>WNWK01002697.1:0-97500 GCA_009830355.1 Cherax destructor
CTAGCAAACACAAGGATATTGTTTTTGTTGGGTCCCTGGTCATGTTGACGTACAGGGCAATGAACAGGCAGACACTGCTGCGAGGTCAGCAGTACGTGACCTTCCAGTTTCATATAGAGGTGTTCCATTCACGAACTATTTTGCGGTCATTGCTACCCACCTTCGCACCCGTTGGCAACAACGCTGGTCTGACCTGCTAAATAACAAACTTCATTCTATTAAACCGAGTATAGGTTTTTGGCCTTCTTCTTGTCACCAATGTCGAAGTTGGGAGACTACACTCTCCCGTCTTCCCATCATCCACACTCATCTTACTCACGGGTATCTCATGGAGAGGCTCCTGTCCCTCTCTGTGAGCATTGTCAGGTTCCAGTGTCTGTTCGCCATATTCTGTTGGACTGCCCACTCAACGAGCACGCAGAATTTACCTCCAAAGGCGTCTTCGCTCTGCGGCCCTTTCGTTCCCTTTCCCCTTCTTGCCGATGGGCCCTCCTTTAATCCTGACTCTTTCATTGACTTTTTGACGGCAGCTGACTTACTACACAAACTATGAAGATTATGCCTCAGCACTCCCTCAGTTCCTTCTACCTCAATCTCTTGCTATACTCTATCCTTGCACTATCCACTACCCTACTGCACTCCATACCCTACTAATTCTCCCTCTCCCTTTTACAATCCATTCTCCCTGCATCCTGCACTACCCAGTAGCGCTGTATGACCCCTATGGTTTAGCGCTTCTTTTATTATAATAAATAATTTGCATAGTACATACAGTGTACAGTACTACGTTGCATGGTACATACATTGTACAGTACTATGTTGCATGGTACATACAGTGTACAGTACTACGTTGAATGGTACATACATTGTACAGTACTACGTTGCATGGTACATAGTGTACAGTACTACGTTGCATGGTACATACAGTGTACAGTACTACGTTGCATGTTACATACATTGTACAGTACTACGTTGCATGGTACATACAATGTACAGTACTACGTTGCATGGTACATTGTGTACAGTACTACGTTGCATGGTATATAGTAAATACGTTGCATGGTACATAGTGTACATTACTACGTTGCATGGTACATAGTGTACATTACTACGTTGCATGGTACATAGTGTACATTACTACGTTGCATGGTACATAGTGTACAGTACTACGTTGTGTGGTATATAGTGTACATTACTACGTTGCATGGTACATAGTGTACATTACTACGTTGCATGGTACATACAGTGTACAGTAATACATTGCATGGTATATACAATGTACAGTACTACGTTGCATGGTACAGTGTACAGTACTACGTTGCATGGAATATACAGTGTACATTACTACGTTGCATGGTACAGTGTACATTACTACGTTGCATGGTACAGTGTACATTACTACGTTGCATGGTACATACAGTGTACAGTACTACGTTGCATGGTACAGTGTACAGTACTACGTTGCATGGTACAGTGTACAGTACTACGTTGCATGGTACAGTGTACAGTACTACGTTGCATGGTACATAGTGTACAGTACTACGTTGCATGGTACATACTGTGTACAGTACTACGTTGCATGGTACATACTGTGTACAGTACTACGTTGCATGGTACATACATTGTACAGTACTACGTTGCATGGTACATTGTACAGCACTACGTTGCATGGTACATACATTGTACAGTACTACGTTGCATGGTAACTACATTGTACAGTACTACGTTGCATGGTACATACATTGTACAGCACTACGTTGCATGGTACATATAGTATACAGTACTAGAAGTAAAGTAAAGTAAATTTTATTTCATTGCAAGTTTACATCGAGATTTTGCAATTACAATTTAGAATTGAAGAGAAAGGAGAGCCACTATTATGCCATGGCATTATGGGCAGACTTAATCTAATGACTTATTGACTACTTAATACTAGAGAAATAGAATGATTTTGTTATAGTTAAAAATTAGCATGTGTTTTTAGCAGATAATAAGTTTACTTAAATTACAATCTGAGGATATTACATTTGTCAACGTGTTATGCAAGATGGTTATATCAATAGTAAATATAGCACTTTTATTATGGGTAAATAACACTGAGCATTGTTGAAAGTAGTTTACAACATGTATATATTTAGTTTAGGGTGAGTAGGTGGTTTTTGAGAAGAGTCTTAAATTGGTGTTCAGTCAAGGTTGTTTTAATATTTTCTGGTAATGAATTCCAGATTTTGGGGCCCTTTATGTGCATAGAGTTTTTACACAGGGTGATATGGACTCTGGGTATATCAAGAAGTGATCTGTGTCTTGTGTTATGGTCATGGGTCCTGTTAAAGTTGGTGAGGAGAATTTTGAGTGGAGGGTTTATATTTGAGTGTAGAGTTCTATGTATGTAGTAGGCACAAGAATAAGTGTGAATGTTCTTTACAGTGAATAGTTTTAGACTTTCGAATATTGGCGGAGTATGCTGTCTAGAGTGGGAATTTGTTATCATTCTGACTGCTGCCTTTTGCTGGGTTATGAGTGGTCTAAGGTGATTTAATGTTGTTGATCCCCATGCACAAATTCCATAGGTGAGATAAGGGTAGATGAGTGAATGATACAGAGCAAGGAGAGCTGATTGAGGCACATAATAGTGTATCTTTGATAGTATGCCTACTGTCTTTGAGATTTTTTTGGAAATTTGTTGTATGTGTGTTTGGAATTTGAGGCTACTGTCAAGGTGGATTCCTAGGAATTTTCCTTCTGTGAGTCTTGTGATGGGTGATCCATTTTGCGTTATATTAAGTGGGACATTTGAAGCTCTGTTTCCAAACTGAATGAAATAGGTTTTCTCAGTATTGAGAGTAAGCTTATTAGTTTTCATCCAGGTAGATATTTTCTGTAATTCAGCATTTACAGTGTTGGCCAGTATGACTGGGTTTGGGTGAGAGAAGACATATGTAGTGTCATCTGCAAATAATATGGGTTTGAGTAGTGATGCATTCGGTAGGTCATTGATGTAAATGAGGAAGAGGAGTGGTCCCAGGACACTTCCTTGCGGGACACCGACTTTAATTTGTTGTGTGGAAGAGTTAGCTCCATTTGTGTACACATATTGGCTTCTATTACTAAGGTATGATTTTAGGTAGTTGAGTGAGTGCCCTCTTATACCATAGTGAGCTAATTTTGTGAGCAGGAAGTCATGGTCAACTGTATCAAAAGCTGTACGTAAATCAGTGAAGATTCCCAGTGGGAATTCTTTCTTCTCAAGAGCGATGTAAACGGTACATACAGTGTACAGTACTACGTTGCATGGTACATATAGTGTACAGTACTACGTTGCATGGTACATATGGTGTACAGTACTACGTTGCATGGTACAGCGTACAGTACCACGTTGCATGGTACATACAGTGTACAGTACAACGTTGCATGGTACATACAGTGGAAGCCATTATAAATGTTTAATTGTTTTATTCTCCACCATCTACTTCCTTCATTATCCTTCTCCTCTACTACCTTTCCATTTGCCTCCTTCAATCTCTTTTCACAGTACCTGAGTGAAGATGTAGCCGTAGAAGTAAGCTGCGAGGATGAGTCCTTGTACGTTCTCGTCCCAGGCAAATGGTCCATCCTGTAGGGAGGAAAGATACGTATTAAATATAAATATTACAACCCACACTCCATGGAGGAGCATCCAATCCCCCTTTAATCTACCTTGTCTATAATTACTATCGCATTTGCTTTGTTTGCTTTCGTAAGGTGAAGTCTAGAGTCTTTCCTTAATTCATGGTATAACTTAAATCTTTGAGGACAATTGTGTTGGAGAGGTCTGAGCAAAGCTCAGACCTCTCCAACTGGAGCAAGCCTGCTCCAACTGGAGCAGGCTTGCTGCCTGTCTAGATCCCTTTGTAGTCCTGCCTGATCCTCATCCGATTGAATTCTCATCATCAGCTTCACATCGTCTGCATACAGGGACACTTCTGAGTCTATCTCTTCCGTCATGTCATTCACATATACCAGAAACAGCACCGGCCCTAGGACTGACCCCTGTGGAACCCTGCTCGTCACAGGTGGCCACTCTCACACCTTGTCATGTATCACGACTCGCTGTTGCCTTCCTATCAGGTATTCTCTGATCCATCGCAGTGCCTTCCCTGTTATACCTGTCTGGTCCTCCAGCTTTTGCACTAATATCATATGTGGAACTGTGTCAAAAGTCTTCTTACAGTCCAAGAAAACACAATCTACCCACCCTTCTCTCTCTTGCCGTCACCTTGTCATAGAACTCCAGCAGGTTTGTTAAACAGGATTTCCCTTCTCTGAACCCGTGATGGATGTTGCGAATTTGCGAATAAGCTTATTCCTTTCTAGGTGCTCCACCACTCTTCTCATGATATTCTATGCATGTCAGTGATACTGGTCTGTAGTTTAGTGCTGCCTGTCTGTCTCCTTTCTTAAAAATTGGGACTACATTTGCTGTGTTCTACACCTCAGGTAGTCGCCCTGTTTCGATAGATGAGTTGAAGATTGTTGTTAGTGGTACACAGAGCGCCTCTGTTCCCTCTCTCAGGGCCCACAGAGAGATGTCTGGCCCCATCGCCTTTGAGGTATCTAGTTCACTTTGCAGCTTCTTCACTTCCTCCTCGGGTGCATGTATTGTGTCCAACACCTGATGGTGTACCCCATCACTCTGACTTTCTGGAGTCCTTTCTGTCTCCACTATAAAATGACATAGCAGCGAAAGCTGCTATGTCATTTTCGTATTGTTGCTGGGCCTCCCTCCTTATCTGTGCATATTCATTTCTGGCTCTTCGACTAATCTCCTTATTTTCCTGGGTCCTTTGCCTTCTATACTTCTTCCACTCTCTAGCGCACTTGGTTTTGGCCTCTCTACACCTTTGGGCAAACCAAGGGCTCGTCCTGACCTTCTCATTATTTATGTTGCCTTTGGGTATGAACATCTCTGCTTCCTTGCATATTGTTGTCACATATTCCATCATATCATTTTCTGATTTTCCTGCTAATTCTCTTTCTCACTGTACCTCGTGCATGAAGTTCCTCGTGCCTGTGTAGTTACCTCTTTTGTAGTTTGGCTTTACATATGTGTGTACACTCACCTATATGTACTCACCTATATGTACTCACCTATATGTACTAACCTATATGTGGTTGCAAGGGTCGAGTCATTGCTCCTGGCCCTGCCTCTTCACTGGTCAATACGAAGTTGCTCTCTCCCTGCTCCATGAGCTTTATCATACCTCTTCTTAAAGCTATGTATGGAACTTGCCTCCATTATTTCGCTCTTTATTCCACTCCTGACAACTCTAAGGCTAAAGAAATACTTCCTAACATCCCTATGATTCATCTGGGTTTTCAACTTCCAATTGTGGCCCCTTGTTCCTGTATCCCAGCTCTGAAACATTCAAGCCCTGTCCACCTTGTCAATTCCTCTCAGTATTTTAAACGTTGTCATCATGTCTCCCCTATCCCTCCTATCCTCTAGTGTCATCAGGTCGAGTTCCCTTAACCTCTCCTTGTAAGACATACCCCTCAGTTCCGGGTCTAATCTTGTTGCAAACTTTTGCAGTTTCTCAAATTTCTTGACATGTCTGACTAGGTGTGGGTTCCATACTGGTGCTGCATACTCCAGTAAAGGCCTGACGTACAGTGTACAATGTCGTGAATGATTCCCAACTCAGATGTCGAAATGTTATTCTTAGGTTAGCCAAGCGCCCATATGCTGCAGCAATTATTTGATTGATGTGTGCCTCAGAGGACATGTTCATTATAATGCTTACCCCAAGATCCTTTTCTTTAAAAGACGTTTGCAGCCTTTGATCCCCTAACCTGTACTCCACCTGAGGTCTTCTTTGTCCTTCCCCAATCTTCATGAATTTACATTTACTGGGGTTAAACTCCAGGAGCCATTTGTCAGACCAGACTTGTAGTCTGTCCAGATCCCCTTGTAATCTTAAGTTGATCATCGTCTGCTTGTATTCTCCTCATCAGTTTCACATCATCAGCGAACAGTGATACTTCTGAATCTATTTCTTCCATCATGTGATTCACGTATACAAGAAACAGCACCAGACCTAGGACTGACCCTTGTGGAACCCTACTCAACACATGCGCCCACACTGACACTTCATCACGTACCAACACTCATTGTTTCCTTCCTGTTAGGTATTCCCTGATCCATTGCAGTACTTTCCCTACTATTCCTGCCTGCTCCTCTAATTTTTGTACCAGTCTCTTGTGTGGTACTGTGTCAAAAGCCTTCTTACAGCCAATAAAGATGCAATCTACCCATCCCTCTCTCTCCTGTTTTACTTCTGTTACCCTATTGTAGAGCTCAAGTAGATTTGTGACACAGGATTTCCAATCTCTGAAGCCGTACTGATTGTCATGTATGAGCCCACTCCTTTCAATGTGCTCCACCACTCATCTGATAATCTTTTCCATGACTTTACATACTATACAAGTCAGTGACACTGGTTTGTAGTTTAACGCTGCCTGTCTGTCTCCTTAAAAATTGGAACTACATTAGCTGTCTTCCACGCCTCAGGCAATTGCCCAGTTTCGATAGATTTATTAAAGATTTCTGATAGTGGCACACACAGTTCCTCTGCTCTCTCTCTTTCAGTATCCATGGAGATATGTTATCTGGGCCCACCGCCTTTGAGGTATCAAGTTCACCTAGCAGTTTCTTCACCTCTTCCTTGGTTATGTGTATAGTGTCCAGCACCTGCTGGTGCACTCTACCTCCATGATTTGCTGGAAGCATTCTTGTCTCTATTGTGAATACTTCTCTAAATCTTGTGTTAAGCTCATCACATACTTCCTGGCCACTCTTTGTGAGCTCCCCTCCTTCTTTCCTCAGCCTGATTACCTGGTTCTTGACTGTTGTTTTCCACCTAGTGTGACTGTATAACAACTTTGGTTGAGATTTGGCTTTTGAAGCTATGTCGTTCTCGTATTGCCTCTGGGCCTCTCTCCTTATCCCTGCATATTCGTTTCTAGTTCTTCTGCTCAATTCCTTGTTTTCTTGAGTCCTTTGCCTTCTATACTTTTTCCATGCTCTAGCAACTTGGCTTTGGCCTCTTTACACCTCCAGTTAAACCATGGGCTCACTCTGGCCTTACTGTTCTTTCTGTTACCCTTTGGTATGAACTTCTCCTCTGCCTCCCTGCACTTAGTGGTTACTAGTTCCATCATTTCATTTACTATCTTTCCCTCTAGTTCTCTTTCCCACTGTACTTCATGCAGGAATCATCTCATGCCTATGTAGTTTCCCCTTTTTGAAGTTTGGCTTCTCTCGTCCTTCTCATGCTACTTCATTCTCCACTGTTAACTCTACAAAGTATTCAAAACTCAGGATGTCATGATCACTAGTGCCAAGGAGTCTTTCGTGTATGATATCCCTTATGTCTGAACTATTCAAGGTGAATATGAGATCCAGCCTTGCTGCAACATCCTCTCCTTTCTCTCTGGTTTTATCCATAACATGATGGTGCATGAAGTTCTCCAATACTGTCTCCAGCATCTTAGCCCTCCACATTAGTGGTCCACCATGAGGCTCTAGGTTTTCCCAGTCAATCTCTTCATGACTGAAATCCCCCATTATGAGTAATTTTGTCCTACCCCACTTCAGCTACTGTATCCACCATTACTCTATTATGCTCATCATACTCATATCTTGGTCTCCTGCTGTCATCACCTTTGGATCCCCAGTCTGAAGTGTTCCTACAATGAAGTCGTCTGTTTCCCCTCTGTCCATTCCTCCCATTTCCTCAAAACTCCACTGGTTTTTGATAAGCAGTGCCACTCCTCCCCCACCTCTGTTCTCTCTCTGTCTTTCCTCAGGATTTGATATCCAGCTGGAAAGATTGCATCTGTTATTCCTGTAACTTTTGTCTCTGTTAGTGCTATGATGTCAGGGAATGCATCAATGATTCGTTCTTGCCACTCTTCACTCTTATTTGTTATTCCGTCTGCATTGGTGTACCATACCTTTAGCTTCAATTTCACTAGTCGGTTTTTTTTCCCTCGAATACCCCCCAAGTCTGTGAAAATTTTCTTCCCGAGGCATGTCCTCTCCTGTTATTGCAATGATGCTCTTAATCTCTTTTTCCTCCCAATGCTTTCTTTCATCATAGGTCTTCCCTTCAGCCTCCTGAAACCCATAAATAATTATTGACCTCTCCCTCTCTTCCCATTTCTTTTCCCTCTATATCTCTGGATCAGATTTAAGCATCTCCTTTGTTGTTTCCCTTATCATCTCCCAGACACCCTGATGGCCTGATATTGTCCTGCTCTGTGGTGATACAGATATCCTCTTAAAAATTCCATTCTTCCTGCGTATGGGACAAACTTACCTGAGAGATGGTAATTCCTAAGTAATAGTAACTCAGCTCTGCTGGAACGAAATCTTTGAAGCTGTCGTATCTCTTTGACCAACTGAAATCATCCAGCTCAGGTTGACAGATTTTAACATGAAACCTAACCTATTTTTAGGTCCTTGTGTGATGGAATATGACTGGGAAATATAGTTTTGTTCACACTATATAGCTATGAAATAGAATATGGAGAATTGAGTAGCAGCAAATTACTGATGACTCCAATTTTGCTATTATAAAAAGCAAGGCTACAACTCCCTGGAAGAGGCCAGAGCGGGAAGTAGCAAGAGCTTAGTGTTGGCAAGACTGCATGACTTACTTCGCCATATCACGAGTCAAACTCTTAGTGCCATCGGGAGGTAAAATTGTACCGGAGGTCAGACACTTGTTGGAATGACAGCCGTTGCGTCCTCTGCTTGCCCTCTGGGCGTCCTCTTTACTAAAGGTCAAATAGAGTGGGCGGGAGAGAATTTGGGCGGGTTTATGGAAGCTGAAGGTTTCCCCGGCACTGCATGCCCCTTGTGGGTTTAGCAATTTTCTATGACTATAATAACAGGAGAGAGGAAAACTAATGGGGCGAGGGGAGACAGCAAGGGAAGGGGGAAGACTGCTGATTTGGTTATGGGATGCAGCAAGGGGAGGGGAAGATGGTGGAGGGGCTGGGAGAGAAAACAGAGGAAGGGGAAGACTGTTGTGGGGTTAGGAGAGGGGGGTTAATGGGGTGTTGTGAGACAGCAAGGGGACGAGGTTGGGAGGGACAGTTGGAAGCAGCTTCGTCTGCTATATATACACTGGTGTCAGTCTACGTACGCATGATGCAACACAGAGGAGCACACTCACTCAAGTCACCATCTTTACTCCTTCACAATAATACTCTTTTGAAATTGCGACTATAACAAAATATATTTAACAGGATTTATTAGCTTATATTTAAAGAAATTAGGACAAAAAGTAAAAATGATTACCTATATAATTATGCAAATATGGCACCATGGAAACGAGATTATTATTGAATTTAACATTAATCAAAGAACAACTGTTGTCATGTGCCAAGTTATTTTACTTCCTCATTATGCTATGGAATAATTATTCTGTGCTAAAATATGAACAAGCTTCAGCAGTTTACCAACAAGCTTCAGCATGTTACTAACAAGCTTCAGCATGTTACTAACAAGCTTCAGCAGGTTTTACCTGGAGTTTACCTGGAGTTACCAACAAGCTTCACATGTTACCAACAAGCTTCAGCAGGTTACCAACAAGCTTCAGCAGGTTACCAACAAGCTTCAGCAGGTTACCAACAAGCTTCAGCATGTTACTAACAAGCTTCAGCATGTTACTAACAAGCTTCAGCAGGTTACCAACAAGCTTCAGCAGGTTACCAACAAGCTTCAGCATGTTACCAACAAGCTTCAGCATGTTACCAACAAGCTTCAGCAGGTTACTAACAAGCTTCAGCATGTTACCAATAAGCTTCAGCAGGTTACCAATAAGCTTCAGCAGGTTACCAACAAGTTTCAGCAGGTTACCAACAAGAGTGACCTTGAACATTGTTACGTAAAATACAAATATGTGATGGAAGTTTTACACTTGATCTGTTTGATACTTTACGCCAGACACAAAGAAATTATGAATATAATAATGTCAACCAAATTAGCAGTATACAATAATAGTAATATAACAGCCAAAACTAATATTGAGATTTCTTGGCAACGATGGTCGACGTTGCTGATGTTAGGATTGCAACTAAGCTGGAGCGCCACCAACCTTGTACACAACCCTATATAAACACTTGCTATCTTCAAGCACAAAACTTTGAACGCTAAATCACGGAGGTTAAGTGAAGGTTTGTTTCCTTCTTTAGTCTGTCAAAAGAGAATTTAGCCATATTTCAAAGGAGACATTTGAAGGTGTCCTCTTTGTCTCGTGCATGTGCTGATCTCTGAAGATTTTCCGAGTCTTGGCACAACTTGACGGGTTAAAATAACAACCAGGTTTCAAATCATTTTCGAAGAGTGGCCATGTGAGTTAATAAAAGATAATAGAATGGAATGTTGTGGCTTGCCAAAGTTCTGTAAATTAACGTTATTTTTAACTAAAATCATTATATCACAATGATTTATTATTAGTTAACTAAAATCATTATTTCATAATGATTTATTATTAATGTTTCCATGACATATTAATATTAAAAATAGTCTGTATTATGATTCCAGTGTAATAAGCTTACTTCAATACGGAATTAATCGTTTTATAGGGCCAGTATTATTAGTGGTCCAAGTGAGCAGTGACACAATAAACTGCAGGTGGAGGATTTATAACTTTCCAACAGTGAGTTGGTAACACCAGAGTACAACAGTGTGTTGGTAACACCAGAGTACAACAGTGTGTTGGTAACACCAGAGTACAACAGTGTGTTGGTAACACCAGAGTACAACAGTGTTGGTAACACCAGAGTACAACAGTGTGTTGGTAACACCAGAGTACAACAGTGTGTTGGTAACACCAGAGTACAACAGTGTTGGTAACACCAGAGGACAACAGTGTGTTGGTAACACCAGAGTACAACAGTGTGTTGGTAACACCAGAGTACAACAGTGTGTTGGTAACACCAGAGTACAACAGTGTGTTGGTAACACCAGAGTACAACAGTGTTAGTAACACCAGAGTACAACACAACAACCAGACAACACCGTCTCTTATCTCAGGCAAATTGAAACCAAAGGTAAAAATTATTTAATACGAAATTAAGTAAAAAAAAAACCCATTTGTTGTAACTATTTAATAAATACTTCAAAATATTGTGTGCAAATAATTACAACTTCATCTTTGACACAGAAAACTAGAGAACACACACAGACACCTATATGGACAGAGATATGTATCTTAGTATATAAACCGATAGTTTATTTTAATCTCTGTATTAAAGATAAATAATTCTTTATTAGTGTGAAAGTAAATTGCGGCCGTCAAAACCATGTGTATTTAATAGGCTTAAAACAAACTAGCATGGATGAACTAGGTCTACAAGAGGCTAAGACTGAACTACGAATATTAGGCTACTGGGAATGTGAGTGAAATTATTTCCATAATTAGAGGTGCTTCAGGGGGTCACCCGATACAAGAGCTGCATCCCTAAGTAACCTGTACCTCAACGCTCTCGCAAGAGGGCTCGAAGCTGTACCTTAAAACATTTAAGACGGGCAGAGGAGCTACAGCTCAACTCCCTCAAGAAACCTAGTACTACGTAGTTATAACAACTCCAAAGCGCTCGAGGAGCTAGATCAACACCTTTGATAGTTCCGGGAGATTTTGTCTTGCAACAGTATGAACACAAACGACCCATGTGCAACAGTATGAACACAAACGACCCATGTGCAACAGTATGAACACAAACGACCCATGTGCAACAGTATGAATACAAACGACCCATGTGCAACAGTATGAACACAAACGACCCATGTGCAACAGTATGAACACAAACGACCCATGTGCAACAGTATGAACACAAACGACCCATGTGCAACAGTATGAACACAAACGACCCATGTGCAACAGTATGAACACAAATGACCCATGTGGAACAGTATGAACACAAACGACTCATGTGCAACAGTATGAACACAAACGACCCATGTGCAACAGTATGAACACAAACGACCCATTTGCAACAGTATGAACACAAACGACCCATGTGGAACAGTATGATCACAAACGACCCATGTGCAACAGTATGAACACAAACGACCCATGACCTTCAGATTAATATCCTCAAGATGCCAGGGACTACTACTGAGCTTATTCAAAGTATGTACTATTAATACGAGAGTAATCACTCTAAAACTTGGTTAGATTTCTACGTAGAATTATATTTACTACATGGGTGAAGTTGAGTCATATAGTTGTTATTCAGTGAGAGTTAAAATCAAACAGTCAATAAAAAAAAAATGACGGTTGTAAGTTGATCGTTGATCGGAAGACGTATGCTCAGATCATTAAAAAAAAAAAAAAAAACTCTACAAGGGCTCTTGGTCTGAGGAATTAGATCCTTGGGTCACCTTCCTCAAAACAAACCTAATTACCCCCCAATCCTCCCTTCCCTATCCCATCCTCCCCATCCCCCCCTTTTTTCCTTTCCTCTCCCCTCCCAACCCTTTTTTTCCCCATCCCGTTTGTAGCCTCTGGGGTCCTCCCCTCTGGCATTACTGCTTCTAGGTAGGGGAAATGTGCCAGGATTCATCCCGCTGTGAGGTTCCTCGGATGTGGTATAGTTTGCCTTCGAATCTGGATTGTCTGGAGGTGCCCTTCTCCCTTCCGGATTTCCGAGGTGAAGGGTGTATCTCCACAGGCTGCCTGTCAGTTCTGGGAGGTGGCAGCTGAAAGAGGCATGCTTTGTGGTGGGTTTCCGACCGCCCTCTCTTTTGTCTGCGGGAGCGCTGGTTTACTGGCGTGAAGGGTAGGGTATGGCACCGATTCCACGCTGCATCTGCACTGCTAGCGGTCTCGAGGTCCTCTCGGAGAGAGGGGAAACTTACAAACTTACGGCCTTTTCATGCCTTCTAGTGACTGTCCCTCTTTTTTTTTCCTTCTTTATTTTTTTTTCTTTAAAATAATAATAAGAAAGAAGTACCACCATCATGGAGTCTTCGTTCTGTGATAACCCTCCTCCTCCCAGGCCCCTTTTTGTTACCACATCCTGTTCTGACCTGGCTTTATTATTGGACCATTCTCCAGACTTTTCCCATACCCCTGTACCTTCTGCTGGTGATGCTTCGTCACCTGCTCCAGGTGCTGAGGCTCCGCCTGTTTCTTCTAGTGCCTCTGCCTTTTGCACGCCTTTGACTATGCGTCCGGCTGAATACGAAAATACCATGGTTTTTGGATTGCCCACCTACCTCAGGTCGGGCCGCCTGCAGAACTACGCCTAAACGTTCCAGACCATTTGCTGATGACGATTCTTTGATGTCTGTTCATTGCACCCAGAAACGACCTACTTGATACCCACTTCCTTTAAGCACCATGTTTACAAGTACACAGTGGACTAAATTATTTTCCCTACAACCAACGTCTCCAACTGGTAAAGCTCTTTTACGACATGTTGGCCAAAATATATCCTTTCACACTCTTCGAAGCGGTGCGTGCATATTACAGTTCAGAATGCAGAACAAGCTCATAATCTTTCCCAGCTTACTTCCATTGATTACATTCCTATCACAGTTCACAAGCACGCTACTCTCAATTCTTGCAGTGGTACACTGGTTTTACTACGTACCATTGTACAGTGTGATTTTCTGCCTTGTGGTGACGATATTTTGGAGCAATTAGCCCTTCAGGACCTTCCAGTTTTCAAAGTGGATACATAAGTCCTGCCCGCTCATGGGCAGAGGCGCTTTCCCAGTAACATTGCCCGCTTAACCTTTGACTGTCGTGAACTCCTGTCCTCCGTTTATATCATGGGACATCGCCTTGAGGTCTGTAAAGTGGTCCCTACACCCCAACAGTGTCGAAATTGTTGGCACTTCAGACATCCAGCTAAATACTGCAGGTCTGTAGTAGAGTGTCCGGTGTGCGGTACCGCGGATCATGCCAATACATCTTGCAGACTTCCCCCACTTGTTTTAATTACAATGAAACTCACCCTTCTTTTCCTGCGATGTCAGGTCTATCTTAATGAACGTGAAATCTGTTGCCTTAAGGAGAGCAAAGGCCTTACTTATGATATGCCTGTCTCCCGGCTCTGCCTTCAGGGGAATCTTCCCTGTGTTCCTTATTCTCGAGTAGCTAGGAGACCTCCAACCTTCACAGTCCCCCCACCTACCAGCTCCTCCGGTGTCATGTCTTCTGGGGTCACCCCCATCTCTAATTCTTTTGCAGTCTTACCCTCTGAAACCCCCACCTCCTTACCTATTCCTACCTCTACTTCTTCTCGCCCACTAGTTTCTCACTCTGCAGGGCCTTGTACGCCTGCATCTTCACGCCTATCACCTGCGAAGGTAAACCTGTCTCATAAGCCCAAGTCTCTTCGCATTCCTCCGGTGCTTACAATTCCCCAACAGTTTTCCTTTTCGGCCTCAGTGCCTAGTTCTCACCCCCTTTCTAACTCTCACATGAAGGTGGAGGTTCACTCCCCTCATGTGGTTCCCTATTCTCCTGTTCCCCCCAAAACTCCTTCCCCAGTCACCTTCCAGCCTCCTTCCTCTCCTGTTCCATCACAAGCACATCTCTCCAGGTTCATACTCCCCTCCCCTCTCAGACCTATTTGGTTCCCTCCATAGCCTCCCCGATCTCTACTTGCTCTACCTCACCTTTCTCTGAAGTCATCTTATCGGCATCTTCCTTGTCCGCTGAGACACTATGCTATCTCCGACTATATTGCAGACACGAAACCCTCGATGGACACCGGTGCACCTCCTTCTACCCCTTCTTATTTTTCACAACCCTCACAGCAATCTTTTCCTTCACAGCATTCTGATTCCTCCTTGTTTACACACTTTCCGTTGCCTCCACACATTGACTTCACTGACCCTACTAGCCCATAGATTTTATCGCTTCTTATTGTTGGCATACCTGTCTTTGTGAATAATGACTTATTTACAATGGAATATTCGTGGCCTCAGGGGTAATCGGGAAGAGCTCCAAGTGTTACTCTCGTAAATTTTCCCCAGTATTTGTCGGGTTACAAGAGCCCAAAATTGGTTCAGCTGTTATTTATCCCATTTAAGTTTATGTGCTGTTGCATTCTTCTGATCCCTTTCCTGATGAATCATTTAATAAGAGTGAGCTTCTTGTGAGAGTTGGTATACCATATCAACAGGTATTTGTTTGTTCTCTGCTGCATTATACTGCAGCCTGTATTTATTTGTTCTCTATATCTCTCCCCTTCCCGTGCATTCTGTATCTTGGATATTGCGTTCTTGATCTCTTCTCTGCTGCCGCCCATCTTGTTGTTAGGTGATTTTAACGCTCACCATCATCGTTGGGGAGGGTCCCTCTGTGACTCTCATGGTGGTCAGTTGGAGACTCTTCTCACTTCTCATCCTCTTCATGTTTTAAATAGTCTCTTGCATTGATCTTTCTATCTGCTCCTCGTCAATTGCACTTGATTACGCTTCATCTGTTCTCCCGGATTTGCACGACAGTGATCACTTTCCTATTATTCATACTTCTACTACGTATTCCCGACCACCTCGTAGTCCCCGTTGGCAATCTGGATAAGCAAATTGGGACTTATACTCTCATCTTACCACTTTTTGTGGGGACTCTTCTTTGTCCTCTATTGATGAGCTAGTGCACCAGTTTTCGACCTTAGTTTTGACTGCAACATCACGTTCTATTCCTCAAACCTCAGGCAGGCATTTTCAGACATGCGTGCCTTGGTAGTTTCCTGCGTGTACCTGTGCACTGAATTTGAAACGTGCTGCGTGGGGCTGTTATTGATATAGTCGGACCTCAGATCGTCTTTTGAATTTTAAGCGGGCAAGGGCAGTCGCTCGCTGCGTCATACGCAACACTAAACGCACTTGTTGGCAAGACTACGTTTCTACCATTACCTCAACTTTCCCTATGTGTGCGGTTTGGAAGAAGGTATGGAAGTTGTGTGGTAAACTCCGGGTACTCCAGTACAGTAACACTATACAGTACTGTGATCACGAACATGTGCACTACTAATGAAACATGGGGCTGTAGTTCAGGCCTATTTTGAAAGACCCATTTATTTCCAAGGTAAAACCCAGCACAGTAGCAACAGGAGACTAGAGAGAACACGATTGTTTTGCAGACCTTCGGGGGTTCTGGCACTCTGCCAAGCGCTGAAAAAAATTCACGTTGCCTCCCTCTTCGTGATGACGATAACCACGATTGTAAAGAGAGATCTACTGCTCAGAATAGCAGTAATAATGATGATAGCCGAGTCATAAGAATTCTTCTATGACGTGATAATGAATAAAACTGTGTTGCAGCTGAGAGCTACAACAACCACTATCAGACCAGGTAACCTTCTCCAAGCGACGTGGTTCCCACCACATGGCTGCTCTCTCGTCAGTAGAAGATCAGTGATACCCAGCAAGAAATAATAGCACTGGGCAAGACTTCTCCACGCTCACCCCAACAACTTCGGGGTTACTATCAACTTGTTGCTGAAACATATTAACTAGCTTTGGGCAAAGACTCCTAACCTTGGATTACCGAGTCTCCCAACGACTTCGGCACTGTCAGCTGTATAACCCACACGAGTCTGGCGTATTTTTAAATAAAAATTTTTACATGTACTCATTGGAGCGGAGGAGAGAGAGATACATGATAATATATACCTGGGTGAGTGAGAGAGAAAGTGCGTATGTGGGTGAGAGAGAGAAAAGGAGACGAAAGGAGAGAAAGAGAGAGAAACTCAACTTCAGGTGTTGTCATCTTCAATAAGAAAGTGTTGTCACCTTCAACAATAGTGTTGTCACCTTCAACAATAGTGTTGTCACCTTCAACAAGTGTTGTCACCTTCAACAAGACAGTATTGTCACCTTCAACAAGACAGTATTGTCACCTTCAACAAGACAGTATTGTCACCTTCAACAAGACAGTATTGTCACCTTCAACAAGACAGTATTGTCACCTTCAACAAGACAGTATTGTCACCTTCAACAAGACAGTATTGTCACCTTCAACAAGACAGTATTGTCACCTTCAACAAGACAGTATTGTCACCTTCAACAAGACAGTATTGTCACCTTCAACAAGACAGTATTGTCACCTTCAACAAGACAGTATTGTCACCTTCAACAAGACAGTATTGTCACCTTCAACAAGACAGTATTGTCACCTTCAACAAGACAGTATTGTCACCTTCAACAAGACAGTATTGTCACCTTCAACAAGACAGTATTGTCACCTTCAACAAGACAGTATTGTCACCTTCAACAAGACAGTATTGTCACCTTCAACAAGACAGTATTGTCACCTTCAACAAGACAGTATTGTCACCTTCAACAAGACAGTATTGTCACCTTCAACAAGACAGTATTGTCACCTTCAACAAGACAGTATTGTCACCTTCAACAAGACAGTATTGTCACCTTCAACAAGACAGTATTGTCACCTTCAACAAGACAGTATTGTCACCTTCAACAAGACAGTATTGTCACCTTCAACAAGACAGTATTGTCACCTTCAACAAGACAGTATTGTCACCTTCAACAAGACAGTATTGTCACCTTCAACAAGACAGTATTGTCACCTTCAACAAGACAGTATTGTCACCTTCAACAATAGTGTTGTCACCTTCAACAAGACAGTATTGTCACCTTCAACAAGACAGTATTGTCACCTTCAACAAAATGTCCTTCAACAAGACAGTATTGTCACCTTCAACAAGACAGTATTGTCACCTTCAACAAGACAGTATTGTCACCTTCAACAAGACAGTATTGTCACCTTCAACAAGACAGTATTGTCACCTTCAACAAGACAGTATTGTCACCTTCAACAAGACAGTATTGTCACCTTCAACAAGACAGTATTGTCACCTTCAACAAGACAGTATTGTCACCTTCAACAAGACAGTATTGTCACCTTCAACAAGACAGTATTGTCACCTTCAACAAAGTATTGTCACCTTCAACAAGACAGTATTGTCACCTTCAACAAGAAGTATTGTCACCTTCAACAATATGTGTCACCTTCAACAATAGTGTTGTCACCTTCAACAATAGTGTTGTCACCTTCAACAAGACAGTGTTGTCACCTTCAACAAGACAGTATTGTCACCTTCAACAAGACGTATTGTCACCTTCAACAAGACAGTATTGTCACCTTCAACAAGACAGTATTGTCACCTTCAACAGACTAGTGTTGTCACCTTCAACAAGACAGTATTGTCACCTTCAACAAGACAGTATTGTCACCTTCAACAAGACAGTATTGTCACCTTCAACAAGACAGTATTGTCACCTTCAACAAGACAGTATTGTCACCTTCAACAAGACAGTATTGTCACCTTCAACAAGACGTGTTGTCACCTTCAACAATAGTGTTGTCACCTTCAACAATAGTGTTGTCACCTTCACAATAAGTGTTGTCACCTTCATCAATAAAGTGTTGTCACCTTCAACAAGACAGTATTGTCACCTTCAACAAGACAGTGTTGTCACCTTCAACAAGACAGTATTGTCACCTTCAACAAGACAGTGTTGTCACCTTCAACAAGACAGTATTGTCACCTTCAAAAGAAGTATTGTCACCTTCAACAGATAGTGTTGTCACCTTCAACAATAGTGTTGTCACCTTCAACAATAGTGTTGTCACCTTCATCAATAAAGTGTTGTCACCTTCATCAATAAAGTATTGTCACCTTCAACAAGACAGTATTGTCACCTTCAACAAGACAGTATTGTCACCTTCAACAAGACAGTGTTGTCATCTTCAACAAGACAGTATTGTCACCTTCACAAGACAGTATTGTCACCTTCAAAAGACAGTATTGTCACCTTCAACAAGACAGTATTGTCACCTTCAACAAGACAGTATTGTCACCTTCAACAAGACAGTATTGTCATCTTCAACAAATAGTGTTGTCACCTTCAACAAGACAGTATTGTCACCTTCAACAAGACAGTATTGTCACCTTCAACAAGACAGTATTGTCACCTTCAACAAGACAGTATTGTCACCTTCAACAAGACAGTATTGTCACCTTCAACAAGACAGTATTGTCACCTTCAAGACAAGTCACCTTCAACAAGACAGTATTGTCACCTTCAACAAGACAGTATTGTCACCTTCAACAAGACAGTATTGTCACCTTCAACAAGACAGTATTGTCACCTTCAACAAGACAGTATTGTCACCTTCAACAAGACAGTATTGTCACCTTCAACAAGACAGTATTGTCACCTTCAACAAGACAGTATTGTCACCTTCAACAAGACAGTATTGTCACCTTCAACAAGACAGTATTGTCACCTTCAACAAGACAGTTTTGTCACCTTCAACAAGACAGTATTGTCACCTTCAACAAGACAGTTTGTCACCTTCAACAAGACAGTATTGTCACCTTCAACAAGACAGTATTGTCACCTTCAACAAGACAGTATTGTCACCTTCAACAAGACAGTGTTGTCACCTTCAACAAGACAGTGTTGTCACCTTCAACAAGACAGTGTTGTCACCTTCAACAAGACAGTATTGTCACCTTCAACAAGACATGTTGTCACCTTCAACAAGACAGTATTGTCACCTTCAACAAGACAGTATTGTCACCTTCAACAAGACAGTTTGTCACCTTCAACAAGACAGTATTGTCACCTTCAACAAGACAGTGTTGTCACCTTCAACAAGACAGTATTGTCACCTTCAACAAGACAGTGTTGTCACCTTCAACAAGACAGTATTGTCACCTTCAACAAGACAGTATTGTCACCTTCAACAATAGTGTTGTCACCTTCAACAATAGTGTTGTCACCTTCATCAATAAGTGTTGTCACCTTCAACAAGAAGTATTGTCACCTTCAACAAGACAGTATTGTCACCTTCAACAAGACAGTATTGTCACCTTCAACAAGACAGTGTTGTCATCTTCAACAAGACAGTATTGTCACCTTCAACAAGACAGTATTGTCACCTTCAACAAGACAGTATTGTCACCTTCAACAAGACAGTATTGTCACCTTCAACAAGACAGTATTGTCACCTTCAACAAGACAGTATTGTCATCTTCAACAATAGTGTTGTCACCTTCAACAAGACAGTATTGTCACCTTCAACAAGACAGTATTGTCACCTTCAACAAGACAGTATTGTCACCTTCAACAAGACAGTATTGTCACCTTCAACAAGACAGTATTGTCACCTTCAACAAGACAGTATTGTCACCTTCAACAAGACAGTGTTGTCACCTTCAACAAGAAACAGTCACCTTCAACAAGACAGTATTGTCACCTTCAACAAGACAGTGTTGTCACCTTCAACAGGACAGTATTGTCACCTTCAACAAGACAGTGTTGTCACCTTCAACAAGACAGTATTGTCACCTTCAACAAGACAGTATTGTCACCTTCAACAAGACAGTGTTGTCACCTTCAACAAGACAGTATTGTCACCTTCAACAATAGTGTTGTCACCTTCAACAATAGTGTTGTCACCTTCAACAATAGTGTTGTCACCTTCATCAATAAAGTGTTGTCACCTTCATCAATAAAGTGTTGTCACCTTCAACAAGACAGTATTGTCACCTTCAACAAGACAGTGTTGTCACCTTCAACAAGACAGTATTGTCACCTTCAACAAGACAGTGTTGTCACCTTCAACAAGACAGTATTGTCACCTTCAACAAGACAGTATTGTCACCTTCAACAATAGTGTTGTCACCTTCAACAATAGTGTTGTCACCTTCAACAATAGTGTTGTCACCTTCATCAATAAAGTGTTGTCACCTTCATCAATAAAGTATTGTCACCTTCAACAAGACAGTATTGTCACCTTCAACAAGACAGTATTGTCACCTTCAACAAGACAGTGTTGTCATCTTCAACAAGACAGTGTTGTCACCTTCAACAAGACAGTATTGTCACCTTCAACAAGACAGTATTGTCACCTTCAACAAGACAGTATTGTCACCTTCAACAAGACAGATTGCATCTCAACAATAGTGTTGTCATTTTCAACAAGACAGTATTGTCACCTTCAACAAGACGTATTGTCACCTTCAACAAGACAGTATTGTCACCTTCAACAAGACAGTATTGTCACCTTCAACAAGACAGTTTGTCACCTTCAACAAGACAGTATTGTCACCTTCAACAAGACAGTATTGTCACCTTCAACAAGACAGTATTGTCACCTTCAACAAGACAGTATTGTCACCTTCAACAAGACAGTATTGTCACCTTCAACAAGACAGTATTGTCACCTTCAACAAGACAGTATTGTCACCTTCAACAAGACAGTATTGTCACCTTCAACAATAGTGTTGTCACCTTCAACAAGACAGTATTGTCACCTTCAACAAGACAGTATTGTCACCTTCAACAAGACAGTATTGTCACCTTCAACAAGACAGTATTGTCACCTTCAACAAGACAGTTTGTCACCTTCAACAAGACAGTATTGTCACCTTCAACAAGACATTTGTCACCTTCAACAAGACAGTATTGTCACCTTCAACAAGACATTGTCACCTTCAACAAGACAGTGTTGTCACCTTCAACAAGACAGTATTGTCACCTTCAACAAGACAGTATTGTCACCTTCAACAAGACAGTGTTGTCACCTTCAACAAGACAGTGTTGTCACCTTCAACAAGACAGTGTTGTCACCTTCAACAAGACAGTATTGTCACCTTCAACAAGACAGTGTTGTCACCTTCAACAAGAAACAGTCACCTTCAACAAGACAGTATTGTCACCTTCAACAAGACAGTGTTGTCACCTTCAACAAGACAGTATTGTCACCTTCAACAAGACAGTTTGTCACCTTCAACAAGACAGTTTGTCACCTTCAACAAGACAGTATTGTCACCTTCAACAAGACAGTGTTGTCACCTTCAACAAGACAGTATTGTCACCTTCAACAAGACAGTGTTGTCACCTTCAACAATAGTGTTGTCACCTTCAACAATAGTGTTGTCACCTTCAACAATAGTGTTGTCACCTTCAATAAGACAGTATTGTCACCTTCAACAAGACAGTATTGTCACCTTCAACAAGACAGTGTTGTCACCTTCAACAAGACAGTTTGTCACCTTCAACAAGACAGTTTGTCACCTTCAACAAGACAGTTGTCCAACAAGACAGTTGTCACCTTCAACAAGACAGTATTGTCACCTTCAACAAGACAGTTTGTCACCTTCAACAAGACAGTTTGTCACTTCAACAAGACAGTTTGTCACCTTCAACAAGACAGTATTGTCACCTTCAACAAGACAGTATTGTCACCTTCAACAAGACAGTATTGTCACCTTCAACAAGACAGTATTGTCACCTTCAACAAGACAGTATTGTCACCTTCAACAAGACAGTATTGTCACCTTCAACAAGACAGTATTGTCACCTTCAACAAGACAGTATTGTCACCTTCAACAAGACAGTATTGTCACCTTCAACAAGACAGTATTGTCACCTTCAACAAGACAGTATTGTCACCTTCAACAAGACAGTGTTGTCACCTTCAACAAGACAGTATTGTCACCTTCAACAAGACAGTATTGTCACCTTCAACAAGACAGTGTTGTCACCTTCAACAAGACAGTATTGTCACCTTCAACAAGACAGTATTGTCACCTTCAACAAGACAGTATTGTCACCTTCAACAAGACAGTGTTGTCACCTTCAACAAGACAGTATTGTCACCTTCAACAAGACAGTGTTGTCACTCACAAGACAGTTGTCACTCAACAAGACTCAAGAATATTGTCACCTTCAACAAGACAGTATTGTCACCTTCAACAAGACAGTATTGTCACCTTCAACAAGACAGTATTGTCACCTTCAACAAGACAGTATTGTCACCTTCAACAAGACAGTATTGTCACCTTCAACAAGACAGTATTGTCACCTTCAACAAGACAGTATTGTCACCTTCAACAAGACAGTATTGTCACCTTCAACAAGACAGTATTGTCACCTTCAACAAGAAACAGTCATCTTCAACGCCTCACTTGATGAACCTTGGGCGACTATACCAAGAAGTTGTGTAGCTATTTTTTACATTTTTCCTGTACATAAATAAGTTGGTCTTGTCAAGGACAAGAATTAGTGTTGGAAATGACAAATGTTGCGTCACTGGCACAGAGTATTGGTTAGTGGTGGTGGCCAACACTGGCACAGAGTATTGGTTAGTGGTGGTGGCCAACACTGGCACAGAGTATTGGTTAGTGGTGGTGGCCAACACTGGCACAGAGTATTGGTTAGTGGTGGTGGCCAACACTGAATTCTCAATATAGTTGATGCTCTTAGGCTCCCACATTGATGTACTCTCCTGCGAGAGTAAATAGCGTTCTCGTCTGCTATAATCATAACCATAATTATAACAGGAGTGGACCGGTAAGCCAGCAGAAGGCCTCAATCAGATGACCAAAAGCTCCAGCTGCGGGTCCTCATATGACTAAGATCCTGACAAATCTTACATAACCTAACCTAACTTCTTGTCTGCTGACAGATTTACGCTCCATCCAGCCCAACCTGCTTCCCTTTCAAAATTTATGCTTCCACATAAGTGTGAAACTTCAGTTTGCACAAATAGGAGGGAAGAATGTATAGAAAACTAGCCTTACAATGGTCCCAAGTGGTCCTCTCCTCCTCCTGCTCCTCCTCCACCTTCACATTACATTCAACCAAAGCGCTTTACAAATATTAATATTTTTGCTTTTTCGAAAACTGATTCTAAGTTTTTGAATGCAGGGTTAGAAGGTACGTACTTATATCTATAACTGGCTGGCCCACCCTCTGATACATTTGAGCTAGCTAGGTCTATAACTGGCTGGCCCACCCTCTGATAGACTTAAGCTAGCTGGGTCTATAACTGGCTGGCCCACCCTCTGACAGACTTAAGCTAGTTGGGTCTATAAATGGCTGGCCCACCCTCTGACAGACTTAAGCTATTTGGGTCTATAACTGGCTGGCCCACCCTCTGACAGACTTAAGCTAGTTGGGTCTATAAATGGCTGGCTCACCCTCTGACAGACTTTAGCTAGTTGGGTCTATAACTGGCTGGCCCACCCTCTGACAGACTTAAGCTAGTTGGGTCTATAACTGGCTGGCCCACCCTCTGACAGACTTAAGCTAGCTGGGTCTATAACTGGCTGGCCCACCCTCTGATACACTTGAGCTAGCTGGGTCTTAACTGGCTGGCCCACCCTCTTGACAGATTTAAGCTAGCTGGGTCTATAACTATCTGGCCCACCCTCTGATATATTTGAGCTAGTTGGGTCTATAACTGGCTGGCCCACCCTCTGACAGACTTAAGCTAGTTGGGTCTATAACTGGCTGGCCCACCCTCTGACAGACTTAAGCTAGTTGGGTCTATAACTGGCTGGCCCACCCTCTGACAGATTTAAGCTAGCTGGGTCTATAACTGGCTGGCCCACCCTCTTGACAGACTTAAGCTAGGTGGGTCTATAACTGGCTGGCCCACCCTCTGACAGACTTAAGCTAACTGGGTCTATAACTGGCTGGCCCACCCTCTGACAGACTTAAGCTAGCTGTATATACCTGGTGACTCTTGGTCACTTGCCTCGGCTATGTCACATAGTGTAAGGTTGTGTGGTAGTTTAGTAGGTACTGTTTGTAGTTCCTGCTGCTGCTGCTGCTGCCCTCAACGACATAATAGATGATCAACTCTTTAAAAAACTACACTTGAACGTGAACCATCAAACACGTGCAGAACTTGAACACTAACTAGAGAACTTCATCTTAGAACACACTAAGTAACTAGCTATGGTTTGTGTTTTATATGTCTGTTGTGAAAAAAATATAAACAGTAAAGGAGCCAGCACAGTACCTTGGGGACTGAGCATTTTGGTTTGCTAAGTCTAGATTATAGTTTATTTGCTACTACTTTCTGTGTTGTATTCGTAGAAAATTAAAAATCCATTTGCTTACTTCTACTGCTCAACCTGTTGATCATATTTTATGTACAGTATGTTATTTTATGATTATATTCGTCATATGTCTTAGCCAAGTCTATGTAGACAATGTCTACATTTTGTCATTCTTCCAAAGGCTCCATAACTTTTGTCACAATGAAAGTTCTTATGATGAGCATGATCTTTCTACTCTAAACTCATCTTATGCAGGTCATGATTTTCCATAAAATTACAACTTGGAATGTCAAGCATCTCAAGGTTACTATAATGCGTGATGTTGGCCACACCGGCCGCTGACTTTTTACTAGGGTTCTACTGGATTGTTTATTCAGAGCAGTTATGTCCACATTTTTTTAGACCTCTGGGATTTCACATAGATGTGAGCTCTTCCTCCAAGGTATACTGAGTGCTCCTGAATGTGGTTTACCTAGAGAGGGTTTCGGGGGTCAACGCCCCCGCGGCTCGGTCTGAGACCAGGGTCTGGATCAACCAGGCTGTTACTGCCGGCCGCATGCAAACTGACGTACGAACCACAGCCTGGTTGGTCAGGTACTGACATTAGGTGCCTGTCCAGTGCCTTCTTGAAGACAGCCAGGGGTCTATTGGTAGTTTGAATTTATGCATAAATAGAGTTCCGTGAATCTGGCCCAGGAGCTGCATGTCAGAACATGTTTTGTATTTCACTCAGTCAGGATGACATGCGCTTATGTAAGATACATTATGTTTATCAATGGTAGATAATACCGACGAGATGAAGAATTAGACACATGTGCAAACATCTGGGTATCTTTTCTTGTAGACGTTTCGCCCTACAGTGGCTTTATCAACACAGTACATGGGGCATAATCTGATGACTAGAAATATATACAGAAGACAATGGAAGACGAGGTAATCAGTCCCCTCAGGCTAGGAGCAACAGGTGATGAACACCGATGCTCATCACACGTTGCTCCTAGCCTGAGGGACTGAATACCTCGCCTTACATTGTCTTCCATATATATTTCTACAGTCATCATATTATGTCCATGTACTGTAATGATAAAGGCACTGGATAGCGAAACGTCTACAAGAGACCCAGATGTTAGCACATGTGTCTAATTCTTCCAGACAGATGATGTGTTGGGTGGGCAGAGGAAATAGATAACTTTCTGGAGCCTCCACTCTGGTGTTCTTGGCTCGACTGATCAACACTGACAAACAATGGTCTTTCAAGATTCCGCTCACTTCTTTCTGGTCTCCGGTATGTGAACCTCATATTTGTGGATCAGTTCTAGAAATTTTATTATTATTATATCAGAATGTTACGTACGTGTAGGTATATTACACACTCAGCTGTTGTTTTGAACGACTGTTTCTCATCAGCTCCGTTGTCATGTAGGGGGGGGTACTGACTACATCACACCGTCTCTCTGGAAAGACCATTTCTGTTTCTGATCTACATCCGTTATCATTTGTCGTATACGTATTTCCTTCGTCGTATGTTATCTTTTCTTCGTTGTATGTTATATTTCCTTCGTTGCATTGTATGTTTTTTTCCTTCGTTATTTTGTAGTTTATCTTTCCTTCCTTATATTGTAGGTTATCTTTCCTTCGTTATATTGCAGGTTATCTTTCCTTCCTTATATTGTAGGTTATCTTTCCTTCATTATATTGTAGGTTATCTTTCCTTCCTTATATTGTAGGTTATCTTTCCATCGTTAGAGGTCGATCACCATGCCCAGCCCTTCTAGGGCAGGGTAGGTGCCAAGGCTGGAGCTTGCTACCATCTGCGGCTCGCAAGCCTGCCCTTCCTGTCAGCCTCCTTGGGGCGGTGAAGGTGGCAGACCAGAG
The DNA here is from genome assembly GCA_009830355.1 of Cherax destructor. Lineage (NCBI taxonomy): Eukaryota > Metazoa > Arthropoda > Malacostraca > Decapoda > Parastacidae > Cherax > Cherax destructor. The sequence continues at coordinate 26,773 of WNWK01002697.1, forward strand.
AGGCCTAGCATCTATCTACCTCCATGCCTCGTGCTGGTGGCGAATGTGGCTAGGCCTGGGACCAGTTGGTCCCACCGCTGAGGGGTACCCCCACCCATGGGAGACATAGGTCTCTGATACTCCCACGCCAGGGAGCCGGAGCCGGGTCGCCATCTGGTAAAGACCCGGGCCGGGAGAATTCCCGGTGAGTCAACACCACCTCCTTCCTTCGTTATATTGCAGGTTATCTTTCCTTCGTTATATTGCAGGTTATCTTTCCTTCGTTGTGTTGTGGGTTATCTTTCCTTCGTTATATTGCTGGTTATCTTTCCTTCGTTGTGTTGTGGGTTATCTTTCCTTCGTTATATTGCAGGTTATCTTTTCTTCGTTATATTGCAGGTTATCCTTCCTTCGTTGTGTTGCAGGTTATCTTTCCTTTGTTTTGTTGTATGTTATCTTTCCTTCGTTATGACATATTCGTTTCAAAGTATAGTTGGGCATCTTTTCTTTTGAATATTTATCTCCGTTTTCTTTTGAACATTTATCTCCGTTTTCTTTCAATCGTTGACGTTCTAAGCTTTCTCTGGGTTAGTTAGTTAGTTCAGACTCTCAGGTAAGGACCCACTAGGGGCGAGGGGGAAGTGGGGACAGACGAAGAATAGCCGGTCAGAGGAAGAGCTGAAGTAGAAGAGAAAGAGTCAGGACTAAACCCAACAGTCTAACTACTCGTATATATTCTCTGGGTGACATGTTTGATGGAGACCTGCCAGCTTTTGTACACAGCTTTACCATGTACTGGTCTGTTATTAGAAGGTCCAGAACAGGTTCCCATGGAAAAATAAACACAAATTGACTACGTTTCGCCCACACATGTTCATTATACTGAATATGTGTTTATTTTTCTATCGTATCGGTATTTTATACCATTTATCTCCATGTTTCCCATGGAATGTGTCATAATTCTTAATTTATCTGGGTCCAATCAATTCTTTGAGCGTTTAAATTAAATTTGCTGACCAACCCTTCATGTTAGGTATTTGTGACCATGTTTCTGTACTCGTCTCTACTTCAACGAATTTGATGAATTAGACACATGTGCAACATGTGCCATCCAGTGGCTTTATCAATACATTACATGGGCATAAGAAAACTGTAGAAATATATACAGCAGACAGTGCAAGATGAGGTAATCAGCCTAGTGTCTGGACAGCCTAGTGTCTGGACAGCCTAGTGTCCAGAATATCCTGCTGCGAAGTTTTGTCAAGGTTAGGAACCAAAATCAGTATGGTACTAATGGGAATTGAACATAATTTTGTAGTACCTACAGTAGGTGGTCATGCATCAAACACGTTTTAGTATACAGCAATAAAAGAGTCAAACGGTTTGCCTGCACATGTCAAAGCCAGTCCTAGCATGAGGCAGTTCAGGGAGAGAGCTAAAAGGTACCTAATGAATGAAGCTACAGAAAGGGAGGAGTGATTTCTTGTATAGGTAACATTCGTGTAACTATTATATTATTGTAAACTGATCCTGCCTTTAATGTTCATTTAAATAACTCGGTTCACTATATTCCTATCGCACCTAGTACTGTTATTGATTTTCACAGTTGAGTTACTTTGCAGTTTTAATTTTTAAGGTTATAATCATGATTAATTTCTACAATAACTTGAAGCTACGCTTTAAATATTAAAATATTACAAGGGCACCAATGGAAATAAGTCACTTTGTCTTTCTTGGGTTATCCTAGGTAATTTACACACATGTTACACTATGAATGATAATTGTACTTAGGCGTACCTGTACCTAAATAAACTTACTGAAGATTGGTGCTCATATACTGGGAGTCAGGACGTGCAGCAGACGAAGGCATTGTCACTGGTAGGCGGGACTTTCCCCAGTGGAAGTCGTGCCCAAGAATTGAACCAGGAATAGCAAGTAGGTATTGAACACCACTGCTATACAATTTATCAGACACAGCAACATTATGGAATTTTAATACAGAGGACATTACCACAACCTACTTGCTATTCCTGGCAACTCTTGGCCATGACCTACCTCCACTAGGATGTTCGTCCTACCAGCGACAATACCATCGTCTGCTGCACGTCCTCTGAGTCTCTGACTCCAGTATATAAGCACCAATCTTCCTGCCTGTGCTTCAGATTCCTAAAGACTACGGTGCTCATCGCCTGCTCATCTAGGCTGAGGGACTGATTACCTCATCTTCCACTGTTTGCTGTATATATTTCTGCTGCCTTCATATTATGTCCATGTAATATATTGATAAAGCCAATGGATGGCGAAATGTCTACAAGATACCCAGATGTTGCACGTGTGTCTAATTCATCATAACGTCCGTATTAAATACCACTGATATTCAATAAATATGTAGTCGAATGTATTGCGGAGAAAAAATCTCAGTTTTAAAGGGGGGGGGGGCTTATCTCTCAGCCCCCTCAGTCCTCTGAGGGGCTTAGCCCTCTCGGAAGGGGCTAAATGAACTCTACCACTTCCTTGTTCCCACCCACCTTTATATTAGCCATATGAGCACAAGGCACGACTCTCTCATTGCTAGACTTTCTGAGCAACTGCACAACGAGGTTAAACCTAGAGTAATTACTTTCCCCATAGCAGGAAATTTACAGGGAAACCTGCACCCCACTTGATCTACAAGTGGGGTGCCACTTCCTATTAACCCACAACTAAACAAAGAAACAGCCCTCTTGTGTTAAACTCTGTTGCAATGTCTAGCAGGAATGTCTATAAAGCTGAAGTCAGCATTTCCCTTGTGGGTATGAGGGCTGAAGTCGCTACGCAGGGCCGCAAGGCAGACTGACTTACTGAATACATCATGAACTCTCCTGCTGAAAACAAAGACAACAGTGAACCTGTGCGATAGACTCTGAAATACTATCAATCTCCACTAGGAAATTTAACTAGTGAAAACAGTACAAACATGAGTGTAGTGATCCGCGATATAAACCGATATTGATATCGGAAGATCTCACATTCATGGCTCACAACAACAATGTTGTTATTAGCGGTGCAAGGAAAATGATAGGATGTATATAACTAGAACTTTCAAGACAAGAGATGCTGAACCAGTTTTAATACTCTTTAAGTCACTAATTCTATCTAGGCTATAATACTGTTGTATACTAACAGTCTTGAACATTGTCAGAAAAAAATAGCTTTGTTTGCCTAGTCGTTGGTTTTACTATATATATATATATATATATATATATATATATATATATATATATATATATATATATATATATATATATATATATATATGTCGTGCCGATTAGGTAAAACTGGTCAATTAGCAAGAACTCATCTAAAATTAAGTCCTTTCTAAAATTTTCTCTAATACGTTTAAAGATACAATTTTTTCATTTATGTTAATGTAAGAATTTATAATTTTGTACCAAGAGAAACTTTGAAAACCTACCTAACCTTATTACAACAAGCGCAATTGAATTTAGCCTAACCCAACTAAATATATTTTACATACGTTAACATTAATTTAATAATAAACAAACACAATGAAATATATTTTTTTCGTTATGTTCAGAATGATTTTGGCGAAATTATTGCATACACAAATTTTCACTTGTCTTATATGGCAAGGTGTGCGTTGCTATTTAAGCCAAAATCGCAAGTTTTACCTAATTGGCACGACAATTATTTTTTTTTTTTTTTTTTTTTTTTTTTTTATTAACACATCGGCCGATTCCCACCAAGGCAGGGTGGCCCGAAAAAGAAAAACTTTCATCATCATTCACTCCATCACTGTCTTGCCAGAGGGGTGCTTTACACTACAGTTATAAAACTGCAACATTAACACCCCTCCTTCAGAGTGCAGACACTGTACTTCCCATCTCCAGGACTCAAGTCCGGCCTGCCGGTTTCCCTGAATCCCTTCATAAATGTTACTTTGCTCACACTCCAACAGCACGTCAAGTATTAAAAACCATATGCCTCCATTCACTCCTATCAAATACGCTCACACATGCTTGCTGGAAGTCCAAGCCCCTCACACACAAAACTTCCTTTACCCCCTCCCTCCAACCTTTCCTAGGCCGACCCCTACCCCGCCTTCCCTCCACTACAGATTTATACACTCTCGAAGTCACTCTGTCTCGTTCCATTCTCTCTACATGTCCAAACCACCTCAACAACCCCTCCTCAGCTCTCTGGACAATCGTTTTGGTAATCCCGCACCTCCTCCTAATTTCCAAACTCCGAATTCTCTGCATTATATTCACACCACACATTGACCTTAGACATGACATCTCCACTGCCTCCAGCCTTCTCCTCGTTGCAACATTCATCACCCATGCTTCACACCCATATAAGAGCGTTGGTATAACTATACTCTCATACATTCCCTTCTTTACTTCCATGGACAAGGTTCTTTGTCTCCACAGACTCCGAAGTGCTCCACTCACCCTTTTTCCCTCATCAATTCTATGATTCACCTCATCCTTCATAGACCCATCCGCCGACATGTCCACTCCCAAATATCTGAATACATTCACCTCCTCCATACTCTCTCCCTCCAATCTGATATCCAATCTTTCGTCACCTATTCTTTTTGTTATCCTCATCACCTTACTCTTTCCTATATTCACTTTCAATTTTCTTCTTTTACACACCCTACCAAATTCATCCACCAACCTCTGCAACTTCTCTTCAGAATCTCCCAAAAGCACAGTGTCATCAGCAAAAAGCAACTGTGACAACTCCCACTTTGTATTTGCTTCTTTATCTTTTAGCCCAACACCTCTTGCCAAGACCCTCGCATTCACTTCTCTTACAACCCCATCTATAAATATATTGAACAACCACGGTGACATCACACATCCTTGTCTAAGGCCCACTTTTACTGGGAAATAGTCCCCTCCCTCCTACACACTCTAACCTGAGCCTCACTATCCTCATAAAAACTCTTCACTGCTTTCAGTAACCTTCCTCCTATTCCATACACCTGCAACATCTGCAACATTGCCCCCCTATCTACCCTATCATACGCCTTTTCCAAATCCATAAATGCCACAAAAACATCTTTACCCTTATCCAAATACTGTTCACCTATATGTTTCACTGTAAACACTTGGTCTACACACCCCTACCTTTCCTAAAGCCCCTTGTTCATCTGCTATCCTGCTTTCTGTCTTACTCTTGATTCTTTCAATAATAACTCTACCATACACTTTACCAGGTACACTCAACAGACTTATTCCCCTATAATTTTTGCACTCTCTTTTGTCCCCTTTGCCTTTATACAAAGGAACAATACACGCTCTCTGCCAATCCCTAGGTACCTTACCCTCTTCCATACATTTATTAAATAATAGCACCAACCACTCCAAAACTATATCCCCACCTGCTTTTAACATTTCTATCTTTATCCCATCAATCCCAGCTGCCTTACCCCCTTTCATTCTACCCACTGCCTCACGAACTTCCCCCACACCCACAACTGGCTCTTCCACACTCCTACAAGATGTTATTCCTCCTTGCCCTACACACGAAATCACAGCTTCCCTGTCTTCATCAACATTTAACAACTCCTCAAAATATTCTCTCCATCTTCCCGATACCTCTAACTCTCCATTTAATAACTCTCCTCTCCTATTTTTAACTGTCAAATCCATTTGTTCTCTAGGCTTCCTCAACTTATTAATCTCATATATATATATATATTATAACAACACTGCGACTAGCCAAGGAGTCGAACCCATGTTGTTTTGGCCCGCCTCATGGTGAGCGAAAACCACATGATGCTCTAACCCACAGGACCACCAAATCCTGGAAAAATAAACACATAAGCAGTATAATGTGATCCTTTATTGACAACGTTTCGCCCACGCAGTGGGCTTTATCGAGTCACAAACAGATCTGTTTGTGACTAGATAAAGCCCACTGCGTGGGCGAAACGTTGTTAATAAAGGATCACATTATACTGCTTCGTGGGCGAAACGTTGTTAATAAAGGATCACATTATACTGCTTATGTGTTTATTTTTCAATTGTGTCGGTATTTTATACCATTTATTTCCACCACAAATCCTACAAGAATCAAACACCCAGCAGAGCTAGGTGTTTTACCTTGATCCCAGGATATACGGTAGTGTGGGTGCCTCTGAGCTAATTTCATTCTACTCCCCGTTTGGTGTACTAGCCTCACCAAGCAGTATTTTATATTATTGGGTGCCTGATTCTTGTAGGATCCGGTGGTCCTGAGGGTTAGAGCGTCATGTAGTTTTCCCTCACCACGAGGCGGGCCATAACAACATGGGTTCGAGTCCTTGGTTAGTCGCAGTGTTGTTATTGATCAATACCACTCGTTCGTGGTTACAATAATATAAAATACTGCTTGTGGAGGCTAGTACACCAAACAGGGAGTAGAATGATATTAGCTCAGAGGCACCCACACCAACGTGTGTGTGTGTGTGTGTGTGTGTGTGTGTGCAATAAGATCACAGTAAACAGGTGATATCCCAATATGCAAAATAACCAGAAGGTTAAAAAATGGTGAAATTCCAAGGTCTTTCGTGATTTCTCACATGATTAAGGAATAATGTGTGAAATCACGAAAGAGCTTGGAATTTCACTATTTTTCACATAGAATATACTGGAGGACCTAGTCCCAAATCAGTACACTATGATAACAGCATACTGGAGTAAGAGACATGATAGGAAGTGTAAAATAGTCCCAGTGTAAATGATGGGAGCCACGGGTACAATATGAAAACTCTGTGTCAACATCCGTGGGCTTCACCTATTCAACCTGTTACCAGCAGATATCCCAAATACTGCCGGAACAAGTGTGGAATTATTTAAGAGGAGACTGAATCATTAACTCAAACAGATCAAACAGACTATGATGAAGATGTGAGTGGACATCAACAACAGCCTAGTTGACCATGAAATCCACAGGGAGGCCTGTCCCTACGAAATGTGTGCTAATAACGTACCATGAGGTTCTCCTTCTTGGCAACCAGACCACACTCGTCCAGAGCGGGACCGCTGGAGTTATCAGCAGCATCATGACCATCGTCGACGACCAGTGTACCGACGGTGGTGTGTCCAGCGTGGTGGTCGTCCTCAGCAGCAGAGTCGTCGTGGTGATCACTCAGGTGAGATACTGCTGTGTGGTTCACCTGTACAAGAAAATAACACTAGTAATAACCACAATAACATATATTATTATTATTATTATTATTTCCTCAAGAGAATTTCCTTAATGCTGCTGAGGAGCTCTTGATCTCAGGAACTGGAACAATGTTGTTGCCAAACAAACAGCGATAGTGTTGTCAAACAAACAGCGATAGTGTTGCCATACAAACAGCGATAGTGTTGTCAAACAAACAGCAATAGTGTTGTTAAACAGTGATAATGTTGTTAAACAAACAGTGATAGTGTTGTTAAACAAACAGTGATAGTGTTGTTAAAAAAGTGATACTGTTGTTAAACAAATGATAGTGCTGTTAAACAGTGATAATGTTGTTAAACAAACAGTGATAGTGTTTTTGAACAAACAACGATAGTGTTGTTAAACAAAAAGTGATAGCGTTGTTAAACAAACAGTGATAGTGTTGCCAAACAAAGTGACAGTGTTGCTAAACAAACAGTGATAGTGTTGTTAAACAGTGATAGTGTTGTTGAACAAACAGTGATAGTGTTGTTAAACAAACAGTGATAGTGTTGTTGAACAAACAACAATAGTGTTGTTAAACAGTGTTAGTGTTATCAAACAAACAGTGATAGTGTTGTTGAACAACCAGTGATAGTGTTGTTGAACAAACAGTGATAGTGTCGTTAAACAAACAACGATAGTGTTGTTAAACAAAGTGATAGTGTTGTCAAACAAACAGTGATAGTGTTGCTAAACAGTGATAGTGTTGTCAAACAGTGATAGTGTTGTCAAACAAACAGTGATAGTGTTGTCAAACAAACAGTGATAGTGTTGTTAAACAATGATAGTATTGTTAAAAAATCAGTGATAGTGTTGTTAAACAAACAGTGATAGTGTTGTTAAACAAAAAGTGATAGTGTTGTTAAACAAAAAGTGATAGTGTTTTAAACAAACAGCGATAATATTGTTAAACAAACAACGATAGTGTCGTTAAACAAATAGTGATAGTGTTGTTAAACAAACAGTGATAGTGTTGCTAAACAAACAACAACAGTGTTGTTAAACAAACAGTGATAGTGTTGTTAAACAAACAACGATAGCATTAAACAAACAGTGATAGTGTTGTTAACCAAACAACAATAGTGTTGTTAAACAGTGATAGTGTTGTCAAACAAACAGAGATAGTGTTGTTAAACAAACAACGATAGTGTTGTTAAAAAAACATTGATAGTGTTGTTAAACAAACAGTGATAGTGTTGTTAAACAAACATTGATAGTGTTGTTAAACAGTGATAATGTTGTTAAACAAACAGTGATAGTGTTGTTAAACAAACAGCGATAGTGTTGTTAAACATCAATAGTGTTGTTAAACAACGATAGTGTTGTTAAACAGTGATAGTGTTATTAAACAAACAACGATAGTGTTGTTAAACAGTGATAGTGTTGTTAAACAAACAGCGATAGTGTTATCAAACAAACAGCGATAGTGTTGTTAAATAATCAGTGATAGTGTTGTTAAACAAAGTGATAGTGTTGTTAAACAAACAACAATAGTGTTGTTAAACAAACAGCGATAGTGTTACCAAACAAACAGCGATAGTGTTACCAAACAAGTAACGATAGTGTTACCAAACAAGCAATGATAGTGTTGCCAGACAAGTAATGATAGTGTTACCAACAACAACAGTGTTGCTAAACAAGCAACTATGTTGTTACCAAAGAGTGATAGTGTTGCCAGACAAGTAATGATAGTGTTACCAACAACAACAGTGTTGCTAAACAAGCAACTATGTTGTTACCAAAGAGTGATAGTGTTACCAAACAACAATAGTGTTACCAATAACAGTTACCAATAATAGTTTCCAAACAAACAACGATAGTGTTACCAAACAACAATAGTGTTACCAAACAACAATAGTGTTACCACACAACAATAGTTACCAAACAAACAACATTAGTGTTACCAAACAAACAACAATGGTGTTACCAAACAACAATAGTGTTGCCAAACAACAACAGAAAATCATAATAATAATAGAAATATTAACTATCATAGAGAATAGTGTAGCATCACACAGTGAGTGTTCCCACTATGTAACTATCATGCACAATAGTACTGCAGCACACTGTGTTCCCACTATGTAACTATCATGCACAATAGTTCTGCAGCACACTGTGTTCCCACTATGTAACTATCATACACAATAGTTCTGCAGCACACTGTGTTCCCACTATGTAACTATCATATACAATAGTACTGCAGCACACTGTGTTCACACTGTGTAACTATCATACACAATAGTACTGCAGCACACTGTGTTCCCACTATGTAACTATCATATGGAATAGTGTAGCAGTACACTGCGGATGTTCCCTCACTGTAACTATGATAGAGAGTAAGGTAGGCTATGTTGCACTCAATACAAGTGGCACTCACCATAACTATGTTGCACTCAATACAAATGGAACTCACCTTAGCTATGTTACACTCAATACAAATGGAACTCACCTTAGCTATGTTGCACTCAATACAAGTGGCACTCACCATAGCTATGTTACACTCAATACAAGTGGAACTCACCTTACCTATGTTGCACTCAATACAAGTGGAACTCATTTTAGCTATGTTACACTCAATACAAGTGAAACTCACCTTAGCTATGTTACACTCAATACAAGTGGCACTCACCTTAGCTATGTTGCACTCAATACAAGTGGCACTCACCTTAGCTATGTTGCACTCAATACAAGTGGCACTCACCTTAGCTATGTTGCATTCAATACAAGTGCCACTCACCATAGCTATGTTGCACTCAATACAAATGGCACTCACCTTAGTATGTTGCACTCAATGCACTCACATGCACTGCACTCATACAAGTGGAACTCACCTTAGCTATGTTACACTCAATACAAGTGGCACTCACCTTAGCTATGTTGCACTCACCTTTGCTATGTTGCACTCAATACAAGTGGCACTCACCATAGCTATGTTGCACTCAATACAAGTGGCACTCATCTTAGCTATGTTGCACTCAATACAAGTGGCACTCACCATAGCTATGTTGCACTCAATACAAATGGCACTCATCTTAGCTATGTTGCACTCAATACAAGTGGCACTCACCATAGCTATGTTGCACTCAATACAAGTGGCACTCAGCTATGTTGCACTCAATACAAGTGGCACTCACCATAGCTATGTTGCACTCAATACATGTAGCACTCATCTTAGCTATGTTGCACTCAATACAAGTGGCAATCACCATAGCTATGTTGCACTCAATACAAGTGGCACTCACCATAACTATGTTGCACTCAATACAAGTGGCAATCACCATAGCTATGTTGCATTCAATACAAGTGGCACTCACCATAACTATGTTGCACTTCACCTTAGCTATGTTGCACTCAATACAAGTGGCACTCACCTTAGCTATGTTGCACTCAATACAACAAGTGGCACTCACCATAGCTATGATAGCGACGCTGAGGTTGACCTTGAGACCGTAGACGATCATGAAGCCTACACACCCCAGAACTGCCATGATCCAGCGGGCCGGGATGAAACCTGTGTAAGACAATACATGTTAAACACATGTAGACCAAACAACAGTATGGTATTTAATGGTCAGATTTGTTTCCTGATAATGTAATATCAATTTAAAATTTGATAAGGCAGCTTTTAGTAGTGGCTTAAGTGGCGGAGTAATGTAATGTTGACATCAGATAATATATGGAGGTAAATGAGGTCGGATCCAGGGGAAGAAAGTCACACCCTAACCTAACCTAAATAAAATGTGACTTTTTTTTTCCTAGCCAAAACTGTGACTTATTTTCTGTGACTTTTTTTTTCCTAACTATAATTGTCTTATTTTCTGGGACTTTTTTTTCCTAACCATAATTGTGACTTATTTTCTGGGACTTTTTCCCGTGATTTTTTTCCGGACACCACGAGGTCATTTTGAAATCATGCTTACTTTTTTGATTAGTATGGATTTTTTTTACATAATTTCCTATATGTGGAACATGTGAATGAATAATACAATAATTGTGTAATAAAATATGACTGGACCCTTCGAGGAATTTCGAGGGAGGGGGGTAGAGAACAGCCAGCAGGGACGCCGGTGAGACACCATGTTGAATTAAAAGTGTGAGCACTGATCGGAAATTTGCACCAGAAATTCGGCGTTTTCCGAGGCCTAATGGGGTGTTTCGGTTTGAATTTGTAATAGGAACCCGTGCTAATGTCCCCTGTGAAAGAATTGGGACAGGAAATTTGTGGGACCTCAAGAATTACGTGTGAATAGAGAAATAAATGCGGACATCACTCACAGGAAAGTACACCATAGTCCTTGCATTTAAATCTAACTGGCCAGTGTAGGGTCTAGATGTTAGGCAGGTGTTGTGGTGTGATCCATCTACAATAATTGAATATGGTAATACAAAGTTCTTTTCTTGTATGTATTGTACTAATAGTCATATTTTTGTGGACCCAGCTAGCAAGCCTAATCCTATACAGTCCACCTAATTGTAATGTTACCTGAGTAGCTGGTTTTAATACTGTAATTATTAATTTAATGTTAGGTCTAGCTTTTTGTGAAAGTGAGGAAGTGGGCAGTCGAAGGAGCTGCAGTTCAGCGACCTACTGTGACTTAAGTCCCACTTACATCACCCAAATTACTTGCAGGTAATAATTCAGGTAATGACCTGTAAACCTCCTGCAGGTGATTTGGCTCATAATAATAATAATAATAATAAATTTTTCACAATTAGATAATAATAATTTGTAAAATAGAAGAGAAGCACTTAATTTCAGGTGTCACACAGTGCTTGCATAATCTGGTTTGGTCCAAGGAAAGGAAAAGTATCTTTAATTTCATGAATCATGAGCCCTTACCATAGAAATACAATAATACATGATACACAAGATTTATGTATCTTGTATAAGATACATGGTTAATATATCTTTCTTGAGCATTGTATTTCATCTTCAGTAACATTGTCAACAATTATACACACTAATTCCAGACATTACAAACCTACATTATCGAAGCTTTTACGCACTTCCCATCAGCCGCTTAAGATACATTATATTTTCTATGAGACCTACACCAAATGTGATATTAAGATGAATTTAAAATATTTATTACTATTTTTACAATGCAATGAGCTGTGTTCTTTCATGTAAAAACGTAACGAAGGAAGCCTTTAATAGGCCTACTGGGCCATGGTAGGCAGGTTTAAGTCACCCACCTACACCCATTCATGTTAGTGGGTCATGGTAGGCAGGTTCAAGTCACCCACCTACACCCATTCATGTTAGTGGGTGATGGTAGGCAGGTTCAAGTCACACCCACACACACCCATTCATGTTCTCGTTCAAACTATAAAGCTACACAAAGTTCTTGCCTCAACGATTCTACCTGGGAGTTTGTTCCACTCATAAACAACTCTATTGCCAAACCCACACTTCCCAATATCCTTTCTATATCTAAATGTCTCCAACTTGAATCCATTGCTGCGAGTCCTGTCTTGGTCAGATATTTCGAGAATGCTATATATATCCCCTTTATTTATTCCTGTTTTCCAGTTGTATAATTCAGTCATATCTCCCCTACAATTCTCTCTACATTTTCGAGCACATTAATGTCCATCCTATAATATGGAGACCAGACTGAGCAACATAATTTAAATTAAGTCTAACCGAAGATATATAGAGTTAAAGTATAACCTGAGGATATTATTTATACTTGTTGATATGAAGCCAAGAATTCTATTAGATTTATTGCGAGCATTTATGCAATGTTGTTTTGCCTTTAGATTATTGTTAACCAGAACTTCTAGATCTTTCTCGCATTTTGCCTAAGATCTACATTGTATTAGCAAGAATCCTCGTCAAAACAATAACCCCTGCCATCACATAGTTGCTGCTGCTGATACTACATAAACAGATCTTCTCAAATCCAACCCACTAACAAAATTATTTGCCCACCCTATTTTAATGTTATCGAAGTAATAGCATTAATATCCTTTTTAACTCATGTACAAGTCGAACTATTACTACCACATGTATTACTACTACTAATACCACAAGTGATTGAGACACTTATGCAACATATGGGAATGAAAATTTAGGCACATGTGCAAACATCTGGGTATCTTTATTGTAGACTTTTCGCCATCCAGTGGCTTTATCAGTACAGATTCTAGGACATAATTTGAAGACAGTAGAACTATATACAAAAGATGAGGTAATCAGTCCCCAGTGGAAATAGGTCATACCCAAAGGGATGGGTAAGTTGTAGCAGTAGTTGTAGTAGCCGTGAAGAAGGTCATGTAGATCTTCCAAAGGTTGGACACATCTGTCAGACGCTGTAACATCATGGGATCTTGATAAAAGGAATTCTTCAATAACTGTCCAACCTTTGGACGAAGACCTACTTACACTAGTGGATGGCACTGTCTTGTACTTGGCAAGCAATTACTCTCCCTCCTGTATTTCACAACATCACTGCCTCCATCACTGAGGCAGATCATGTCAATAAGACAATGCCAACAATAAATTCAACTTAGGAAGTTAATGTATCTCGATCTATTGTAGGGTGAGAACTGTGGGTGGCTTTGGACGGGCATACGAGTGGTTGTGAGCTGAACCTGGGTAGCAACAGCTGGTAAGAAGTCTACTGCAGTTTTTCTTCGTCCTAATGTTCATATTCAAGTACTAAGTCGTATCCGATGCTGAATTTCAACCAATGGTCTAGCTAAACGTAGAAGTTGTTTAAGCTGGGTACATACTGAAACAGTCTAACCTAGCACCGTATTAATGTTGTATAGCCTAGTAAGTCTTTCACTATACAAAAGTGGCATTGGCCAGGGACATATTGAAGAAGACTAACATTAGTACTATAGATTGGCCAGAATTATTACTGATGTAATCAAACCAGACTCCGTGTTAAAGACTACCTCCATGTATAACAAGTATTGGCAAGAACCATATTGAGGTTGACTAGCATAGCACCATATTCCAGTAGTGTAGCCTAGCACCACGCTTCATTAGTACTAGCTAGGATAATAATGTAGTTTCGCTTAATCCCTGAGATAGTCTAACCTAGCACATGGATGAGGTAATCTATGCTCACTCTATATGCGAGGTAATCTAACCCAGAAACATTAATTTCTACCTAAAGAAACCTTATATTATTGTTACTAAGGAAATATTATGTTGCATTATTTTTTTAAAAGTAGGACCTGGCTAAGCTCGTGCCATCACATAACATCAAGAGTTGTTTGGCCAGCACTCGTGGATGCTCTTATCTAGCAGTGATAAATGTAGGCTTCCGGAGTTCGTGCTTCAATTTCTGGTATAAAACAATACTGCCATGTTAATGCTAGAAGGGAGACAGGAGAAACGAATAACCGTGACAAATTGTTCTTAATGCAGACCGTTCTCCAGCTTAATAGTGTGTATGGAGATGCCTGAGTTTTAAGGAACTACGATATTCGTATATTCGTTATTGTTAGTCAGCCAGACGTAAATATAGGTAAATGTTAACCTTATCTTCCCTATCGAAATAAGCAGTCAAGATTATTATTATCATGGGGAGCGCTAAACCAGTAGGATTATACAGCGCATGTGGGAGGGATGGAAGGTATTCAGGCTCAATTCAGGGAACCGGAGCACAGATCCAAATCCCTAGATCAAGAGCCCCTCGCCAGCGTCAGGGAACCTCCCTTGAGGGGTAATCAGTCAAGAGAAGTAATGACTAGCCAGGGGAAGACGGTAGACCCAAGACTGATTTACACAGGATAAGACACGAGGGACTTGGCATCTGGCACATTGTAAGTCATTGTGGACAAGTACTACACAATAATGTGTCATCTGAGTGACTAAGATGTATCAGCAAACAACTGTCCTGTATCCTAATTAATAAAGTAACAAGCTCTCTCCCTCCTTCCATTTACTACGGCATTACCAGGATACTGCGTGTTACAACACTACCAGGATACTGCGTGTTACAACACTACCAGGATACTGTGTTACAGCACTACCAGGATACTGCGTGTTACAACACTATCAGGATACTGCGTGTTACAACACTACCAGAATACTGCGTGTTACAACATTACCAGGATACTGTGTGTTACAACACTACCAGGATACTGTTACAGCACTACCAGGATACTGCGTGTTACAACACTACCAGGATACTATTACAGCACTACCAGGATACTGCGTGTTACAACACTACCAGGATACTATTACAGCACTACCAGGATACTGCGTGTTACAAAACTACCAGGATACTGTGTTACAACATTACCAGGATACTGCGTGTTACAAAACTACCAGGATACTGTGTTACAACACTACCAGGATACTGCGTGTTACAACACTACCAGGATACTCGTGTTACAACACTACCAGGATACTGCGTGTTACAAAACTACCAGGATACTGTGTTACAACACTACCAGGATACTGCGTGTTACAACACTACCAGGATACTGCGTGTTACAACACTACCAGGATACTGCGTGTTACAACACTACCAGGATACTGCGTGTTACAACACTATCAGGATACTGCGTGTTACAACACTACCAGGATACTGTTACAGCACTACCAGGATACTGCGTGTTACAACACTACCAGGATACTGCGTGTTACAACACTATCAGGATACTGCGTGTTACAACACTATCAGGATACTGCGTGTTACAACACTACCAGGATACTGCGTGTTACAACACTACCAGGATACTGCGTGTTACAACACTACAGGATACTGCGTGTTACAACACCAGGATACTGCGTGTTACAACACTACCAGGATACTGCGTGTTACAACACTACCAGGATACTGCGTGTTACAACACTACCAGGATACTGCGTGTTACAACACTACCAGGATACTGCGTGTTACAACACTACCAGGATACTGCGTGTTACAACACTACCAGGATACTGCGTGTTACAACACTCCAGGATACTGCGTTTTACACCACTACCAGGATACTGCGTGTTACAACACTACCAGGATACTGCGTGTTACAACACTACCAGGATACTGCGTGTTACAACACTACCAGGATACTGCGTGTTACAACACTACCAGGATACTGCGTGTTACAACACTACCAGGATACTGCGTGTTACAACACTATCAGGATACTGCGTGTTACAACACCAGGATACTGCGTGGTACAACACCAGGATACTGCGTGGTACAACACCAGGATACTGCGTGTTACAACACCAGGATACTGCGTGTTACACACACCAGGATACTTACACTGCGATACTGTGTACAACACTCAGGATACTGCGTGTACAACACTACCAGGATACTGCGTGTTACAACACCAGGATACTGCGTGTTACACACTACCAGGATACTGCGTGTTACAACACTCAGGATACTGCGTGTTACAAACTACCAGGATACTGCGTGTTACAACACTCACAGGATACTGCGTTACACACTACCAGGATACTGCGTGTTACAACACACCAGGATACTGCGTGTTACAACACTACCAGGATACTGTGTTACAACACTACAGGATACTGCGTGTTACAACACACCAGGATACTCGTTACAACACCAGGATACGCGTGTTACAACTACCAGGATACTACGTGTTGAAACTACCAGGATACTGCGTGTTACAACACCAGGATACTGCGTGTTACAACACCAGGATACTGCGTGTTACAACACCAGGATACTGCTGTTACAACTACCAGGATACTGCGTGTTACAACACCAGGATACTGCGTGTTACAACACCAGGATACTGCGTGTTACAACACCAGGATACTGCGTGTTACAACACCAGGATACTGCGTGTTACAACACCAGGATACTGCGTGTTACAACACCAGGATACTGCGTGTTACAACACCAGGATACTGCGTTACAACACCAGGATACTGCGTGTTACAACACCAGGATACTGCGTGTTACAACACCAGGATACTGCGTGTACATACGATACGCGTTACAACAGGATACTGCGTGTTACAACCAGGATACTGCGTGTTACAACACCAGGATACTGCGTGTTACAACACCAGGATACTGCGTGTTACAACACCAGGATACTGCGTGTTACAACACCAGGATACTGCGTGTTACAACACCAGGATACTGCGTGTTACAACACCAGGATACTGCGTGTTACAACACCAGGATACTGCGTGTTACAACACCAGGATACTGCGTGTTACAACACCAGGATACTGCGTGTTACAACACCAGGATACTGCGTGTTACAACACCAGGATACTGCGTGTTACAACACCAGGATACTGCGTGTTACAACACCAGGATACTGCGTGTTACAACACCAGGATACTGCGTGTTACACCAGGATACTGCGTGGTACAACACCAGGATACTGCGTGGTACAACACCAGGATACTGCGTGTTACAACACCAGGATACTGCGTGTTACAACACTACCAGGATACTGTTACGTAACACCAGGATACTGCGTGTACAACACCAGGATACTGCGTGTTACAACACCAGGATACTGCTGCGTGTTACAACACCAGGATACTGCGTGTTACAACTACCAGGATACTGGTGTTACAACCCAGGATACTGTGTTACAACACCAGGATACTGCGTGTTACAACACCAGGATACTGCGTGTTACACTACAGGATACTGCGTGTACAACACCAGGATACTGCGTGGTACAACACCAGGATACTGCGTGTTACAACACCAGGATACTGCGTGTTACAACACTACCAGGATACTGTTACACCACTACCAGGATACTGTGTTACACACTACCAGGATACTGACTGTGTTACACACTACCAGGATACTGTTACACTATCAGGATACTGTTACACCACTACCAGGATACTGAGTGTTACACCACTACCAGGATACTGAGTGTTACACCACTACCAGGATACTGAGTGTTACACCACTACCAGATACTGGATGTTACAACTACCAGGATATGGGGTTACACACTACCAGGATACTGGTTACACACAGATGGTTACACCACTCAGGATACTGGTGTTCACAACCAGGATACTGTGTTACACCTCAGGATACTGGTGTACAACTACAGATACTGTGTCAACCAGATACTAGTGTTCAACACTACATGATACTAGTGTCAACACTACCAATATATTGTTACATCACTACCTGGATACTGTTGCACCAAAAGCAAGATGCTGTTACACCAATACCAGGATACTGTTACACCAATCCCAGGATACTGTTACACCAATACCAGGATACTGTTACACCACTATCAGGATACTGTTACACTACTACCATGATACTGTTACACCACCACCAGGATACTGTTACACCAATATCAGGATACTGTTACACACTACCAGGATACGTTACACACTGACCAGATACTGTTACACCACTACCAGGATACTGTTACACCACTACCAGGATACTGTTACACCACTACCAGGATACTGTTACACCACTACCAGGATACTGTTACACCACTACCAGGATACTGTTACACACTACCAGATACTGTTCACCACTACAGGATACTGTTACACTACTACCAAGATACTGTTACACTACTACCAGGATACTGTTACACCACTACCAGGATACTGTTACACCACTACCAGGATACTGTTACACCACTACCAGGATACTGTTACACTACTATCAGGATACTGTTACACTACTATCAGGATACTGTTACACCACTACCAGGATACTGTTACACCACTACCAGGATACTGTTACACTAATATCAGGATACTGTTACACCACTACCAGGATACTGTTACACCACTACCAGGATACTGTTACACCACTACCAGGATACTGTTACACTACTACCAAGATACTGTTACACCACTATCAGGATACAGTTTGAGTGAATGTTTCTTGGTAACGCTGGACCAGCTGTTTGCTAGACCAGGAACAAGCTGCTACTCTCTTTACAAATCCAGACACCCTTAAGAGTTTGAAAGTGACTGTGTACCAGCCTCTTCCAAGTGACTGTGTACCAGCCTCTTCCAAGTGACTGTGTACCAGCCTCTTCCAAGTGACTGTGTACCAGCCTCTTCCAAGTCTGGAACAACACTGGTTCAGTTCACATCTCAACTCCTCACTACGCTGTGAAAGCGACTAGGCTTTATTTACTTTTGGATGACGAGGACTTTCCTTCTTGGATATAATGGCAATTTTAGTAATGTGCCCAGAAAATACTTTAATTAGGCATAAAAACTGAAACACAGTATCGTTACCTAGAAGAGATGAAAATCACTCTTGGTGTTCTTATAGTCTTGCCTTGCCACGTATGTACATAAACGAATATCTGCCACATACAAAAACAATGTCTGACACGTACATACAAAATGTCTAGTTTCCAGTGAATTAATCTACGAGGATATATCTTACAGGAAAGACAATTTCTATTTGTAAACACTATCATCTAGAACCATGATAGGTTGCCCAGGATCTTGGCAACATTAATATTACCACCTCAACATATGATGACTGCTACTGATCCCCTCTCTCTCTCTCTCTCTCTCTCTCTCTCTCTCTCTCTCTCCAGGCTAGGAACAACCTCGCTCACCACGCCTGACTATTAATATATACTCTTTATTTTCTTAGTTTCTTCACTGGATTGACAAAGCTTTTCCTGAAGAAACCGTTTCCATAATATATGTGTTGGTGTTTCACTTGTCTTATTTACATATTTGATACCAATATCACAAGAGGAAACGAGAATAATAATAATAATAATAATAATAATTATTATTATTATTATTATTATTATGAAGTGATCAATGAATCTAAGGAAACTTTTACAAAGTAATGCTCATGCCTTTCAAATTTACCAAGGTATCTGAAGCGGCAAACTAATAAGATTATTAATATTCAATACTACGTGTATGGATCTCGGTAAGTCCTTTGATAAAGTTCCGCGCAGGAGACTGATTAAGAAAATTGCAACACAGGAAATGGGTGGATAAATTATCTCCTGGATCGAAGCATAGTTGACCGATAAGCAAGAGAGTTTGCATGAGTGAGAAGTCATAATGGAGGCCAGTTATGAGTGGCGTACAGCAGGGGTCAGTGATGTGACCCTTGTTGTTCATAGTAAACAACGATATTGATGAGGGAATATATAGCGACATAAGCAAGTTTACCTATAACATTAAAATAGGTTGTCTGATAAATTCTCATGACGTACATTAGATCGCTACAGCAAAATCTGGATAGATTAAAGCAGTGGCCGGAGAAATGGCAGATGCAGTTTAATGTAGACTAATGTAAGGTTCTATTCCTGGGAGAAGAAAGTGAGTATGGCACCTGTAAACTAGATAATGTAGATCTCAATCAAAAAGAATGCAAAAAATTATTTAGAAGTTCTAATTAGCAGCAATCTAAAGCCAAAACAACAGTGCAAAACTGGTCACAATGACGCTAATAGAAATCTTGTCTTCATATCAAGAAATATAAATAATTGAAGCCAACTTACTGACTTTCTTGGGTTATCCTGGGTGGCTAACCTTCCGGGGTTAAAAATCCGAAGAAATCTTAACCTTAATCATTGGTAAGACCTTATTTAGATTATGCTGCTCAGTTCTGGTCTCCATATTACAGCATAAACATAAATGAGCTGGGAAACATACAGAGAAGAATGGAGACGTTGATCGTCTGAGAAATCTTACCAGTATAATAGGCTAAACGAATTGAATTTTCAATCACTGTAGAATTATGAAACTGAGGGAATGTGACAAGAGAGTAAAAATGTAAAGCCAATAAACAACACATAAATAACTGTGTGTGTATGTGTGTGTGTGTGTGTGTGTGTGTGTGTGTGTGTGTGTGGCGTGTGTGTTGCATCATTCAGTCATAAAAGTTACAACAGGATGATTTAAGAGAGAGTTGTTGAACAAGGTTGTACCAGCCACCACCAACACACTACACATCCTACACAAGGTTGTACCAGCCACCACCAACACACTACACATCCTACACAAGGTTATACCAGCCACCACCAACACACTACACATCCTACACAAGGTTATACCAGCCACCACCAACACACTACACATC
Organism: Cherax destructor; assembly: GCA_009830355.1. NCBI lineage: Eukaryota > Metazoa > Arthropoda > Malacostraca > Decapoda > Parastacidae > Cherax > Cherax destructor. The sequence continues at coordinate 47,988 of WNWK01002697.1, forward strand.
CTACACAAGGTTGTACCAGCCACCACCAACACACTACACATCCTACACAAGGTTGTACCAGCCACCACCAACACACGCTACACATCCTACACAAGGTTGTACCAGCCACCACCAACACACCTACACATCCTACACAAGGTTGTACCAGCCACCACCAACACACTACACATCCTACACAAGGTTGTACCAGCCACCACCAACACACTACACATCCTACACAAGGTTGTACCAGCCACCACCAACACACTACACATCCTACACAAGGTTGTACCAGCCACCACCAACACACTACACATCCTACACAAGGTTGTACCAGCCACCACCAACACACGCTACACATCCTACACAAGGTTGTACCAGCCACCACCAACACACTACACATCCTACACAAGGTTGTACCAGCCACCACCAACACAGCTACACATCCTACACAAGGTTGTACCAGACACCACCAACACACTACACATCCTACACAAGGTTGTACCAGCCACCACCAACACTACACATCCTACACAAGGTTGTACCAGCCACCACCAACACACCTACATCCTACACAAGGTTGTACCAGCCACCACCAACACACTACACATCCTACACAAGGTTGTACCAGCCACCACCAACACCCCTACATCCTACACAAGGTTGTACCAGCCACCACCAACACACTACATCCTACACAAGGTTGTACCAGCCACCACCAACACACTACACATCCTACACAAGGTTGTACCAGCCACCACCAACACACTACATCCTACACAAGGTTGTACCAGCCACCACCAACACACTACACATCCTACACAAGGTTGTACCAGACACCACCAACACACTACATCCTACACAAGGTTGTACCAGCCACCACCAACACACTACACATCCTACACAAGGTTGTACCAGCCACCACCAACACACTACACATCCTACACAAGGTTGTACCAGCCACCACCAACACACTACATCCTACACAAGGTTGTACCAGCCACCACCAACACACTACACATCCTACACAAGGTTGTACCAGCCACCACCAACACACTACATCCTACACAAGGTTTCTTGGTACTTCTGTTCTCAGAGGGAGAGTAACTTCAATTCCTAGAATCAAAAGCCCTTCACTAGTACCATGACAAACCCCTTCCCTTCCTGTATGGGGAAAGAGATGGGACTTACTTTAATTCATCAAAACTGTATACATTAGCAGTGTGCTTCTACAATACTGTACATGAGTTACACAGTGGGAACAAATGGGATTTATGTATCCCTTTGATATACCTTTGATGGATTTCGAGAGTTTTTCTATCATATTGCATCATGCAGGACGAGTTTCATTCAGAGCTGAAGTCTGTCAGTGTGGGCTGAGAGACTACAGTAAGTCTGTCAGTGTGGGCTGAAAGACTACAGTAAGTCTGTCAGTGTGGGCTGAGAGACTACAGTAAGTCTGTCAGTGTGGGCTGAGAGACTACAGTAAGTCTGTCAGTGTGGGCTGGGAGACTACAGTAAGTCTGTCAGTGTGGGCTGGGAGACTACAGTAAGTCTGTCAGTGTGGGCTGAGAGACTACAGTAAGTCTGTCAGTGTGGGCTGAGAGACTACAGTAAGTCTGTCAGTGTGGGCTGAGAGACTACAGTAAGTCTGTCAGTGTGGGCTGAAGACTACAGTAAGTCTGTCAGTGTGGGCTGAAGACTACAGTAAGTCTGTCAGTGTGGGCTGAGAGACTACAGTAAGTCTGTCAGTGTGGGCTGAGAGACTACAGTAAGTCTGTCAGTGTGGGCTGAGAGACTACAGTAAGTCTGTCAGTGTGGGCTGAGAGACTACAGTAAGTCTGTCAGTGTGGGCTGAGAGACTACAGTAAGTCTTAGTGTGGGCTGAGACACTAAGTCTGTCAGTGTGGGCTGAGAGACTACAGTAAGTCTGTCAGTGTGGGCTGAGAGACTACAGTAAGTCTGTCAGTGTGGGCTGAGAGACTACAGTAAGTCTGTCAGTGTGGGCTGAGAGACTACAATAAGTCTGTCAGTGTGGGCTGGGAGACTACAGTAAGGCTGTCAATGTGGGCTGGGAGACTACAGTAAGTCTGTCAGTGTGGGCTGGGAGACTACAGTAAGTCTGTCAATGTGGGCTGGGAGACTACAGTAAGTCTGTCAGTGTGGGCTGGGAGACTACAGTAAGTCTGTCAGTGTGGGCTGGGAGACTACAGTAAGGCTGTCAGTGTGGGCTGGGAGACTACAGTAAGTCTGTCAGTGTGGGCTGGGAGACTACAGTAAGTCTGTTAATGTGGGCTGGGAGACTACAATAAGATATTGAGAATATCGTCAAGTACTCCAGCAAGGGTTCATCAGCTACGACAGCTTCAAAGGTTTTGCCCCAGCACAGCCACAGTTACTATTACTTGACAATTACCATCCTTCAGGGTACTTCTGATATACCTTCGGCGGGTCTCGAGAGTTTTCCTACTCTGCAGCCCGTCTCTAGGCCAGGCTTGTCTCTCCCACACACACTAGTGCTGAGAGAAGACACAACAGGGGAGAGAGGATAAAGGCTAGGCAGGATGGGGTGAGGGATGAGTCTAGGTGGAGAGAGGGTGAGGAGTCTAGGTAGAGAGAGGGAGAGGAGTCTAGGTAGAGAGAGGGAGAGGAGTCTAGGTAGAGAGAGGGAGAGGAGTCTAGGTAGAGAGAGAGAGGGTGAGGAGTCTAGGTAGAGAGAGGGAGAGGAGTCTAGGTAGAGAGAGAGAGGGTGAGGAGTCTAGGTAGAGAGGTGAGGAGTCTAGGTAGAGAGAAAGAAGGTGAGGAGTCTAGGTAGAGAGAAAGAAGGTGAGGAGTCTAGGTAGAGCTCTAGAGGGCGAGGAGTCTAGGTAGAGAGAGAGAGGGCGAGGAGTCTAGGTAGAGAGAGGGCGAGGAGTCTAGGTAGAGAGAGAGAGGGTGAGGAGTCTAGGTAGAGAGAAGGTGAGGAGTCTAGCTATAGAGAGGGTGAGGAGTCTAGGTAGAGAGAGGGTGAGGAGTCTAGGTAGAGAGAGAGAGGGTGAGGAGTCTAGGTAGAGAGAGAGGTGAGGAGTCTAGGTAGAGAGAGAGAGGCCGAGGAGTCTAGGTAGAGAGAGAGCGAGGACTCTAGGTAGAGAGAGAGGGGGCGAGGAGTCTAGGTAGAGAGGGGGCGAGGAGTCTAGGTAGAGAGGGGGCGAGGAGTCTAGGTAGAGAGAGAGAGGGCGAGGAGTCTAGGTAGAGAGAGAGAAGGTGAGGAGTCTAGGTAGAGAGAGAGAGAGAGAGTCTTGGAAGGGAATGAGAAAATACATGATGAAGACAGAAGATTAGCGACGTTTTACAGCTACGTGACTGTGTGTGTTGGTGTGACACGGAGGACGTGACTGTGTGTGTTGGTGTGACACGGAGGACGTGACAGTGTGTGTTGGTGTGACACGGAGGACGTGACTGTGTGTGTTGGTGTGACACGGAGGACGTGACTGTGTGTGTTGGTGTGACACGGAGGACGTGACTGTGTGTGTTGGTGTGACACGGAGGACGTGACTGTGTGTGTTGGTGTGACACGGAGGACGTGACCGTGTGTGTTGGTGTGACACGGAGGACGTGACAGTGTGTGTTGGTGTGACACGGAGGACGTGACCGTGTGTGTTGGTGTGACACGGAGGACGTGACCGTGTGTGTTGGTGACACGGAGGACGTGACTGTTGTGTTGGTGTGACACGGAGGACGTGACCGTGTGTGTTGGTGTGACACGGAGGACTGACCGTGTGTTGGTGGACACGGAGGACGTGACTGTGTGTGTTGGTGTGACACGGAGGACGTGACTGTGTGTTGTGTGACACGGAGGACGTGACTGTGTGTGTTGGTGTGACACGGAGGACGTGACTGTGTGTGTTGGTGTGACACGGAGGACGTGACCGTGTTGTTGGTGTGACACGGAGGACGTGACTGTGTGTGTTGGTGTGACACGGAGGACGACTGTGTGTGTTGGTGGACACGGAGGACGTGACGTGTGTGTTGGTGTGACACGGAGGACGTGACTGTGTGTTGGTGTGACACGGAGGACGTGACGTGTGTGTTGGTGTGACACGGAGGACGTGACCGTGTTGTTGGTGTGACACGGAGGACGTGACCGTGTGTGTTGGTGTGACACGGAGGACGTGACGTGTGTGTTGGTGTGACACGGAGGACGTGACCGTGTGTTGGTGTGACACGGAGGACGTGACCTGTGTGTTGGTGTGACACGGAGGACGTGACTGTGTGTTGTGTGACACGGAGGACGTGACCTGTGTGTTGGTGTGACACGGAGGACGTGACCGTGTGTGTTGGTGTGACACGGAGGACGTGACTGTGTGTTAGTGTGACACGGAGGACGTGACGTGTGTTGGTGTGACACGGAGGACGTGACTTGTGTGTTGGTGTGACACGGAGGACGTGAAGTGTGTTTGGTGTGACACGGAGGACGTGACCGTGTGTGTTGGTGTGACACGGAGGACGTGACTGTGTGTGTTGGTGACACGGAGGACGTGACTGTGTGTGGTGTGACACGGAGGACGTGACGGTGTTGGTGTGACACGGAGGACGTGACGTGTGGTTGGTGGACACGGAGGACGGACGTACAGTGTTGGTGGTGGACACGGAGGACGTGACTAGTGTTTGGTGTGACACGGAGGACGTGACGTGTGTGTGTGACACGGAGGACTGACCGTGGGTGGACATGTGTTGGGTACACGGAGGACGTGACAGTGTGTGGTACACGAACGACCGTTGTGTCACGAGGACGTAACAGTTGACACGAGACTACGTGTGTGTTACACGGAGGACGTGACCAGCGTGTTGGTTTTTAGCGTCACGGAGGACGTGACAGTGTTGGTGGTGCGTCACGGAGTAACGTAACAGTATTATGGTGCTCACGGAGGACGTGACAGTGATTGGTCACAGGACGAATTTGGTGTTGCTACAATTGGTCAGCGATGGACTGACAGTGTTTCACAGCATACTTACATTCTACAAGTAAGCCAAGAGGTTACAACAGTGTCGCCAGGATACACTAACGACCAGTCTCGCTGCCCTCAATACAGCATTACGCAAACTTCGCCCACATTACATAGATGGCGGTCGTAACCACTGTCTTACGTCACCACTGACGCAGTATTGATTTTGTGTGCGACCTCTGTCACCTTTAATTGTCAAGTCTTAAATTCAGTAAAGATTATTAACTAATTCTGTACAGTAACTTCCTGAATAATTCGTAAAAGACCAATTATTCTGTATCTGCATTTAAATTATACAGCGCCATGATAGATATCATGACAGTGTATATACAGCAGCCAGTATATATACACCTCTCTTTATTCACAGTACCAGCAAAGACCTTTTCCTAGTTCAGTTTTATTGACAACAAAATGGTAGTTTTCGTGGGGACTATATAGCATGAGTGATGACGCAACTCACGAGGGATAGTCATGTATACCAGAGTTAAAGCAATATTATGTATGCTTATACTACACAACCAGCTCTAATATATTACCATAGCGTCAGGGCACGTTTGTCTGTCTGTCTGTATCTCTCTCTCTCTCTCTCTCTCTCTCTCTCTCTCTCTCTCTCTCACAAAGACCATAAATCAGCGCATGCCAGGTAATAATTTAAAAGTAAGATGCACAACTGGGTGGTGAGTACACCCGAGGACAAGAGTAGTACACCCGAGGACAAGAGTATTACACCCGAGGACAAGAGTAGTACACCCGAGGACAAGAGTAATATACCCGAGGACAAGAGTATTACACCCGAGGACAAGAGTAGTACACCCGAGGACAAGAGTAATATACCCGAGGACAAGAGTAGTACACCCGAGGACAAGAGTATTACACCCGAGGACAAGAGTATTACACCCGAGGACAAGAGTAGTATACCCGAGGACAAGAGTAGTATACCCGAGGACAAGAGTAGTACACCCGAGGACAAGAGTAATATACCCGAGGACAAGAGTAGTATACCCGAGGACAAGAGTAGTATACCCGAGGACAAGAGTAGTATACCCGAGGACAAGAGTAGTACACCCGAGGACAAGAGTAATATACCCGAGGACAAGAGTAGTACACCCGAGGACAAGAGTAGTACACCTGGTAAATTAGACACATATGCAACACTTGGGTATCTTTATTGAGGAAACGTTTCGCCACACAGTGGCTTCATCAGTCCATACAAAGGAGAATCGTGAAGAACAGGAGTGTGAGGTTGTCAGTCCCTCAATCTTGAGACGATGTTGTCAGTCCATCAATCTTGAATAGAAAACAGCATATGAGCAGAGGAAGCTTATATACTGTAGACTGTATACTGTACACTCCTCCTGTTCTTCACGATTCTCCTTTGTATGGACTGATGAAGCCAATGTGTGGCGAAACGTTTCCTCAATAAAGATACCCAAGTGTTGCATATGTGTCTAATTTACCAACTCGTCGGTTCTCTGAACCATTCATTCACAGTAGTACACCTGAGGACAAGAGTATTACACCCGAGGGCAAGAGTAATACACTCGAGGACAAGAGTATTACACCCGAGGGCAAGAGTAATACACTCGAGGACAAGAGTATTACACCCGAGGACAATAGTACACCCGAGGACAAGAGTATTACACCCGAGGACAAGAGTAGTACACCCGAGGACAAGAGTAGTACACCCGAGGACAAGAGTAGTACACTCGAGGACAAGAGTAATATACCCGAGGACAATAGTAGTACACCCGAGGACGAGTAGTACACCCGAGGACAATAGTATTACACCCGAGGACAATAGTATTACACCCGAGGACAATAGTATTACACCCGAGGACAAGAATATTACACCCGAGGACAAGAGTATTACACCCGAGGACAATAGTATTACACCCGAGGACAATAGTACACCGAGGACAATAGTACACCGAGGACAAGAGTATTACACCCGAGGACAAGAGTAGTACACCCGAGGACAAGAGTAGTACAACCGAGGACAAGAATATTACACCCGAGGACAAGAGTAGTACACCCGAGGACAAGATTATTACACCCGAGGACAAGATTATTACACCCGAGGACAAGAGTAGTACACCCGAGGACAAGATTATTACACCCGAGGACAAGATTATTACACTCGAGAACAAGAGTAGTACACCCGAGGACAAGAGTAGTACACCCGAGGACAAGATTATTACACCCGAGGACAAGAGTAGTACACCCGAGGACAAGATTATTACACCCGAGGACAAGAGTATTACACCCGAGGACAATAGTACACCCGAGGACAAGAGTAGTACACCCGAAGATAAGAGTAGTACACCCGAGGACAATAGTAGTACCCCCGAAAATAATAGTACACCCGAGGACAAGAGTAGTACACCCGTGGACAAGAGTAGTACACCCGAGGACAAGAGTAGTACACCCGAGGACAAGAGTAGTACACCCGAGGACAAGAGTAGTACACCCGAGGACAAGAGTAGTACACCCGAGGACAAGAGTAGTACACCTGAGGAAAAGAGTATTACACCCGAGGATAATAGTACACTCGAGGACAATAATACACTCAAGGACAAGATCAGTACACTCAAGGACAAGAGTAGTACACCCAAGGACAATAGTATACCCGAGGAAAGAGTAGTACAATCAAGTAGTACACCCAAGAAGAAGAGTAGTACACTCAAGGACAAGAGTAGTACACTCGAGAACAAGAGTAGTACACCAGAGGACAAGAGTAGTACACCCGAGGAAAGAGTATTACACCGAGGACAATAGTACACTCGAGGACAATAATACACTCAAGGACAAGATCAGTACACTCGAGGACAAGAGTAGTACCCAAGGACAATAGTATACCTGAGTGTACAACAGTAGTAACAACGTAAACTCAAGAAAAGTAGTACTCGAAGGGAATACAAGAGTAGTACACTTCGAGAACAAGAGTAACTTCGAGGATAAGTTACTTCTGAGAGTGGAAAGTAGTACATTCGAGGATAAGAGTAGTACTCTAACAGTAGTACAACTGTAAACTCAGGACAATCAGTTCGAAGGGATTAAAGTCTCTAATCAACTTGGCTTATTGCTGACTAGGAGAAATGTTAGTGGAATTAAAAGTCACAGTGTAAACTTTAGCTAGCTAGTGAGCTTAGTTCTTCAAACATCAAGGCTAAAGCTAGCTAAAGGAAGCTGCTGAAGATAACTTCGAAGCTAGCAGTGGCTGCTTTCAAAAGTTTAAGGAAAAAAGCCAAACTCACACCATCAAAGTGCAGGGTGAAGTAGCTAGTGCTGACACAGAAGCTGCAGAAAATCATCCACATGAGCTAGCTAGGATCATCGAATGTGGTGGATATACCAAGCAACATAATTTTAATGTGGATGAAAGCGCATTATATTGCAAGATGCCGTCTAGGGAGCTTATTGCTAAAGAAGTGAAGTCAGTGCCTGGCTTTAAAGCTGCGAAAGACAGGCTAACACTCTTGCTAGGGGCTAATGCAGCTGGTGACTGCAAGTTAAAACCCATGATGATTTATCACTCAGAGAATCCCACGACACTAAAGCACTATATGAAAAGATACCCTCCTTCTTCATTATAAATCCAATTACAAAGCTTGGATGACTACCGATCTTTTCATAAACTGGTTCACGGACTATTTTAAGCCTACAATTGAGGCTTACTGCAAGGAAAATAACATTTCTATTAGATAATGTCCCTGCCCAGCCCAGAGCTCTAACTGGTACCTACAAGATTATGGTTGTTTTTATACCTGCCAATACAACTTCCTTACTGCAGCCGATGGACCAAAGAATAATTGATGCCTTTAAATCTTATTACCTCAGATTAAGTTTCACTAGGGATGTAAATCCCTTAGACAATGATAAAATGCCTAGGCCTAAACAAAATAAATTAAAAGCTTTCTGGAAAAGTTTAATGATTTTCGATGGTATTAATAATATTAAGATATGCAGTGAATGAAGTTAAAGAAACTACACTAAAAGATGTTTAGAGCTAATTCCTGAACTTTTGGACGATTTTGAAGATTTTGAGAAAGCAGTGAAGGAAGTCACTACAAATGTTGTGGACATGACAAGGGAATTAGAACTGGAAGTAGAGCCTGAGGATGTAATGTCTCACGATGAGACTGTTACGATCAGGGCCTCATTTATTAGCCTGTTTTGCCCCGTCGTAACAAGTTATTTAATTAAGCTTTGATTGTTTCATCGTTAGATAAAATCATTATAGTATTAGGGTAATTTTTAGGAGATTGACCCAAGCCAGTAAAATTTGAGAAATTTAATATATAAGAATTCATATAATTATTCAGTGTATGGTATAAAGTTATCTCTATTGCAGTGTAATACATCATGATAAACTTTATTCGAAAACAGTCGACATATGACTTTACTTGTTTCTGTACAATAATCATACTCAATGACACGAGTTTTATACAAATAATATTTTACATTAACGTTTCGCAATACAATAACTGAGACTATTGCCTCAATAAAGGCAGAGAAGTATAAAATATCAATTGAAACATCAAATACATTTTCTTGAGACAATAATTCAGAATACTGAGCAAAGCTCTGCTAATACAAGCTATCACCGTAAGTCGTGGATGAATAGACAATTTTCAAACCATACTAGGGACTTAACAAACCCTCTTAAAGGTGGAATAAGTTCCCAAGCCTACTCCAAAGAGCGTATGACTACTCTTGTGAAAGTCAGTGAACCTACTCCTGGTCAGGAGTGGATGTGTGAACCTACTGACGATCGTCAATGTTTGATGAAACGACGTCATGTAGGTCACGTGACTGAGGGAGAGGAGACCGGCCACTACCTAAACAGGTACCCGGCAGTATGACTAGTGGTCTCACACTACATGAACACCACAGTAAAATGTAACATCCTACCTACAACATAGCTAAATCAAATAATAGTATAAAGTAAGACATTTTCGTTTTAGCTAATAACGGAAATATCTCCAATATACCATTATGATAAAAATACACACAATATAAAATGTTGGTCAAGGGTATACCCGTAACAGAGACACTAACACACCAAGATCTTCTGACTGAAGAGCAAAGAAAGAAGTGTGTGTGTGTGTGTGTGTGTGTGTGTGTGTGTTGCTCAAGTTGGCTCAGAAGCCCACACAATCATTGTGAAATTTTACTGTGTTGTCAAGGAATTTGTGGTATTTTATCAAGTGTTACGACGAAACTGGAGCTGACGTTGGCATCTCTCATCTGTAAACACACTTGTTACACACACCTTTACGTTCACCTGACCCTCTACACATCGTGTTAGTCTACTGGGTAATGTGTGTGTGGGGGGGGGTGTACTCACCTAATTGTGGTTGCAGGGGTCGAGACTCAGTTCCTGGCCCCACCTCTTCACTGATCGCTACTTTGTCCTCTCTCTCCCTGCGCCATGAGCTTTATCATACCTCGTCTTAAAACTATGTATGGTTCCTGCCTCCACTACATCACTTGCTAGACTGTTCCACTTCCTGACTACTCTATAGCTGAAGAAATACTTCCTAACATCCCTTTGACTCATCTGAGTCTTCAACTTAAAATTGTGACCCTTTGTTCCTGTGTCCCCTCTCTGGAACATCCTGTCTCTATCCACCTTGTCTATTCCACGCAGTATTTTGTATGTCGTTATCATGTCTCCCCTAACCCTCCTGTCCTCCAGTGTTGTCAGGCCGATTTCCCTTAACCTTTCTTCGTAGGACATTCCCCTTAGCTCTGGAACTAACCTTGTCGTAAAACCTTTGCACTTTCTCTAATTTCTTGACGTGCTTGACCACGTGTGGGTTCCAAACTGGTGCTGCATACTCCAGTATGGGCCTGACATACACGGTGTACAGTGTCTTGAACGATTTCTTACTAAGGTATCCGGATGCTATTCTCAGGTTTGCCAGTCGCCCATATGCTGCAGCAGTTATCTGGTTGATGTGTGCTTCCGGAGACGTGCTCGGTGTTATACTCACCCCAAGATCTTTCTCCATGAGTGAAGTTTGCAGTCTTTGGCCACCTAGCCTATACTCTGTCTGCGGTCTTCTTTGCCCTTCCCCGATCTTCATGACTTTGCATTCGGAGGGGTTAAATTCGAGTGTGTGTGTTAGTTAGTTAGTTACCATTTTGTCCTAGGCACATGTCGATTAGACACTAGGCCTGTTGTATGTGTGTGTGTGTGTGTGTGTGTCTGTGTGTGTGTCTGTGTGGTGGGGGTATGTGTGTGTGTCTGTGTGGTGTATGTGAGTGGGTGTGGGGTATGTGAGTGGGTGGGTGGGTGTCTGTGTGGTGTATGTGTGTGTGGGGGGTGTGGGGGGGTGTAGTGTGTGTGTAGTATGTGTGTGTGTGTGTGTGTGTGTGTGTTAGTTACCATTTTGTCCTAGGCACATGTCGATTAGACACTAGGCCTGTTGTATGTGTGTGTGTGTGTGTGTGTGTGTGTGTGTGTGTGTGTGTGTGTGTGTGTGTGTGTGTGTGTAAGGAAACACTTCGAAATGTTTCTGCCCCACCGGGAATTGAACCCGGGCCCTCCGTGCGTGAAGCGAGAGCTTTACCCGCTAGGCCACCGGGGGCGTGTGTGTGTGTGTGTGTTTGTGTGTGTGTGTGTGTGTGTGTGTTTGTTTGTGTGTGTGTGTGTGTACTCACCTAGTTGTACTCACCTAGTTGTGGTTGCAGGGGTCGAGACATTGCTCCTGGCCCCGCCTCTTCACTGGCCGCTACTGGGTCACTCTCCCTGCGCCATGAGCTTTATCATACCTCTTCTTAAAGCTGTGTGTGTGTGTGTGTGTGTGTGTGTGTGTGTGTTTGTTTGTGTGTGTGTGTGTGTGTGTGTGTGTGTGTGTGTGTGTGTGTGGTGTGTGTGTGGGTGTGTGTGTGGGTGTGTATGTGTGGGTGTGGGTGTGGGTGTGGGTGTGGGTGTGGGTGTGTGTGTGTGTTTAACAATTCGCAAACAGGCGAAATTATTAACAAACATTGTCTCTACGTCCACAGCAGAACTCGAACCTGCAAATATGAAGGCCTTCCCCCTTGCTATAACTTCATCCCAATAGGGTCTGAGACCCTTGGAGCATGGGGCAAGTGTGCTCTAAAGTTTCTCAAAGAGCTGGGTGAAAAACTCATCAAAGAAACCAAGGACCACACGGCGGCCAGCTTCCACTTTCAGAGACTCAGTGTTGCGATCCAGAGGGAAAATGCCTGCAGCATTCTGGGCACGCGGCCACTGCCGGGTAGCTGGAAGAAGTATTCGAGATGTAGCTCTGAGTTGTTATCTATGTTGTTTTACTCCCTATTGTATTTTTGTCAATGTATTTTGTCAATATATTTTGTCTTTAAATAAAGTATATATCAAATATAGGGGGTGGTAGGAGAAAATTTTCAAACAGCTTCAGGAAGAACCTTGAGTTTTCCCTGAAGCAAGTTTATTCTTTTCTCTGAGGATGAGGGTCCCCAGGACATCAGGGTTTGAACACACGTTGGCAGCTGTCCACACGAGTGTGGCTTAGCCCCCAACCTGACGTCTTAAACTACTTGGCTACAGATGCCATGTTTCTTCCTGATGGCTGCGATATTGCTTTCGTTTGTTTTTGCGAGGTGCATTGAGTATAGTATCGCTGGTGGAGGTTCACTGGTGTGCCGGCGTTAGGAAGAAACATGGTTTATAACCAAGCTACCTAACGTTATGAGGCATCTGTAGCTGAGTGGTTTAATGAGGCCATTAAAACTGAACACAATACAAACGAGAGAGCACAAGCGATTTAAATAGTGTCACCACTGGCACCATTTCCCTTGTTTTGAAAGTCCTCATTATCCATCCCATCATTTTCCTGGCAGAAAATTTGAAGCCTATCAGAGGAGGCATTCTCCAGTTATTAAAAGGATTACAAATAGTCTATATTGTTTTTAAAAATATAGTGCACTGACAAATTTGCCTGCACATAATATAAACTTAATGGTTACTATGCCGAGGGTAAGTTGCACCAGCCATAACATACTGAAGTCATTCAGAAGAGGCAGACTCAAGAATATTTAATGTGATATAACGGGAATAAACATTTGACACTCTTGTAAACATTAAAATGGCAGGTGTTCACCTGTATGTTTGAATATCACTCTGCCCTCGTTAATCAGACAACACCGTTATTTAACCTTTGAAGTCAAGCAGCAGAGGCTTTTCATAGTTATCAGAGCCATCCCAGGATGCTGGGATGGCTCCTACAAGCCTGGTCACAGTACAAATGAACATGTCAAGTGTTCATACAACGTGGCCCTATTTACTGTACAATATACTTGAAAATTTGAAGACGATCAGATGAGGCGTTCTTGTGTTATGTGTGAAATGAAAACAAAAAGAATTCTTCAGGGACACCCTCCCAGGTGACTCCCAACCTCCCAGGTGACTCTCACCCTCCCAGGTGACTCCCACCCTCCCAGGTGACTCCCACCCTCCAAGGTGACTCCCACCCTTCCAGGTGACTCCCACCCTCCCAGGTGAATCCCACCCTCCCAGGTGTCACCCACCCTCCCAGGTGACTCCCAAGTGTCACCCACCCTCCCAGGTGACTCCCAAGTGTCACCCACCCTCCCAGGTGACTCCCAAGTGTCACCCACCCTCCCAGGTGACTCCCAAGTGTCACCCACCCTCCCAGGTGACTCCCAACCTCCCAGGTGACTCTCACCCTCCCAGGTGACTCCCACCCTCCCAGGTGACTCCCACCCTCCAAGGTGACTCCCACCCTTCCAGGTGACTCCCACCCTCCCAGGTGAATCCCACCCTCCCAGGTGTCACCCACCCTCCCAGGTGACTCCCAAGTGTCACCCACCCTCCCAGGTGACTCCCAAGTGTCACCCACCCTCCCAGGTGACTCCCAAGTGTCACCCACCCTCCCAGGTGACTCCCACCCTCCCAGGTGACTCCCACCCTCCCAGGTGACTCCCACCCTCCCAGGTGACTCCCAAGTGTCACCCACCCTCCCAGGTGACTCCCACCCTCCCAGGTGACACCCACCCTCCCAGGTGACTCCCAAGTGTCACCCACCCTCCCAGGTGACTCCCACCCTCCCAGGTGACACCCACCCTCCCAGGTGACTCCCACCCTCCCAGGTGACACCCACCCTCCCAGGTGACACCCACCCTCCCAGGTGACACCCACCCTCCCAGGTGACTCCCACCCTCCCAGGTGACACCCACCAACCCAAGTGTCACCCACCCTCCCAGGTGACTCCCACCCTCCCAGGTGACTCCCACCCTCCCAGGTGACTCCCACCCTCCCAGGTGACTCCCACCCTCCCAGGTGACTCCCAAGTGTCACCCACCCTCCCAGGTGACTCCCACCCTCCCAGGTGACACCCACCCTCCCAGGTGACTCCCAAGTGTCACCCACCCTCCCAGGTGACTCCCAAGTGTCACCCACCCTCCCAGGTGACTCCCACCCTCCCAGGTGACACCCACCCTCCCAGGTGACTCCACCCTCCCAGGTGTCACCCACCCTCCCAGGTGACTCCCACCCTCCCAGGTGACACCCACCCTCCCAGGTGACTCCCACCCTCCCAGGTGACACCCACCCTCCCAGGTGTCACCCACCCTCCCAGGTGACTCCCACCCTCCCAGGTGTCACCCACCCTCCCAGGTGACCCCACCCTCCCAGGTGACACCCACCCTCCCAGGTGACTCCCACCCTCCCAGGTGTCACCCACCCTCCCAGGTGTCACCCACCCTCCCAGGTGACACCCACCCTCCCAGGTGTCACCCACCCTCCCAGGTGACTCCCACCCTCCCAGGTGACACCCACCCTCCCAGGTGTCACCCACCCTCCCAGGTGTCACCCACCCTCCCAGGTGTCACCCACCCTCCCAGGTGTCACCCACCCTCCCAGGTGACTCCACCTCCCAGGTGTCACCCACCCTCCCAGGTGTCACCCACCCTCCCAGGTGTCACCCACCCTCCCAGGTGTGTGTGGTGTGACTGACCATCATTCATGACGACCTTCCATCAAGTAGCATCCTGGCTTACTGTGTGCTGCTGCTGCTGCTGCTGCTGCTGCTGCCTCGCTCATCTACTATCCACTAACTCAGGTGTACACATTACTGTGTTCTGCTGCTGCTCTCTCTACCATCCCTGGAGCGACGTCTCCACTCTTGCCCTGCACTCCAGATATAAATGGCAGCGTCACTTGATTCCCATGATTTATAAATATTATTTATCTACAACTTATTCAACAAACTAGAATTAAATAATTCCAAAATGAGCTAAGAATTTCTGCTGATGATAACGATATGCTAGACAACATAACGATATGCTAGCCAACATAACAATATGCTAGACAACATAACGATATGCTAGCCAACATGACAATATGCTAGACAACATAACAATATGCTAGCCAACATAACAATATGCTAGACAACATAACGATATGCTAGCCAACATAACAATATGCTAGCCAACATAACAATATGCTAGCCAATATAACAATATGCTAGCCAACATAACGATATGCTAGACAACATAACAATATGCTAGCCAACATAACAATATGCTAGACAACATAACGATATGCTAGACAACATAACGATATGCTAGACAACATAACAATATGCTAGCCAACATAACAATATGCTAGACAACATAACGATATGCTAGCCAACATAACAATATGCTAGCCAACATAACGATATGCTAGCCAACATAACAATATGCTAGCCAACATAACAATATGCTAGCCAACATAACGATATGCTAGACAACATAACAATATGCTAGCCAACATAACAATATGCTAGCCAACATAACGATATGCTAGACAACATAACAATATGCTAGCCAACATAACAATATGCTAGCCAACATAACGATATGCTAGACAACATAACAATATGCTAGCAACATAACAATATGCTAGCCAACATAACGATATGCTAGACAACATAACAATATGCTAGCCAACATAACAATATGCTAGCCAACATAACGATATGCTAGACAACATAACAATATGCTAGCCAACATAACAATATGCTAGCCAACATAACGATATGCTAGCCAACATAACAATATGCTAGCCAACATAACAATATGCTAGCCAACATAACGATATGCTAGCCAACATAACGATATGCTAGACAACATAACGATATGCTAGACAACATAACAATATGCTAGCCAACATAACAATATGCTAGCCAACATAACAATATGCTAGCCAACATAACAATATGCTAGACAACATAACAATATGCTAGCCAACATAACAATATGCTAGACAACATAACGATATGCTAGCCAACATAACAATATGCTAGCCAACATAACGATATGCTAGACAACATAACGATATACTAGCCAACATAACGATATGCTAGCCAACATAACGATATGCTAGCCAACATAATGATATGCTAGACAACATAGCGATATGCTAGACAACATAACGATATGCTAGACAACATTGTACACTTGTAACATGCATTGAAATAAAAATTATTATTATTATTATTATTATTATTATTATTATTATTATATGCTAGACAACATAACGATATGCTAGACAACATAACGATATACTAGACAACATAACGATATACTAGACAACATAACGATATACTAGACAACATAACGATATACTAGCCAACATAACGATATGCTAGCCAACATAACAATATGTTAGCCAACATAACGATATGCTAGCCAACATAACGATACGCTAGACAACATAACGATATACTAGCCAACATAACGATATGCTAGCAACATAACAATATGTTAGCCAACATAACGATATGCTAGCCAATATAACGATATGCTAGCCAACATAACGATATTCTAGCCAACATAACGATATGCTAGACAACATAACGATATGCTAGCCAACATAACGATATGCTAGCCAACATAACGATATTCTAGCCAACATAACGATATGCTAGCGAACATAACGATATGCTAGACAACATAACGATATGTTAGATAACATAACGATATGCTAGACAACATAACGATATGCTCCCTCAACACTAGAACACTACCCTAGTATCTTCCTCAACACTAGAACACTACCCTAGTATCTTCCTCAACACTAGAACACTACCCTAGTATCTTCCTCAACACTAGAACACTACCCTAGTGTCTCCCTCAACACTAGAACACTACCCTCGTGTCTCCCTTAACACCAGAACACTACCCTAGTGTCTCCCTCAACACTAGAACACTACCCTAGTGTCTTTCTCAACACTAGAACACTACCCTAGTGTCTCCCTCAACACTAGAATACTACCCTCGTGTTTCCCTCAACACTAGAACACTACCCTCGTGTCTCCCTCAACACTAGAACACTACCCTAGTATCTTCCTCAACACTAGAACACTACCCTAGTGTCTCCCTCAACACTAGAACACTACCCTAGTGTCTCCCTCAACACTAGAACACTACCCTAGTGTCTCCCTCAACACTAGAACACTACCCTAGTGTCTCCCTCAACACTAGAACACTACCCTAGTGTCTCCTCAACACTAGAACACTACCTAGTGTCTCCTCAACACTAGAACACTACCCTAGTGTCTCCTCAACACTAGAACACTACCCTAGTGTCTCCCTCAACACTAGAACACTACCCTAGTGTCTCCCTCAACACTAGAACACTACCCTAGTGTCTCCCTCAACACTAGAACACTACCCTAGTGTCTCCCTCAACACTAGAACACTACCCTAGTGTCTCCCTCAACACTAGAACACTACCCTAGTGTCTCCCTCAACACTAGAACACTACCCTAGTGTATCCCTCAACACTAGAACACTATCCTAGTGTCTCCCTCAACACTAGAACACTACCCTAGTGTCTCCCTCAACACCAGAACTCTACCCTAGTGTCTCCCTCAACACTAGAACACTACCCTAGTGTCTCCCTCAACACTAGAACACTACCCTAGTGTCTCCCTCAACACCAGAACACTATCCTTGTGTCTCCCTCAACACCAGAACGCCTATTCCCAGAATCACTAAGTTATTCCTGTTCTTAAGATCGGGTATAACTTAGTAACATAATGTGTTATGTTACTTGAGAGTAACATAACACATCTTGTTACCCTCGAGTACCAACATAACACATCATGTTACCCTCGAGTACCAACATAACACATCTTGTTACCCTCGAGTACCAACATAACACATCATGTTACCCTCGAGTACCAACATAACACATCATGTTACCCTCGAGTACCAACATAACACATCATGTTACCCTCGAGTACCAACTTAACACATCATGTTACCCTCGAGTACCAACATAACACATCATGTTACCCTCGAGTACCAACATAACACATGTTACCCTCGAGTACCAACATAACACATCATGTTACCCTCGAGTACCAACATAACACATCATGTTACCCTCGAGTACCAACATAACACATCATGTTACCCTCGAGTACCAACATAACACATCATGTTACCCTCGAGTACCAACATAACACATCATGTTACCCTCGAGTACCAACATAGCACATCATGTTACCCTCGAGTACCAACATAACACATCATGTTACCCTCGAGTACCAACATAACACATCATATTACCCTCGAGTACCAACATAACACATCATGTTACCCTCGAGTACCAACATAGCACATCATGTTACCCTCGAGTACCAACATAACACATCATGTTACCCTCGAGTACCAACATAACACATCATGTTACCCTCGAGTACCAACATAAGTCTGGAATTGTTAGTAACATAACATTAATATTATTTTAATATAAAAATTAACTCGCCTCTATTTAAGCATATATAAAGCGTATATTTAGGTATATAATAGTTACTTATATTTAAGAATATAATTAACCATTGGAATATATATCTTAGGTTTGGCAAGTCATGGTGAGGGTAAGCAGCAGCAGCAGCAGTAACAGCAGCAGCAGTAACAGCAGCACCACCACCACCACCATCAGCAGTAACAGCAGCAGCAGTAGTAACAGCAGCAGCAGTAACAGCAGCAGCAGCAGTAACAGCAGCAGCAGTAACAGCAGCAGCACCACCACAAGAAGCAGCAGTAACAGCAGCAGCAGTAGTAACAGCAGCAGCAGCACCACCACCACCAGCAGTAACAGCAGCAGCAGTAGTAACAGCAGCAGCACCACCACCAGCAGTAACAGCAGCAGCAGTAGTAACAGCAGCAGCACCACCACCACCAGCAGTAACAGCAGTAGTAACAGCAGCAGCACCACCACCAGCAGTAACAGCAGCAGCAGTAACAGCAGCAGCAGTAGTAACAGCATCAGCACCACCACCACCATCAGCAGTAACAGCAGCAGCACCACCACCACCATCAGCAGTAACAGCAGCAGCAGTAGTAACAGCAGCAGCACCACCACCACCATCAGCAGTAACAGCAGCAGCAACAACAGGAGCAGAAGCATCAGCAGCGGTAACAGCAACACCAGCAGCAGCAATAGCAATAACAACAGCGACAGCAGCAGCAGAAGTAACAGCAACAACAGAAGAAGCAGCAACAACAATAACAGCAGATGCAGCAGCAACAACATCAGCAGCAGAAGCAACAGAAATAACAGCAACAGCAGCAGACTATATAAGAGGAATCACAATCAAGTGATTTATTTATGCAAAGGCTAGACAGCGACGTCTTACCCAGAATGCCTAATTTATGTCTGAACCTTTGTTATGGTTTTAAAACAGCCTAGAGTAAAGACACTCTCGCCCACTCCACGGTGTACCACCTGACACTCCACGGTGTACCACCTGACACTCCACGGTGTACCACCTGACACTCCACGGTGTACCACCTGACACTCCACGGTGTACCACCTGACACTCCACGGTGTACCACCTGACACTCCACGGTGTACCACCTGACACTCCACGGTGTACCACCTGACACTCCACGGTGTACCACCTGACACTCCACGGTGTACCACCTGACACTCCACGGTGTACCACCTGACACCGACTCCACTTGTAGTGTACCACCCGACACTCCACTGTGTACCTAAATTACACTCCACGTGTACCACAAATAAAACTACGACACTCAAAACTGTACCACTGAACGCGACACTAATAATACTAAGTACACTAAAATAATAACTGACGTACACTAAAATAATAACTAACGTACACTAAAATAATAACTAACGTACACTAAAATAACAACTGACGTACACTAAAATAATAACTAACGTACACTAAAATAATAACTGACGTACACTAAAATAATAACTAACGTACACTAAAATAATAACTAACGTACACTAAAATAATAACTAACGTACACTAAAATAATAACTGACGTACACTAAAATAATAACTAACGTACACTAAAATAATAACTGACGTACACTAAAATAATAACTGACGTACACTAAAATAATAACTGACGTACACTAAAATAATAACTGACGTACACTAAAATAATAACTAACGTACACTAAAATAATAACTGACGTACACTAAAATAACAACGACGTACACTAAAATAACTAACTGACGTACACTAAAATAATAACTGACGTACACTAAAATAACAACTGACGTACACTAAAATAACAACTACGTACACTAAAATAATAACTGACGTACACTAAAATAATAACTAACGTACACTAAAATAATAACTGACGTACACTAAAATAACAACTGACGTACACTAAAATAATAACTAACGTACACTAAAATAATAACTAACGTACACTAAAATAATAACTGACGTACACTAAAATAATAACTGACGTACACTAAAATAACAACTAACGTACACTAAAATAATAACTAATGTACACTAAAACAACTAACGTACACTAAAATAACTAACGTACACTAAAATAACAACTGACGTACACTAAAATAATAACTGACGTACACTAAAATAATAACTAACGTACACTAAAATAACAACTGACGTACACTAAAATAATAACTGACGTACACTAAAATAATAACTGACGTACACTAAAATAACAACTAACGTACACTAAAATAATAACTAATGTACACTAAAAACAACTAACGTACACTAAAATAACTAACTGCTACACTAAAATAAAACTGACAGTACACTAAATAATGTAATAACCTGACGTAACTAAAATAATATAAGCAAGTAACACGTAATAACAACTGACGTACATCATTAAATAACTAATGAACGTACATAAATAACAACTAGATACATCAGTGATGTAATCAATGACACGTACATGTCAAAATAAGATACACGTCAGGGTAACTAAGAATAACATACATGTAACACCACTAGATACAAGTCAGTGGTTATGTACATGCTAAGTGAACATACAGTGTCAACACCACTAAGATGCACAGTCAGTGGTTATGTACATGCTAAGTGACACAGTACAGTGTCCAACACCCACTAAGATGACACAGTCAGTGGTGATGTACATGCTAAGTGACACAGTACAGTGTCCAACACCCACTAAGATGACACAGTCAGTGGTTATGTACATGCTAAGTGACACAGTACAGTGTCCAACACCCACTAAGATGACACAGTCAGTGGTTATGTACATGCTAAGTGACACAGTACAGTGTCCAACACCCACTAAGATGACACAGTCAGTGGTTATGTACATGCTAAGTGACACAGTACAGTGTCCAACACCCACTAAGATGACACAGTCAGTGGTGATGTACATGCTAAGTGACACAGTACAGTGTCCAACACCCACTAAGATGACACAGTCAGTGGTTATGTACATGCTAAGTGACACAGTACAGTGTCCAACACCCACTAAGATGACACAGTCAGTGGTTATGTACATGCTAAGTGACACAGTACAGTGTCCAACACCCACTAAGATGACACAGTCAGTGGTGATGTACATGCTAAGTGACACAGTACAGTGTCCAACACCCACTAAGATGACACAGTCAGTGGTTGATGTACATGCTAAGTGACACAGTACAGTGTCCAACACCCACTAAGATGACACAGTCAGTGGTTATGTACATGCTAAGTGACATAGTACAGTGTCCAACACCCACTAAGATGACACAGTCAGTGGTTATGTACATGCTAAGTGACACAGTACAGTGTCCAACACCCACTAAGATGACACAGTCAGTGGTTATGTACATGCTAAGTGACACAGTACAGTGTCCAACACCCACTAAGATGACACAGTCAGTGGTTATGTACATGCTAAGTGACACAGTACAGTGTCCAACACCCACTAAGATGACACAGTCAGTGGTTATGTACATGCTAAGTGACACAGTACAGTGTCCAACACCCACTAAGATGACACAGTCAGTGGTTATGTACATGCTAAGTGACACAGTACAGTGTCCAACACCCACTAAGATGACACAGTCAGTGGTGATGTACGTGCTAAGAAGGGAAAGTATGCAAGACTAACACTGAGAAACAACTTAAAATTACATAAGGTTATGAATACTACTAGTCATACCTTTACCTTCGATATACCTTTGAAGAGTTTCGAGAGTTTCAATACTCTCGGAGCCCGGCCATGGGCCAGGCTCGTCTGGTGCTTGCCTGGTCAACCAGGCTGTTGCTGCTGGAAGCCCGCTGCCCCACATATCCATCACAGCCTGGTTGATCTGGCACCTGGTGAAGATACTTATACAGTTTCCTCTTGAAGGCTTCTACACTGGTTCCAGCCGTGTTTCGGATATCTTCTGGTAAAATGTTGAATAGTCTGGGACCCCGGATGTTAATACAGTGCTCCCGTATTGTCCCCACCGCACCCCTGCTCCTCACTGGGTTTATTTTACACTTATTTTACACTGAGAAATAACTAACAAATAACTGACAGTGCGGGTTATTGCTATTAAGTTATAACAAGCTCACTCAGCTAGTTGAATCACTCATAAGAGTTTAGCGTTCCTCAGCGTACCTTGAATACTAAATTAATTCAGAAAAGACATTTACTGGTGCCAACACACACATCACAAGCGACTGATACTTTAAACGGGGATACCTAACTGATACTTAATATATGAAGGATACCTGAATGATACCCGAAGGATACCTGAATGATACTGGAATACCTGAATAATACTTGAATGATACCTGAATGATAGATGAAGAACGTTTCTGGTAGTCATTACCCCCGCCGGTGGGTCCCAAACCAGGTGAGTCCCAGGCCAGGTGGGTCCCAGACCAGGTGGGTCCCAGACCAAGTGGGTCCCAGATCAGGTGGGTCCCAGACCAGGTCTCACAATACAACAACAATGTAATAATCTATACACAATTACGAGAAAAAAGGTCTGATAAATGTGTGCGTATAATGGCGGGTGTCGTGTTGATAGTGCAGCTTTAACCAGCTCCTCCAAGCTTAAAGCTGTAGTGTCTGCTTGACGCCCACTGCTGTGCCACTCCATGAACCACTGCTGCTACCTGGGTGCTGTGTTACTCCATGAACCACTGCTGCTACCTGGATACTGTGTTACTCCATGAACCACTGTTGCTACCTGGGTACTGTGTTACTCCATGAACCACTGCTGCTACCTGGGTATTGTGTTACTCCATGAACCACTGCTGCTACCTGGATACTGTGTTACTCCATGAACCACTGCTGCTACCTGGGTATTGTGTTACTCCATGAACCACTGCTGCTACCTGGATACTGTTACTCCATGAACCACTGCTGCTACCTGGGTACTGTGTTACTCCATGAACCACTGCTGCTACCTGGGTATTGTGTTACTCCATGAACCACTGCTGCTACCTGGATACTGTGTTACTCAATGAACCACTGTTGCTACCTGGGTACTGTGTTACTACATGAACCACTGCTGCTACCTGGGTGCTGTGTTACTACATGAACCACTGCTGCTACCTGGGCACTGTGTTACTACATGAACCACTGCTGCTACCTGGGTACTGTTACTACATGAACCACTGCTGCTACCTGGGTACTGTTACTACATGAACCACTGCTGCTACCTGGGTACTGTTACTACATGAACCACTGCTGCTACCTGGGTACTGTTACTACATGAACCACTGCTGCTACCTGGGTATTGTGTTACTACATGAACCACTGCTGTTACCTGGGTACTGTTACTACATGAACCACTGCTGCTACCTGGGTACTGTTACTGCACGAACCACTGCTGCTACCTGGGTAATGTGTTACTACATGAACCACTGCTGTTACCTGGGTACTGTTACTACATGAACCACTGCTGCTACCTGGGTACTGTTACTACATGAACCACTGCTGCTACCTGGGTATTGTGTTACTACATGAACCACTGCTGTTACCTGGGTACTGTTACTACATGAACCACTGCTGCTACCTGGGTATTGTGTTACTACACGAACCACTGCTGTTACCTGGGTACTGTTACTACATGAACCACTGCTGCTACCTGGGTATTGTGTTACTACATGAACCACTGCTGCTACCTGGGTACTGTTACTACATGAACCACTGCTGCTACCTGGGTACTGTTACTACATGAACCACTGCTGCTACCTGGGTATTGTGTTACTACATGAACCACTGCTGTTACCTGGGAACTGTTACTACATGAACCACTGCTGCTACCTGGGTACTGTTACTACATGAACCACTGCTGCTGCCTGGGTACTGTATTACTACATGAACCACTGCTGCTACCTGAGTACTGTGTTACTACATGAACCACTGCTGCTACCTGGGTACTGTTACTACATGAACCACTGTTGCTACCTGGGTGTTGTGTTACTCCATGAACCACTGCTGCTACCTGGGTACTTTGTTACTCCATGAACCACTGCTGCTACCTGGGTACTGTGTTACTCCATGAACCACTGCTGCTACCTGGGTGCTGTGTTACTATATGAACCACTGTTGCTACCTGAGTACTGTGTTACTATATGAACCACTGCTGCTACCTGAGTACTGTGTTACTACATGAACCACTGCTGCTACCTGGGTGCTGTGCCACTCCATGAACCTCTGTTGCCACCTGGATGCTGTGTGACTCCATGAACCAGAACTGTGGTACTACATGAACCAGTGGTACTGTGGTACTACATGAACCAGTGGTACTGTGGTATTCCATGAACCAGTAGTACTGTGGTACTACATGACCTAGTGGTACTGTGGTACTGCATGAACCAGTGGTACTGTGGTACTGCATGAACCAGTGGTACTGTGGTACTGCATGAACCAGTGGTACTGTGGTACTGCATGAGCCAGTGGTACTGTGGTACTGCATGAACCAGTGGTACTGTGGTACTACATGAACCAGTGTTACTGTGGTACTGCATGAACCAGTGGTGCTGTGGTACTGGATGTGAACATGGTAATATACAATATCCAGACCTAGGTAACACTATTTTTCACAACTAACTCACACTTGGGAGAGGACATTTTACACGTTTCGCCCAGTCCTGGTCAAAACACTCAACCTCTTCTCTCTCACGAAGCGGACATTAGGAAATGTCAACGAAGCTTTCAAGGTAATGAATTACTGTGTCACAAACAAGATGGTGTACACGAGGTGCTGAATGAGTCCATGACAGTAAACAAGTGAGCGAAACAGCGAGGCAGATGACGCAACGTGAACGTTCCATGACAATAAACAAGTGAGCGAAACATCGAGGCAGATGACGCAACGAGAACGTTCCATGACGAAACAAGTGAGTGAAACAGCGAGGCAGATGACGCAACGCGAACGTTCCATGACGAAACAAGTGAGCGAAACAGCGAGGCAGATGACGCAACGCGAACGTTCCATGACAGTAAACAAGTGAGCGAAACAGCGAGGCAGATGACGCAACGCGAACGTTCCATGACGAAACAAGTGAGCGAAACAGCGAGGCAGATGACGCAACGCGAACGTTCCATGACAGTAAACAAGTGAGTGAAACAGCGAGGCAGATGACGCAACGCGAACGTTCCATGACAGTAAACAAGTGAGCGAAACAGCGAGGCAGATGACGCAACGCGAACGTTCCATAACAGTAAACAAGTGAGCGAAACAGCGAGGCAGATGACGCAACGCGAACGTTCCATAACAGTAAACAAGTGAGCGAAACAGCGATGCAGATGACGCAACGCGAACGTAATCAAAGTTTCTTGCAGACAAAATTATAGCAAAATGTAATCAACTTCCGGGGAATGTTATAGGCGCAAAGAGAACACTGTTATTGAAGAATGAACAGGACAAGTATTTACCGCTAGATACTACTATACCACTACGCTGGTCGCTGACGCAGACGAAAGTCAACAGAGTCTCGATGTTTTTTTTTTTTAAATGCGTGATAAAGGAATAACAGGAAAAGTTTGTAGATGGATCTATAATTTCCTAACAAATAGAACACAAAGAGTAATAGTAAACAGTAATGTCCGCTTCGTGAGAGAGAAGAGGTTGACATCAACCAAATCTTTAAATGGGCCACAGAAAACAATATGAAGTTCAATGATGAGAAATTTCAATTACTCCGATATGGAAAACGTGAGGAAATTAACACTATATCGAAGTATAAAACAAATTCCAACCACACAATAGAGCGAAAAACTAATGTAAAAGACCTGGGAGTGATAATGTCAGAAGATCTCACTTTCAAAGACCACAACATTGTATCAATCGCATCTGCTAGAAAAATGACAGGATGGATAATGAGAACTTTCAAAACTAGGGATGCCAAGCCCATGATGACACTCCTCAGGTCGCTTGTTCTATCTAGGCTGGAATATTGCTGCACACTAACTGCACCTTTCAAGGCAGGTGAAATTGCTGACCTAGAAAATGTACAGAGAGCCTTCACGGCAAACATAACTGCGATAAAACACCTCAATTACTGGGAACACTTGAAGTTCCTAAACCTGTACTCCCTAGAACGCAGGCGAGAGAGATACATGATTATATACACGTGGAAAATCCTAGAGGGATTAGTACCAAACTTGCACACGAAAATCACTCCCTCTTGCAGACGATGCAATATCCTCCAATGAAAAGCAGGGGCGCTACTAGCACGATAAGAGGCAACACAGTAAATGTCAATGGCCCAAGACTGTTCAACTGCCTCCCAGCATACATAAGGGGGATTACCAATAGACCCCTGCCTGTTTTCAAGAAGGCGCTGAACAAGCACCTAAAGTCAGTACCTGACCAGTCGAGAACTGGTTCGTACGTCGGGTTGGGTGCGGTAAACAGTAACAGCCTGGTTGATCAGACCCAGATCCACCATGAGGCCTGGTCACAAACCGTGCCGCGGGGGTGTTAACCCCCGAAACCCTCTCCAGGTATACGCCATGTATATGCTAATGCTAAATTACTTTAATACCTAAAATAGGAATTGAAATTTACTCAATGTATATCCACTAAAATATATACCTCTAAATGTATACGCCATCCTATAAAAAAATACGCATCTGTCAGTGTGTATAAACTGAGAAATACAAATTTCTGAGCATATACCCTGTATACTATCAAGTATTCAATACCACTGGGAAGTGCCCAGCACTATTATTTAAGTACCAAACACAGCTCAATTGTTGAAGCCATCTAGCACACAACCTTTCGTAGTGCTGAGACATAGTGGAGGCTCCTGCACCACACACATCACTACACTCCAGCTGAGACATAGTGGAGGCTCCTGCACCACACACATCACTACACTCCAGCTGAGACATAGTGGAGGCTCCTGCACCACACACATCACTACACTCCAGCTGAGACATAGTGGAGGCTCCTGCACCACACACATCACTACACTACAGCTGAGACATAGTGGAGGCTCCTGCACCACACACATCACTACACTCCAGCTGAGACATAGTGGAGGCTCCTGCACCACACATCACTACACTCCAGCTGAGACATAGTGGAGGCTCCTGCACCACACATCACTACACTCCAGCTGAGACATAGTGGAGGCTCCTGCACCACACACATCACTACACTACAGCTGAGACATAGTGGAGGCTCCTGCACCACACACATCACTACACTCCAGCTGAGACATAGTGGAGGCTCCTGCACCACACACATCACTACACTACAGCTGAGACATAGTGGAGGCTCCTGCACCACACACATCACTACACTACAGCTGAGACATAGTGGAGGCTCCTGCACCACACATCACTACACTCCAGCTGAGACATAGTGGAGGCTCCAGCACCACACACATCACTACACTACAGCTGAGACATAGTGGAGGCTCCTGCACCACACACATCACTACACTCCAGCTGAGACATAGTGGAGGCTCCTGCACCACACACATCACTACACTCCAGCTGAGACATAGTGAGGCTCCTGCACCACACACATCACTACACTCCAGCTGAAACATAGTGGAGGCTCCTGCACCACACACATCACTACACTACAGCTGAGACATAGTGGAGGCTCCTGCACCACACACATCACTACACTCCAGCTGAGACATAGTGGAGCTCCTGCACCACACACATCACTACACTCCAGCTGAGACATAGTGGAGGCTGCTGCACCACCCCATCACTACACTCCAGCTGAGACACAGTGGAGGCTCCTGCACCACACACATCACTACACTCCAGCTGAGACATAGTGGAGGCTCCTGTACCACACACATCACTACACTCCAGCTGAGACATAGTGGAGGCTCCTGCACCACACACATCACTACACTCCAGCTGAGACATAGTGGAGGCTCCTGCACCACACACATCATTACACTCCAGCTGAGACATAGTGGAGGCTCCTGCACCACACACATCACTACACTCCAGCTGAGACATAGGGAGGCTCCTGCACCACACACGTCACTACACTCAGCTGAGACATAGTGGAGGCTCCTGCACCACACACACATCACTACACTCCAGCTGAGACATAGTGGAGGCCCCTGCACCACACACATCACTACACTACAGCTGAGACATAGTGGAGGCTCCTGCACCACACACATCACTACACTCCAGCTGAGACATAGTGGAGGCTCCTGCACCACACACATCACTACACTCCAGCTGAGACATAGTGGAGGCTCCTGCACCACACACATCACTACACTCCAGCTGAGACACAGTGGAGGCTCCTGCACCACACACATCACTACACTCCAGCTGAGACATAGTGGAGGCCCCTGCACCACACACATCACTACACTCCAGCTGACACACAGTGGAGGCTCCTGCACCACACACATCACTACATTCCAGCTGAGACATAGTGGAGGCTCCTGCACCACACACATCACTACACTCCAGCTGAGACATAGTGGAGGCTCCTGCACCACACACATCACTACACTCCAGCTGAGACATAGTGGAGGCTCCTGCACCACACACATCACTACACTCCAGCTGAGACATAGTGGAGGCTCCTGCACCACACACATCACTACACTCCAGCTGAGACATAGTGGAGGCCCCTGCACCACACACATCACTACACTCCAGCTGACACACAGTGGAGGCTCCTGCACCACACACATCACTACACTCCAGCTGAGACAGAGTGGAGGCTTCTGCACCACACATCACTACACTCCAGCTGAGACATAGGGGGCTCCTGCACCACACACATCACTACACTCCAGCTGACACACAGTGGAGGCTCCTGCACCACACACATCACTACACTCCAGCTGAGACATAGTGGAGGCCCCTGCACCACACACATCACTACACTCCAGCTGACACACAGTGGAGGCTCCTGCACCACACACATCACTACACTCCAGCTGACACACAGTGGAGGCTCCTGCACCACACACATCACTACACTCCAGCTGACACATAGTGGAGGCTCCTGCACCACACACATCACTACACTCCAGCTGAGACATAGTGGAGGCTCCTGCACCACACACATCACTACACTCCAGCTGAGACATAGTGGAGGCTCCTGCACCACACACATCACTACACTCCAGCTAACACACAGTGGAGGCTCCTGCACCACACACATCACTACACTCCAGCTGAGACACAGTGGAGGCTCCTGCACCACACACATCACTACACTCCAGCTGAGACACAGTGGAGGCTCCTGCACCACACACATCACTACACTCCAGCTGAGACACAGTGGAGGCTCCTGCACCACACACATCACTACACTCCAGCTGAGACATAGTGGAGGCTCCTGCACCACACACATCACTACACTCCAGCTGAGACATAGTGGAGGCTCCTGCACCACACACATCACTACACTACAGCTGAGACATAGTGGAGGCTCCTGCACCACACACTTCGCTACACTCCAGCTGAGACATAGTGTGGAGGTTCCTGCACCACACACGTCATTACACTCCAGCTGAGACATAGTGGAGGCTCCTGCACCACACACATCACTACACTCCAGCTGAGACATAGTGGAGGCTCCTGCACCACACACATCACTACACTCCAGCTGAGACATAGTGGAGGCTCCTGCACCACACACATCATTACACTCCAGCTGAGACATAGTGGAGGCTCCTGCACCACACACATCACTACACTACAGCTGAGACATAGTGGAGGCTCCTGCACCACACACATCACTACACTCCAGCTGAGACATAGTGGAGGCTCCTGCACCACACACATCACTACACTCCAGCTGAGACATAGTGGAGGCTCCTGCACCACACACTTCGCTACACTCCAGCTGAGACATAGTGGAGGCTCCTGCACCACACACATCACTACACTCCAGCTGAGACATAGTGGAGGCTCCTGCACCACACACATCACTACACTCCAGCTGAGACATAGTGGAGGCCCCTGCAACACACATCACTACACTCCAGCTGAGACATAGTGGAGGCTCCTGCACCACACACATCACTACACTCCAGCTGAGACATAGTGGAGGCTCCTGCACCACACACTTCGCTACACTCCAGCAATCTTCTTTGCCTCTTTATATGCAGTAATTTATTAGGTGTTGTTGACTGTGTTGTGCTAATACTAAGTTGAGCAGAGAGACATACATCAAGTACAAGGTGGCTCACGACTCCGCGTGTGAAGCCAATTTTATCTTTCAAGGATAACTGTAAATAAAGTGTTCAACACTACTGTGACATTGTGGGTTGATCATCAATCTGTCTTTTTAATAACACTTATTTCATATACATATATATATATATATATATATATATATATATATATATATATATATATATATATATATATATATATATATAATATATATATATACATATATATATATATATATATATATATATATATATATATATATATATATATATAAAATAGTGAAATTCCAAGCGCTTTCATGACTTCTCACATTATCAAGGAACTAGATAATATATATATATATATATATATATATATATATATATATCGACAATACAAGTGACCCTTACTCCACCATGCTAGTCATCAATATAACAAAATTACCACTTGGAACTAGTGCAATATCAGTGAGGTTCACTGACGAGGCATCAATGAATAACTTGACCATAACATATCAGTAAACGTTGTCACAAAGAATGTAACAAGAACCACGGCAGTAACTCGTGTCAACGTAATCCTACAAAAATAATCAAGGCCTATGGAATTAACAACAGAGACTAAATAAGCCATGGCTAGCCTCACAGCTATAAACAACAGTCATAACAACAATACCTAATGGGATTAATACCCAAAGAATTATCAAGAAGTAATTCATCAATATTCACCAAACTAATAAGGAAATCCAAAGTAGTTCAGTGAAACAAAAGGAGATATAACAATGAACTGGAAAACACTCTCACACATACTAGGCTCAAGTAAATTTCTACTCTCACAAATACTAGACTCAAGTAAACTTACTAAGACCAAATCACTAAGAACTAAAGAACTTCTTGACAGAAGATCAAACCTTGCCAGCAGAATACTGAACTGCCAAATTCATGTTAGTGATCACCTCACCAAGCTTGTTATACGTATATATCCCCAAAACTACCGAGGTAACTCCAATAACAAAAACAAAAAATAGCTATAAAAGAATAGAGGAAACAAGGTTCCTATACCAGCACTCCCCTGAAGGAAGGTTCTCTGATCTAAGGAATGTGACACTGTCCTTCCCTTCCGTCGATGGAATCTGAATGCCTTCCATTTCCTCAGGCGCTGTACGAACCCCACGGGATTACCCTGCCTCACCAACACCACTATACGAGAATGCAGTTACCACGTGGACAACACACTCAGTAACCAGTTACCACATGAACAACATACACTCGGTAACAAAGAGACACAACTCATTCTTTTAACTCCCATAAAAATCTGTGCTTAGGTTTGGTTACATGTTAAGTTAGGTTTGGTCTCGTTAGGTTAGGTCTGGTTTGATTTGATTTGGATAGGTTACGTTAGTTATGGTTAGGTTAGGTTTGGTAACTTTAGGTTAGGTTAGTTAAGTTTGGTAACTTTAGGTTAGGTATTTAGGTTTGGTAACTTTAGGTTAGGTTATTTAGGTTTGGTAACTTCAGGTTAAGTTAGGTTAGTTAAGTTTGGTTTTTCTGTATCCATAAAAAATAATTAACTATAATATACAATGGAAAAATGATAAATGTAAGATAAATTCGATAAAAATTTGTGCCGCCCCGAACACGAGACTGACAGTCACTGAGAGACATAGAAGAAACCATGTGCAAGTTGGACTCTAAGAATCTTCATCAGTCTCCCATCTGAGCGTCTTGACGACACCACCACGTAGATCACTACACTCAGTGGTGAGAAACAACCCTCCAGAGTACTGTCACATACACTCAGTGGTGAGAAACAACCCTCCAGAGTACTGTCACATACACTCAGTGGTGAGAAACAACCCTCCAGAGTACTATCACATTCTCAGTGGTGAGAAACAACCCTCCAGAGTACTATCACATACACTCAGTGGTGAGAAACAACCCTCCAGAGTACTGTCACATACACTCAGTGGTGAGAAACAACCCTCCAGAGTACTATCACATTCTCAGTGGTGAGAAACAACCCTCCAGAGTACTGTCACATACGATCCAGGAACTAGTAATATAGGGCAGAGGAGAGACTAACTAGCACGGACAGAGGAAAGAACAAAAATATACAAGAACAGAGGATAGAATCAAACTAACGAGGAGTACAGACACAAAAACACTAAAGATTAGGAGAAGCGTAGACAAACAAGGAAGAACAGAGCAGACAAAAAAAAAAGACTACAGATGCGCACACAAGGACACAGTATGGGCTGATGCAAGTAAAAAGAATGCTATAAACAAACAAGCAATGAGAGTTTGGGCACAAATAAACAGTAAGAGACCGGGCTAAGAGGAAACAAAAACACAAACAAATCATTAAACACGATCCTGTTTACCAAAAGTCTTGCTATTCTAAAATTGCCGGACTTGTGTGGGATGATGTTAGAGACAGCAACTATGGCGGCCTCCATACACATACATCGTCAGCAGCAACATGGCAATAAATGTGTCAACATAACTGACAACAAACTTGTTAAACACTCATCAACGTCCATTAAAAACTCAAGTGGAAAAGCTTAAGAGCAGCTCTACCACTAGCTCTACACAAGAATACACAAAACCAGTTTCAGCATATCCAAACTCAAGACTAAGGTACTGAACACCGGCTTCCAGGCTCAGGAACTTATTACCTATTTACCACTACTTGTGAACAGTTCTGCAAGGCTGAGGAACTGATTACCTTACCTACCAAAGTTTGTGTATAGTTCTGCAAGGTTAAGGAACTGATTACCTTACCTACCACAGTTTGTGTATAGTTCTGCAAGGTTAAGGAACTGATTACCTTACCTACCACAGTTTGTGTATAGTTCTGCAAGGTTATGGAACTGATTACCTTATCTTCTATTGCCTTTGTATAACATCTCTATTGAGCTTTACAAGCGACTGAAGAAGTCACTCGTGGCCAAACACTTTCTTTAATAAATGTCCTGAACTGCATGGATGTGAGCGTGGAGGTGAGCGTGATGAACATGGAGGTGAGCGTTGAGATGAACCTGGAGGTGAGCGTGGAGATGAACATGGAGGAGAGCGTGGAGATGAACATGGAGAGCGTGGAGATGAACATGGAGGAGAGCGTGGATATGAACATGGAGGTGAGCGTGGAGATGAACATGGAGATGAGCGTGGAGGAGAGCGTGGAGATGAACATGGAGAGCGTGGAGATGAACATGGAGGAGAGCGTGGATATGAACATGGATGTGAGCGTTGAGATGAACATGGAGGTGAGCGTTGAGATGAACCTGGAGGTGAGCGTTGAGATTAACCTGGAGGTGAGCGTGGAGATGAACATGGAGAGCGTGGAGATGAACATGGAGGAGAGCGTGGAGATGAACATGGAGGTGAGCGTGGAGATGAACATGGAGGTGAGCGTGGAGATGAGCGTGGAGGTGAGCGTTGAGATGAACATGGAGGTGAGCGTGGAGATGAACATGGAGGAAAGCGTGGAGATGAACGAGGAGAGCGTGGAGATGAACATGGAGGTGAGCGTGGAGATGAACATGGAGGTGAGCGTGGAGATGAGCGTGGAGATGAACGTGGAGGTGAGCGTTGAGATGAACGAGGTGAGCGTTGAGATGAACATGGAGGTGAGCGTGGAGATGAGAAGGGAGGTGAGCGTGGAGATGAACATGGAGGTGAGCGTGGAGATGAGCAGGGAGGTGAGCGTGGAGATGAACATGGAAGTGAGCACGGAAATGAGCGTGGAGGTGAGCGTTGAGATGAACATGGAGGTGAGCGTGGAGATGAACGTGGAAGTGAACATGGTGAGCTTGGAGATCAACGTGGAGGTGAGCGTGGAGATGAACATGGAGGTGAGCGTGGAGACGAACGTGGAGGTGAGCGTGGAGATGAACATGGAGGTGAGCGTGGAGATGAACATGGAGGTGAGCGTGGAGATGAGCAGGGAGGTGAGCGTGGAGATGAACATGGAAGTGAGCGCGGAAATGAGCGTGGAGGTGAGCGTTGAGATGAACATGGAGGTGAGGGTGGAGATGAACGTGGAAGTGAACGTGGTGAGCTTGGAGATCAACGTGGAGGTGAGCGTGGAGACGAACGTGGAGGTGAGCGTGGAGACGAACGTGGAGGTGAGCGTGGAGATGAACATGGAGGTGAGCGCGGAGATGAGCGTGGAAGTGAACGTGGTGAGCTTGGAGGTGAACGTGGAGATGAACGTGGAGGTGAGCGTGGAGATGAACGTGGAGGTGAGCGTGATGAACACGGTGAGCGTGGAGATGAACATGGAGGTGAGCGCGGAGATGAGCGTGGAAGTGAACGTGGTGAGCTTGGAGGTGAACGTGGAGATGAACATGGAGATGAATGTGGAGATGAACATGGAGGTGAGCGTGATGAACATGGAGATGAATGTGGAGATGAACATGGAGGTGAGCGTGGAGATGAACATGGAGATGAATGTGGAGATGAACATGGAGGTGAGCGTGGAGATGAACATGGAGATGAATGTAGAGATGAACATGGAGGTGAACGCGGATATGAACGTGGAGGTGAGCGCGGATATGAACGTGGAGGTGAGCTTGGAGATGAGCGTGGAGATGAACGTGGAGGTGAGCTTAGAGGTGAACGTGGTGATGAACGTGGAGGTGAGCGTGGAGATGAACATGAAGGTGAGCGTGGATGAACGTGGAGGTGAGCGTGAAGATGAACGTGGAAGTGAACGTGGAGGTGAACGTGGAGATGAACGTGGAAGTGAACGTGGAGATGAACATGGTGAGCGTGAAGATGAACGTGGAAGTGAACGTGGAGGTGAGCGTCTAGGTGAACGTGGAGATGAACGTGGAGGTGAGCGCGGAGATGAGCGTGGAAGTGAACGTGGAGGTGAGCTTGGAGGTGAACGTGCAGGTGAGCTTGGAGGTAAACGTGGAGGAGAGCTTGGAGGTGAACGTGGAGAGCTTGGAGGAGGAGAGCTTGGAGGTGAACGTGGAGGTGAGTTTGGAGGTGAACGTGGAGGTGAACTTGGAGGAGAGCTTGGGGTGAACGTGGAGGTGAGCTTGAAGGTGAACGTGGAGGTGAGCTTGAAGGTGAACGTGATGAGTTTGGAGGTGAACTTGGAGGTGAGCTTGGAGGTAAACGTGGAGGAGAGCTTGGAGGTGAACGTGGAGAGCTTGGAGATGAACGTGGAAGAGAGCTTGAATGTGAACGTGGAGAGCTTGGAGGTGAACGTGGAGAAGAGCTTGGAGGTGAACGTGGAGGAGAGCTTGGAGGTGAACGTGGAGGTGAGTTTGGAGGTGAACGTGGAGGTGAACGTGGAGGTGAACTTGGAGGAGAGCTTGGGGTGAACGTGGAGGTGAGCTTGAAGGTGAACGTGGTGAGTTTGGAGGTGAACTTGGAGGTGAGCTTGGAGGTAAACGTGGAGGAGAGCTTGGAGGTGAACGTGGAGAGCTTGAAGATGAACGTGGAAGAGAGCTTGAATGTGAACGTGGAGAGCTTGGAGGTGAACGTGGAGGTGAGCTTAGAGGAGAGCTTGGGGTGAACGGAGGTGAGCTTGGGGTGAACGTGGAGGTGAGCTTGGAGGTGAACGTGGAGTTGAGCTTGGGGAGAACGTGGAGGTGAGCTTGAAGGTGAACGTGGAGGTGAGCTTGAGGGAGAACGTGGAGGTGAGCTTGAAGGTGAACGTGGAGGTGAGCTTGAAGGTGAACGTGGAGGTGAGCTTGGAGGTGAACGTGGAGGTGAGCTTGAAGGTGAACGTGGAGGTGAGCTTGGGGAGAACGTGGAGGTGAGCTTGGAGGTGAACGTGGAGGTGAGCTTGGAGGTGAACGTGGAGGTGAGCTTGAGAGTGAACGTGGAGGTGAGCTTGGGGAGAACGTGGAGGTGAGCTTGGAGGTGAACGTGGAGGTGAGCTTGGAGGTGAACGTGGAGGTGAGCTTGGAGGTGAACGTGGAGGTGAGCTTGGAGGTGAACGTGGAGGTGAGCTTGGAGGTGAACGTGGAGGTGAGCTTGAGGGAACGTGGAGGTGAGCTTGGAGGTGAACGTAGGGGAGGTGAAGCTTGGAGGTGAACGTGGAGGTGAGCTTGGAGGTGAACGTGGTGAGCTTGGAGAGTGAACGTGGAGGTGAGCTTGGAGGTGAACGTGGAGGTGAGCTTGGAGGTGAACGTGGAGGTGAGCTTGGAGGTGAACGTGGAGGTGAGCTTGGAGGTGAACGTGGAGGTGAGCTTGGAGGTGAACGTGGAGGTGAGCTTGGAGGTGAACGTGGAGGTGAGCTTGGAGGTGAACGTGGAGGTGAGCTTGGAGGGAGGTATTGCACAAGCAGACTTCAACTCTGCTGTATTAAGGTTCATTGTCAGCATTACACTCGTCAAGGGTTGCCATGGTGACACCATCACCTGATGTGGGTCTCCAGTCATAGCAAGGTGCACGGCAGGGGTGAGGTGCACGGCAGGGGTGGGAGGTGCACGGCAGGGGTGAGGTGCACGGCAGGGGTGGGAGGTGCACGGCAGGGGTGAGGTGCACGGCAGGGGTGGGAGGTGCACGGCAGGGGAAGAAGGTGAACGGCAGGGGTGGGATATACACGGCAGGGGTGGGAGGTGCACGGCAGGAGTGGGAGGTGCACTGCAGGGGTGGGAGGTGCACGGCAGGAGTGGGAGGTGCACTGCAGGGGTGGGAGGTGCACGGCAGGGGTGGGAGGTGCACAGAAGGGGTGGGAGGTAGTTAGGACTGATGATCAAGGAAGGGAGGAGGTCATGAGGATGTACAAAGGGGAGGTGGATGTGATGTTGACTGGCGTCGCCAGGGTTGGTGTCACCCGGGGCGACATCTTTGGTGTCACCCCCATGAAATCCAAGGGCGGGGTGATGGGGGGAATAAACTGCAGTGACGTCACTACTACATGACCAGTGACTAATCTTTAGCAATGAGAACGTTTAAAGGCCATAAACCGAACAGGAGAATACTTCTCAACTTTATTAATGATAAAATAAATAATCGTAGTAACATTGAGGAAACAAACTCAAATACCACTTTGAGTACAGACAACAGATCTTACATTTATTCATCTTCAACAATGCAAAAAAAAAAAACTTGAAAAATAAAGAAAAACATTGCAATATCAGAGAAACACTTGTTCCGATTTCACCTTGAGTACAGGTAACATCTGTGACCTTGAGTACAGGTAACATCTCAGTGACCTTGAGTACAGGTAACATCTCAAGTGACCTTGAGTACAGGTAACATCTGTGACCTTGAGTACAGGTAACATCTCAGTGAATCAGATCTTACATTTCCTTGCCTTCAATCCTGCAAAATCATCAATCATATCAAAATCACTGCTGTCAATTGATCCATTTTCTATGGATAACATTGCTAAGTCAGAGAGTCTGGATTGACTCATTGTGGACCATAAATAGTTTTTAATCAGCTTCAACTTCAAAACACCTTCCACAAGAAGCCCCAGAAACACACACAGTAAGGAACAACCTCAGGCAGAGTGTAGTAAAGAGGGGATTGTATGAAAGTATAGTTGTACTAATGCTCTTATATGGGTATGAAGCATGGGTGGTAACTGTTGCAACAAGGAGAAGGCTGGAGGCAGCAGATATGTAGTATCTGATGGCAATGTGCCGTGTGGATATAATGCAGAGAATCCGTAGCTTGGAGATTAGGAGGAGGTGCGGGTATTATCCAGAGGGCTGAGGAGGGGTTGTTGAGGTGGTCTGGACATTTAGAGAGGATGAAGCAAAATAGAATGACTTGAAGGGCATATAAATCTGTAGTGGAAAGAAGGCGGGGTAGGAGTAGTGAAGTTAATGACGTTAGGAAGAATCTTGATAATGTCAGCTGATAATGTCATCCTGATAATGTCAGGGAAAACGAAGGCAGGCATGTTGTTAAGTTTGAATAGTTCATTGATGGTGGTGTTGAATGTGCTTGGGTTGGCTGCATTCGCAACGTGCCCATACACCATGCAATACAGCACCTTGGAGGGAGCCGCGTCTGGAAGTGAAGAGAGGGAGGTGCTGGATAGAGGTGGCTGTTGTGTATCTTGAAGTATTTTCTTGGTATCACTGTAGTTGTGTTATGGCGGCATATGTCGGCGATTTGGGGCTGCTCTTCTTAGCTTCTTTGATTTTCTTAGACAGCACTTCCTTCCTTAGTGGGCATTTAACTGCAAGGGTGTGATGAGTGCCCTTGCAGTTGAGGCAGGTTGGAGTGGCACTGGTGGTGGAACAGGCTTTGAAATCGTCTCCTTCTTTTCCACAGATGGAACAGAATTTCTTGACTTTAATGGGGCAGTCGGTCGTTGAATGATGGTATGAATAGCAGTTCCAACAGGGAAAGATGTGAGTAAAACGTTCTGGTTTTATTTGTCGTGGATGAATATGGTAGTAGAAGATGGGTAGGCCATCAAAAAGTACTCTGGTAGCCATATCGATGTTGAAGGTGATCTTGATCATAGAAGATGCGTTTGGGATCTTGGTTATGTTGTCAATCGAAGCCCAAGAGTTCTGTTCTTCGATTGAGGTCTTCAGGTCATCAGTCGATAGGGATGTTATGATCTTGTCCAAACGTTTGACAAAAACAGAATGTTTCGCCAGCAGGAAAGGTGAAGGAAAGACAGTGAACTGTCGGTCACTGAGAGTCTTCATAACGGTGTCGTCCATCAGTTTAGAACAGTGGTTCTTAACCTGGGTTCGAACCCCAGGGGTTCGGTGAGTCAGTCTCAGGGGTTCGGCGGAGGTTACACACAGCGAAATTCAGCCTCTAACTCGACGAGACTACCGACGTTTCCAATGTAAGCAAGCTTGTTGTACTCGTGCGCTGTGTGAACGACGACCTGAAGAAACTTGTGGATGACTTCTTCAGAGACAACCATCTTTCGTGGATTATGGTTTCTGCAGTTTGTTGGGACGGAGCTCCAGTCATACTGGGACGGGGCTCCAGTCATACTGGGACGGAGCTCCAGTCATACTGGGACGGAGCTCCAGTCATACTGGGACGGAGCTCCAGTCATACTGGGACAAAACTCTGGCTTTGGAGCGCTGCTGAAAGCCGATGCCCCACACATCATTGTTACGCACTGTGTTCTACACAGGCTGCGTTGGCAACAAAAACTTTACCTCCAAAACTGGCAGAAGTATTGAAAATTGTAGTGAAATGTGTGAACTACGTGCGAAATAGTGCTATGGAGCACCGCATCTTCAAAGAGTTGTGTAATGAAATGGGCTCTGAATTCGAGGTACTTTCTGTACCATTCTAACGTTCGGTGGTTATCCAGGGAAAAGGTGCTGAATTGTGTTTTCGCCTTGCGTGTGGAATTAGCCCTGTTTTTGCGAGAGCACCAACATTGTCATGCAGACTGCTTCGAAAATTCTGAGTTCATTCTCATTGTGGCGTACATGGGCGATATCTTCGATGCTCTCAATCATCTCAATCGACAGATGCTGGGCGGTGGACTCAACATCATCGAAGCAGAAGAAAATCTGAAAGCTTTTCATAAAAAGCTACCGTTATGGAAACGACGAACAGAGAATGATAACTTCGCAAACTTTCCCCTGCTGGACGACTGTGTAAGTAAGATCGAAGACGTATTTGGAATCGGAGACATTTCTGTACCCGGGGAACTGAAGCAACCAATTGCCATGCACTTAGATGAGCTCGCAGTCTCTGGACGGATACTTCCCCACCAGAGTCATATCCAGCATGGATGAGGCAGCCGTTCACGTTCAGTGTTGCGACACCAGATGTCAATGATGAATACCTCGACGAAATCATTAAACTCCAACTGAGCCAGGTTCAACAGCAACTCTTCAGAACAACAACGCTCTCAACGTTTTGGTGTCACCAAATCATTTTTTCAATTACGAAGGGTTCGGTGAATGCACTGATGAAACTTGCGAGGTTCAGTACCTCCAACAAGGTTAAGAACCACTGGTTTAGAAGCTTAAAGATCGTCATTACAGACGACAATGAAGGAGTCTTTCAAGGAGTGGATAGCTGTAAATTTGACCTGCAAGCAGGTCTTTACAGCGGCAGCAAGGGCAAGTTTGGTAGAGTCATTGGTAACTCCACTGGTTGGTTGAATCTTTACACGATGGGCAAGCATCGTGAAAGAGTAGAGGCGATGGTATGTAGATTATAGATTCCCCTCCCCGACCGGGATCGAAGGGATACTTCTTGAGGTAGAGCAACTGTGACTTGCCAGTAGCAAGGTCAGCAGTGGAATGACCTACACGCCAAAGGAGGGGTGTTGATATGCTGCAGTTTTTTAACTGTAGTGTAGGCATGCCTCTGGCAAGACAGTTATGAAGTGAATGATGATGAAAGTGTTTCTTCTTTTTCGAGTCACGCTGCCTTGGTGGGAAACAGCTGATGTGTTAATAAAAAAATGGAAATAAAGAACTCAAAAAGGGACGCTGAATACAAATTGCAAGAGAATTACCAAACAGAACTAAAGGAACACTTAAAAAATCTTCGAGTAAGAATGTCAGCTGACCTTTCAAAGAACACAGTAAGGTGTCATGACGACCAGGAAAATGACAGGGTGGATAAAAAGAATTTTCAGAACAGGGGAAATAGTGCCAATAGTAACACTGTTCAAATTGCTTGTGCTCTCTTGCTAAGTTTTGTCCATTGTTGACGACTCTGTTCAGAGCAAAAAAAAGATATCAGAGCTGGAACAGATTCAAAGATCATTTATGACCTGCATACAGCCAATAAACCATTTAAAATTTCTGGGAATGCCTCAAGAGTCCTAAATATGTACTCGCTGGAGAGGGGGAGAGTACCTGATAATATATACGTGGACGATGCTTGAGGAAGTGAGAGATGTATGTGTCATGACACAGTTGTTGTTTCAGCAGTGTGATGTGTCATGACACAGTTGTTGTTTCAGCAGTGTGATGTGTCATGACACAGTTGTTGTTTCAGCAGTGATGTGTCATGACACAGTTGTTGTTTCAGCAGTGTGATGTGTCATGACACAGTTGTTGTTTCAGCAGTGTAATGTGTCATGACACAGTTGTTGTTTCAGCAGTGTGATGTGTCATGACACAGTTGTTGTTTCAGCAGTGTTAATGCTCAGTGTGGTGTGTCATGACACAGTTGTTGTTTCATCAGTGTTAATGCTCAGTGTGGTGTGTCATGACACAGTTGTTTCAACAGTGTTAATGCTCAGTGTGGTGTGTACAACAAGGTTGTTGGTTGGTAAAGAGTAACGTCAAGTGTTGTGACACTACATCTTGGCTCTCATCATTCTGGCACTCTACCAATGTGTTTCTCAAGAAATTTTTGATGTTGATCTTTCTACGCTACTCTCGTATTGTTTGAAACTGTAGCATTATGTTGACTTTGTTGATATTATCAAGAAATCTTCCTTATCTATATGTTTTTTTTTATGATATATGACTCTTATCTGCAGTGCTCGTGGCGGCGACCTTAACACCACAGTGCCACTGTCACAATACTTTTTAAACCTCTATGTTACAGTCACATGCTAAAGGTCTTAGTAATCAGTGTCAAGTTTAACAGGACACCCCACGACATTATTATTATCATTATTAGTTATTATTATTACAATTATTATTATTATTATTTTCAACAAAGCTGACATATCCCACCGACGCAGTGTGGCCCAAAAAGAAAAACATAAGTTTCTCTTTTTAACTTTAATAATGTATAAAGGTGAAGGAGTTACTAGTATTTTAGTCGCCTCTTACGACACGCATGGCTTACGGAGGAAGAATTCTTTTCCACTTCCCCATGGAGATTAGAGGAAATAAACCAGAACAAGAACTAGTAACGAAACAAAAGAAAACCCAGGTGGGTGTGTATATATATATATATATATATATATATATATATATATATATATATATATATATATATATGCTTGTACATGCATGTGTAGTGTGACCTAAGTGTAAGTAGAAGTAGCAAGACGTACCTGAAATCTTGCGTATTTATGAGACAGAAAAAAGACACCAGCAATCCTACCATCATGTAAAACAATTACAGGCTTCCGTTTTACACTCACTTGGCAGCACGGTAGT
Source organism: Cherax destructor (assembly GCA_009830355.1). Classification (NCBI taxonomy): domain Eukaryota; kingdom Metazoa; phylum Arthropoda; class Malacostraca; order Decapoda; family Parastacidae; genus Cherax; species Cherax destructor. The sequence goes on from WNWK01002697.1 coordinate 90,898, forward strand.
ACCTCTCTGGGCGGTTGCTGACTACCAACCTACTACCTAGGATTATTATTATTATTATTATTATTATTATTATTATTATTATAAAAATTTCCTAAATATGCTTGAAAAACTAAAAATAAACATTTTGGTAAATATCAAGGTTTTTCATTTCGTATAAATTATTACAATTTCGCTAAATTATCCCTTTACATGCAGTTTAAAAAGTAAGTTTTATTTTAAATTATTGTCATTACTGTTGTTGGTAATAAAATGACAAGAGTTTACGGACACTATGTAAACAAGACACACTGCAGGTTATGGCCTTTTACCGTGAGGACGTTGCAGCCACCAGTGACTCTGTCAGGTCCCACTAAGAACAAGACCTGAATATTTATAGGGGCTGGAGACCGCTGCAACAGTGACTGTTCTTCCTGTTTCTCCAAGCTGTCCCACGAGCGCCTAGCTGCTGGGTTAAGCCCTGGCACTTTCTCTACGACTGTGGACACTCCTCTCCAAAGCTATTCGTCTGTCCCGTCTTCCCAGCTCACCCCACATGGGGGCTTACCTAAACTCTGTTGTTGTTGTTGCATCTCACCTGACGCCAGTATATAAGCGCCAAACTTCCTGTCTGTGCTTCAGATTCTTCAGTACTACGGTGTTTATCACCTACTCCTAGGCTGAGGGACTGATTACCTCGTCTTCTACAGTCATGAGATTAAGTCCATGTATTGTAATGATAAAGTCACTGGATAGCGAAACGTCTACAAGGTAAAGATACCCATACGTTGCACATGTGTCTAATACAACATTGTCCACTAGGTGCCTGGTCAACCAGGCTGTTGCTGCTGGTGGCCCGCTACGTCACATATCCATGTATATGTGACGCAGCGGGCCACCAGCAGCAACAGCCTGGTTGACCAGGGAAACACTAGATGGGAGTAAAAAAAATTCCCAGAACTCATCAAAAGTGGTATTGAATAGACACCGGCAGTGGTGTTTAATGCCTTCTTTTCCTTAGCTAAGTTTTTTGTGGTTTTAAATGAGATGTTGGTGGGCCTAACATTGGTTCTAACAAGTGTGTTGGTGGGCCTAACATTGGTTCTAACCAGGGTGTTGGTGGACCTAACATTGGTTCTAACAAGAGTGTTGGTGGGCCTAACATTGGTTCTAACCAGGGTGTTGGTGGGCCTAACATTGGTTCTAACCAGGGTGCTGGTGGGCCTAACATTGGTTCTAACCAGGGTGTTGGTGGGCCTAACATTGGTTCTAACCAGGGTGTTGGTGGGCCTAACATTGGTTCTAACCAGGATGTTGGTGGGCCTAACATTGGTTCTAACCAGGGTGTTGGTGGGCCTAACATTGGTTCTAACCAGGGTGTTGGTGGGCCTAACATTGGTTCTAACCAGGGTGCTGGTGGGCCTAACATTGGTTCTAACCAGGGTGTTGGTGGGCCTAACATTGGTTCTAACCAGGGTGTTGGTGGGCCTAACATTGGTTCTAACCAGGGTGTTGGTGGGCCTAACATTGGCTCTAACCAGGGTGCTGGATACTTTATTACTGGTATTGTTGACGGGGATTATAATGTATCTACTGGGTGTAGATCTGAGACTAATGTTATGTAGCATCTTCTTGGCTTCTTTCTTGCGGTTGATGATGAAATATTGTGAGTAGTGACGCTCAGTGAATGTGTAATTGATCAAATTACATTCTTCGAGAGACAGGGAAGTGGAATAGATTCTGTGTGCTCTTAAAATTAATTCAATGATGACCCAGGCTTGGTTCTGTCATCGTGATGTCAATAATAACCTCATAATAACGAAATTTTTATTTGATTTATGGTAGACTTTGAAATCAATCTTATCGCCATTTTTTCGAATCTACGTCTACGAAGGAAATCTATCCATTGTTTTTTCTGCAAAGTGAACTTAAGGAAGGTTCCATAGAATTAATGTCGTTGAGGAGATTGTGATGAGGCGTAGTTGATCAGTGACTAGGATATCGTCAACGTATCTCAGTCATGTCACACCTTGTGTGACATGACATGCCTCCAGATGTTCCAGGTACAGTGACCATGACAACACTAACGGGTGAACACGTGGTAACAAACACTGCATCTACGTGGTCTTCAAAAGAAAAAAAATAGCGCACAATTCGCTGGTGTGAAGGAAATCTTGTACAGGCTGGGGTTAATAAACTGACTCCATCGTCACGAACTTTCCCACGAAGGTCAATGGTTTGAGTGGTGGGCACCTTAGTGAACAAGGACATCACGTCGAAACTAAGTAATTTATTATTCCATATCCGTGTCCTTAATTCTGTTGAGATCTCCAGTGATGAAGGTAGACTGTGTTGAGGGTTCGCAAGACAAGTGGAAGATGTTTAGTGTACCAGCTAGTTGATGTGGAGCACTGAGTGTACCAGCTAGTTGATGTGGAGCACTGAGTGTACCAGATAGTTGATGTGGAGCACTGAGTGTACCAGATAGTTGATGTGGAGCACTGAGTGTACCAGATAGTTGATGTGGAGCACTGAGTGTACCAGCTAGTTGATGTGGAGCACTGAGTGTACCAGATAGTTGATGTGGAGCACTGAGTGTACCAGATAGTTGATGTGAGCACTGAGTGTACCAGCTGTTGATGTGGAGCACTGAGTGTACCAGATAGTTGATGTAGACACTGAGTGTACCAGATAGTTGATGTGGAGCACTGAGTGTACCAGATAGTTGATGTGGAGCACTGAGTGTACCAGATAGTTGATGTGGAGCACTGAGTGTACCAGATAGTTGATGTGGAGCACTGAGTGTACCAGATAGTTGATATGGAGCACTGAGTGTACCAGCTAGTTGATGTGGAGCACTGAGTGTACCAGATAGTTGATATGGAGCACTGAGTGTACCAGCTAGTTTTTGAGACGGCTACGATGTGCAACGACTGTTGCTGCTGTTGCTGTTTATGTGTAGTTTTAGAGACGACTTGTAAATATCTTTATCACCAGGTAGCATATTTATTGTTTGATAGTCGGCAGCGTTCACACACACACACACGCATATATAACAGGCCTAGTTTCTAATCGACATGTGTCTCGGACAAAATGGTAACTTAAACACACCCACACACGGAGGCGAAGAGGCGGGGCCAGGAGCTGTGAATCGACCCCTGCAACCACGACTAGGTGAGCACACACACACACCTTTATACCTTGGATGAGTTTCAAGGGTTTTCTACTACCGGAGCCCGACCTTCTGACAGCTCGTGTGCTTGCCTGGTCAACCACGCTGTTGCTGTTGGCGGGCGGTCACGTACGCACGCATGAACACAGCCACACACACAACCTTCATACAACAGACCAAGTGTCTATCGACAAGTGCCTTCAACAACTGGTAACTAACTTATTAAGAAAACACAACAACATTCAATAACAAGATAACAATAATATGTAATTATGTTCAAAATAATGATGTAACTTCTTGTATGATCTTATCAGACTACTGACACACAAGATACATACACAGAGAAGTGTATGTGTCTTGTATGATCTCATCAGACCACTGACACACAAGATACATACACTGATCAGTGTATGTATCTTGTATGATCTCATCAGACCACTGACACACAAGATACATACACTGAGAAGTGTATGTATCTTGTATGATCTCATCAGACCACTGACACACAAGATACATACACTGAGAAGTGTATGTATCTTGTATGATCTCATCAGACCACTGACACACAAGATACATACACTGAGAAGTGTATGTGTCTTGTATGATCTCATCAGACCACTGACACACAAGATACATACACAGAGAAGTGTATGTGTCTTGTATGATCTCATCAGACTACTGACACACAAGATACATACACTGAGAAGTGTATGTATCTTGTATGATCTCATCAGACCACTGACACACAAGATACATACACTGAGAAGTGTATGTATCTTGTATGATCTCATCAGACCACTGACACACAAGATACATACACTGAGAAGTGTATGTATCTTGTATGATCTCATCAGACCACTGACACACAAGATACATACACTGAGAGTGTATGTTCTTGATGATCTCATCAGACCACTGAAGATACATACACTGATGAGGTGTATGCTCTAGTACATCAAGTTTTACCTTGGGTCTCATCAGACCTTGACTAAGTAGCTAACTGAGAGGTGTAGTGTAGCATGTATGACTCTCATGCAGCATGGCTTGTAAACCCACAACTCGCATACCATTACTAAGTGTTGTATGTTCCTGACAGACTCAGCAGCGCTGTGTGGTGGTGTACAACCCAGGCAGCTGCAGGACTCTCAAGACAGCAGCAGTGTGTGTGGCTGTGTACACCCAGGCAGCTGCAGCACTCTCAAGACAGCAGCAGTGTGTGTGGCTGGTGTACAACCCAGGCAGCTGCAGGACTCTCAAGACAGCAGCAGTGTGTGTGGCTGGTGTACAACCCAGGCAGCTGCAGGACTCTCAAGACAGCAGCAGTGTGTGTGGCTGGTGTACAACCCAGGCAGCTGCAGGACTCTCAAGACAGCAGCAGTGTGTGTGGCTGGTGTACAACCCAGGCAGCTGCAGGACTCTCAAGACAGCAGCAGTGTGTGTGGCTGGTGTACAACCCAGGCAGCTGCAGGACTCTCAAGACAGCAGCAGTGTGTGTGGCTGGTGTACAACCCAGGCAGCTGCAGGACTCTCAAGACAGCAGCAGTGTGTGTGGCTGGTGTACAACCCAGGCAGCTGCAGGACTCTCAAGACAGCAGCAGTGTGTGTGGCTGGTGTACAACCCAGGCAGCTGCAGCACTCTCAAGACAGCAGCAGTGTGTGTGGCTGGTGTACAACCCAGGCAGCTGCAGACTCTCAAGACAGCAGCAGTGTGTGTGGCTGGTGTACAACCCAGGCAGCTGCAGACTCTCAAGACAGCAGCAGTGTGTGTGGCTGGTGTACAACCCAGGCAGCTGCAGACTCTCAAGACAGCAGCAGTGTGTGTGGCTGGTTACAACCCAGGCAGCTGCAGCACTCTCAAGACAGCAGCAGTGTGTGTGGCTGGTGTACAACCCAGGCAGCTGCAGACTCTCAAGACAGCAGCAGTGTGTGTGGCTGGTGTACAACCCAGGCAGCTGCAGCACTCTCAAGACAGCAGCAGTGTGTGTGGCTGGTGTACAACCCAGGCAGCTGCAGCACTCTCAAGACAGCAGCAGTGTGTGTGGCTGGTGTACAACCCAGGCAGCTGCAGCACTCTCAAGACAGCAGCAGTGTGTGTGGCTGGTACAACCCAGGCAGCTGCAGCACTCTCAAGACAGCAGCAGGTGTGTGCTGGCTGTACAACCCAGGCAGCTGCAGCACTCAAGACAGCTGCAGTGGTGTGTGGCTGGTGTACAACCCAGGCAGCTGCAGCACTCTCAAGACAGCAGCAGTGTGTGTGTGGCTGGTGTACAACCCAGGCAGCTGCAGCACTCTCCCACACCCCTACTGTTCACTCTCTCCCACACCCCTACTGTTCACTCTCTCCCACACCCCTACTGTTCACTTCTTCCACATCCCTACTGTTCACTCTCCACACCCCTACTGTTCACTCTCTCCCACACCCCTACTGTTCACTCTCTCCCACACCCCTACTGTTCACTCTCCCACACCCCTACTGTTCACTCTCTCCCACACCCCTACTGTTCACTCTCCTACACCCCTACTGTTCACTCTCTCCCACACCCCTATTGTTCACTCTCCCACACCCCTACTGTTCACTCTCTCCCACACCCCTACTGTTCACTCTCTCCCACACCCCTACTGTTCACTCTCTCCCACACCCCTACTGTTCACTCTCTCCCACACCCCTACTGTTCACTCTCTCCCACACCCCTACTACTGTTCACTCTCTCCCACACCCCTACTGTTCATCTCTCCCACACCCCTACTGTTCACTCTCTCCCACACCCTCTACTGTTCACTCTCTCCCACACCCCTACTGTTCACTCTCTCCCACACCCCTACTGTTCACTCTCCCACACCCCTACTGTTCACTCTCTCCCACACCCCTACTGTACTGTTCACTCTCTCCCACACCCCTACTGTTCACTCTCTCCCACACCCCTACTGTTCACTCTCTCCCACACCCCTACTGTTCACTCTCTCCCACACCCCTACTGTTCACTTCTCCCACACCCCTACTGTTCACTCTCTCCCACACCCCTACTGTTCACTCTCTCCCACACCCCTACTGTTCACTCTCTCCCACACCCCTACTGTTCACTCTCTCCCACACCCCTACTGTTCACTCTCTCCCACACCCCTACTTCTGTTCACTCTCTCCCACACCCCTACTGTTCACTCTCTCCCACACCCCTACTGTTCACTCTCCCACACCCCTACTGTTCACTCTCCCACACCCCTACTGTTCACTCTCTCCCACACCCCTACTGTTCACTCTCCCACACCCCTACTGTTCACTCTCTCCCACACCCCTACTGTTCACTCTCCCACACCCTTGTTGTTCACTCTCCCACATCTCTACACTCCATGATCGCCCATACACCTTTGTACTCTAGACTGTGTCCATAAATCTTCCCAGCTTACTGTCACACACTTTCAACTCCTACACTCTGTGACATCATTCTACACTCTGT
>WNWK01002697.1:102500-107500 GCA_009830355.1 Cherax destructor
GATGACACCCGGATTGCCATGGCGGTGACCTCCATCGAAAACACCGCAAGACTCCAAGCGGACATCAACAAAATCTTCAAATGGGCCACTCAAAACAATATGAAGTTCAACGAGGAGAAATTTCAACTTCTCAGATATGGAAAACTTGAGGAAATTAAAAATGTATCAGGGTATACGACAAATTCTAACCATACAATAGAGCGAAAAAGAAATGTGAAAGACCTGGGAGTGATAATGTCAGAGGATCTCACCTTCAAAGACCACACCAATGTATCTACCTCATCTGCTAGGAAAATGATAGGATGGATAATGAGAACCTTCAAAACTAGGGACGTCAAGCTCATGATGATTCTTTTCAAATCTCTTGTTCTCTCTAGGCTGGAATGCTGCTGTACACTAACGGCCCCCTTCAAGGCTGGAGACATTGCAGACCTGGAGAGTGTACAAAGAACTTTCACGGCACACATGAGTACGATAAGGCACCTAAATTACTGGGAACGGTTGAAGGTCCTTGATCTGTATTCCCTGGAAAACAGGCGAGAGAGATACATGATAAAATACACTTGGAAGGTCCTGGAGGGATTGGTACCAAACCTGCACACGAAAATCACTCCCTATGAAAGGAAAAGACTCGGCAGGAGATGCAACATTCCCCGATGAAAAGCAGGGGCGCCACGAGTACATTGAGAGAGAACACAGTAAGTGTTCGGGGCCCAAGACTGTTCAACTGCCTCCCAGCATGCATAAGGGGGATTACCAATAGTCCCCTGGCTGTCTTCAAGAAGGCACTGCACAGGCACCTAAAGTCAGTACGTGACTAATCGGGCTATGGTTTGTACGTCAATTTGCGTATGGCCAGCAGTAACAGCCTGGTTGATCAGACCCTGATCCACCATGAGGCCTGGTCTCAGATCGAGCCGCGGGGGCGGTGACCCCCGAAACCCTCTCCAGGTAAACTCCAGGTAACTGTCCTGCATAAAAACCGTAGCCCCACACTTGTCAAACGCCTCAGTAAAATTATCACACAATCACTCCAGGTAATTATACTGGTTCATATACGGGTTTTTGGGAAGCACAATGAGTTCACCTACACTCTGAGCACTGAAACACCCCTAAACCATGAGCGAATCTGGATGTTTGGTGGTCCCACAGGTGTAGCGTGGGTCTAGCGGGTCACTACCTCTGGGCCGGTATATATTTATTTATTACCACATCGGCCGTTTCCCTCCAAGGCAGGGTGGCCCGAAAAAGAAACTTTCATCATCATCATTCACTCCATGACTGTCTGGCCAGAGGTGTGCTTACACTACAGTTATAAAACTGCAACATTAACACCCCTCCTTCAGAATGCAGACACTGTACTTCCCTTCTCCAGGACTCAAGTCCGGCCTGCCGGTTTCCCTGAATCCCTTCAAAAATGTTACCTTGCTCACACTCCAACAGCATGTCAAGTCCTAAAAACCATTTGTCTCCTTTCACTTCTATCAAATACACTCACGCATGCTTGTTGGAAGTCCAAGCCCTTCGCACACAAAACCTTCTTTACCCCCTCCCTCCAACCTTTCCTAGGCTGACCCCCTCCCTCCAACCTTTCCTAGGCTGACCCCCTCCCTCCAACCTTTCCTAGGCTGACCCCTACCCCGCCTTTCCTCCACTACAGATTTATACACTCGCGAAGTCATTCTATTTTGTTCCATCTCTCTACTTGTCCGAACCACCTCAACCCCTCCTCAGCTCTCTGGATAATAGTCTTGGTAATCCCGCACCTCCTAATTTCCACACTACGAATTCTCTACATTATTTTCACACCACACATTGCCCTCAGACATGACATCTCCAATGCCTGCAGCCTTCTCCTTGTTGCAACATTCATCACCCATGCTTCACACCCATATAAGAGTGTTGGTATAACTATACTCTCATACATTCCCCTCTTTGCTTCCACGGACAAAGTTCTTTGTCTCCACAAACTCATAAGTGCACCACTTACCCTTTTCCCCTCATCAATTCTATGATTCACCTCATCCTTCATAGACCCATCTGCTGACATGTCCACTCCTAAATATCTGAATACATTCACCTCCTCCATACTCTCTCCCTCCAATCTGATATCCAATTTTTCGTCACCTAATTTTTTTGTTATCCTCATCACCTTACTCCTATATTCACTTTCAATTTTCTTCATTTACATACCATACCCTACAAAGAGCAACTGTGACAACTCCCACTTTGTGTTAGATTCTTTATCTTTTAACCCCACACCTCTTGCCAACACCTGCGCATTCACTTCTCTTACAACCCCATCTATAAATATATTGAACAACCACGGTGACATCACACATCCCTGTCTAAGGCCTACTTTTACTGGGAAATAATCTCCCTCTCTCCTACATACTCTAACCTGAGCCTCACTATCCTCGTAAAAACTCTTCACTGCTTTCAGTAACCTACCTCCTATTCCATACACCTGCAACATCTGCCACATTTTTCCCCAATCCACCCTGTCATACACCTTTTCCAAATCCACAAATGTCACCTCTTTACCCTTATCTAAATACTGTTCACCTATATGTTTCACTGTAAACACTTGGTCTACACACCCCCTACCTTTCCTAAAGCCTCCTTGTTCATCTGCTATCCTACTCTCCGTCTTACTTCTAATTCTTTCAATAATAACTCTACCAAACACTTTACCAGGTATACTCAACAGACTTATTCCCCTATAATTTTTGCATTCTCTTTTGTCACCTTTGCCTTTATACAAAGGAACTATGCATGCTCTCTGCCAATCCCTAGGTACCTTACCCTCTTCCATACATTTATTAAATAAAAACACTAACCACTCTAAAACTATATTCCCACCTGCCTTTAACATTTCTAGCTTTATCCCATCAATCCCAGCTGCTTTACCCCCTTTCATTCTACTCACTGCCTCACGAACTTCCCCCACACTCACAACTGGCTCTTCCACACTCCTACAAGATGTTATTCCTCCTTGCCCTATACAAAAACTCACAGCTTCCCTATCTTCATCAACATTTAACAATTCCTCAAAATATTCCCTCCATCTTTCCGATACCTTTAACTCTCCATTTAATAACTCTCCTCTCCAATTTTTAACTGTCAAATCCATTGTTCCCTAAGCTTAATCAGCTTATTAATCTCACCCCAAAACTTTTTCTTATTTTCACCACTCTCTTAACCTCTCTTTTTCTCTCCATATACTCTTCTCTCCTTGCATCACTTCTACTTTGTAAAAACCTCTCATAAGCTAACTTTTTCTCTCTTACTACTCTCTTTACATCATCAATCCACCAATCGCTCTTCTTCCCTCGCGCACCCACTTTCCTGTAACCACAACTTCTGCTGAACACTTTAACACTACATTCTTAAACCTACCTCATACATCTTCGACCCCATTTCCTATACTCTCTCTTTCTCTCTCTCTCATATATATATATATATATATATATATATATATATATATATATATATATATATATATATATATATATATATATATACATATATATATAAGACACTAGCAATCCTACCATCATGTAAAACAATTACAGGCTTCCGTTTTACACTAACTTTGCAGGACGGTAGTACCTCCCTGGGCGGTTGCTGTCTACCAACCTACTACCTATATATATATATATATATATATATATATATATATATATATATATATATATATATAATGAAAGTTACTTGAAAGTTGGTGAGTGGGGTGGGTGTGAGTGCACATCGTTTGTGTGTGGGTGTGCATCATGGGTGTGTGGGTGTTCATCATGGGTGTGGGTGTACATCATGGGTGTGTGAGTGTGCATCATGGGTGTGCGAGTGCACATTGTGTGGGTGTGCATCATGGGTGTGTGGGTGTGCATCATGGGTGTGGGTGTGCATCATGGGTGTGTGGGTGTCATCATGGGTGTGTGAGTGCACATCGTGTGTGTGGGTGTGCATCATGGGTGTGTGGGTGTGCATCATGGGTGTGAGTGCATCATGGGTGTGGGTGTACATCATGGGTGTGTGGGTGTGCATCATGGGTGTGTGGGTGTGCATCATGGGTGTGAGTGCATCATGGGTGTGGGTGTACATCATGGTTGTGTGGGTGTGCATCATGGGTGTGTGGGTGTGCATCATGGGTGTGTGGGTGTGCATCATGGGTGTGGGTGTACATCATGGGTGTGTGGGTGTGCATCATGGATGTGTGGGTGTGCATCATGGGTGTGTGGGTGTACATCATGGGTGTGTGGGGGTACATCATGGGTGTGTGGGTGTACATCATGGGTGTGTGGCTATACATCATGGGTGGGTAACGTCCTTGCAGACCGTCTATAATTCCTCTTCATTGTGTATTCTTGTGGGAGATAATATCAAGAGTTGAAGGTCGAAGAGTTGGTTGAGAGTGCCTGGACATGTTATCATAACTGCTACTACTACTAGTGTTGCCTGGTCACTGTTGGCACTACCAGTGTTGCCTGGTCACTGCTGACACTACCAGTGTTGCCTGGTCACTGCTGGCACTACCAGTGTTGCCTGGTCACTGCTGACACTACCAGTGTTGCCTGGTCACTGCTGGCACTACCAGTGTTGCCTGGTCACTTCTGACACTACCAGTGTTGCCTGGTCACTACTGACACTACCAGTGTTGCCTGGTCACTGCTGGCACTACCAGTGTTGCCTGGTCACTGCTGACACTACCAGTGTTGCCTGGTCACTGCTGGCACTACCAGTGTTCCCTGGTCAATGCTGACACTACCAGTGTTGCCTGGTCACTGCTGGCACTACCAGTGTTGCCTGGTCACTGCTGGCACTACGTGTTGCCTGGTCACTGCTGGCACTACCGGTGTTGCCTGGTCACTGCTGACACTACCAGTGTTGCCTGGTCACTGCTGGCACTACCAGTGTTGCCTGGTCACTGCTGGCACTACCAGTGTGCCTGGTCACTGCTGGCACTACCATGTTGCTGGTCATGCTGCACTACCAGTGTT
>WNWK01002697.1:110000-147500 GCA_009830355.1 Cherax destructor
GATACAGTAGTGTCAGCTTGAGCTTGGAGATACAGTAGTGTCAGCTTGAGCTTGGAGATACAGTAGTGTCAGCTTGAGCTGGGAGATACAGTAGTGCAATGAGGATATATACTGCCCTGGGAATGAATTGTCTGTGTCAGAGAGAGAAATGAGAGTTGTAGGTGAGCATAGATAAGTAGCAGACTCAGGAGCTAGAGTTCAACCACTCCAACACAAGTGAGTAGATGGTCCAGAAGTTATTGTTCCTTAAAACCAGCTAGTTTAGTAGCTGGTCCAGAAGTTATTGTTCCTTAAAACCAGCTAGTTTAGTAGATAGTCAATAATAAAGAGAAGATGAACTCTCTCCAATATGGCCAAGTTAGCAGTAAGTTTATTCAGGTATACACAAATACAGTTACATAGATTATCATACATAGCAGCATATGTGTAGAGAACCCAGGATAACCCAAAAAAGTCAGAGAGACTTATTTCCATTGGGGCCCAGGAGCTCTACCTGAACCTTCCCAAACAATTCATTAGCAGTCAGGGACTGACTGTTCAATAGTAAGCTTTGTGGAATGAAGATACCTGACTGTAGTAAGTTACAAGTCAATGAAAAAAAGTATTGCCAATATACAAGTTAAGAACTACAGATGCATCCAAAATGTGAAAGCCTTTCCCAGGCAAGTACTCTTACTGGTCACGGCTATACAAGTGAGCTTAAGGAACAACCTGTGAGCTTAAGAAACAACCTGTGAGCTTAAGGAACAACCTGTGAGCTTAAAGAAGAACCTGTGAGCTTAAAGAACAACCTGTGAGCTTCAGGAACAACCTGTGAGCTTAAGGAAGAACCTGTGAGCTTAAGGAACAACCTGTGAGCTTAAGGAAGAACCTGTGAGCTTAAAGAACAACCTGTGAGCTTAAGGAACAACCTGTGAGCTTAAGGAAGAACCTGTGAGCTTAAAGAACAACCTGTGAGCTTCAGAAACAACCTGTGAGCTTAAGGAAGAACCTGTGAGCTTAAGGAACAACCTGTGAGCTTAAGGAAGAACCTGTGAGCTTAAAGAACAACCTGTGAGCTTCAGGAACAACCTGTGAGCTTAAGGAACAACCTGTGAGCTTAAAGAAACAACCTGTGAGCTTAAGAAACAACCTGTGAGCTTAAGAAACAACCTGTGAGCTTAAAGAACAACCTGTGAGCTTAAAGAACAACCTGTGAGCTTAAGAAACAACCTGTGAGCTTAAAGAACAACCTGTGAGCTTAAAGAACAACCTGTGAGCTTAAAGAACAACCTGTGAGCTTAAGAAACAACCTGTGAGCTTAAAGAACAACCTGTGAGTTACTCTCACCAAACACACGTTAATATTTATTTAACATAACGTCGGATGCGTCACTGCTGATAATAACATCAGAACTCTTCATCAGAACTTGTCAAAAAAATGCTCTAAAACATTATTTATTCTCCAACAAATATAATGAAATCAACATTTATTTAATTTTTTTTAATTTTCAATATGAATAAAAAGGATTTCAAGATTTTTTTTAGCAATGTTGAGATGCTGGTTGGACAGTAGTGTCCACAGAGCCTTATAAGTGATGTAAATTTAGCAACTGTGGAGAGTTATTCTCAGGCTATATATGTTTGTTGTTGCCAGAGAGGAGGTACCAGGTAGAGCTGAGTGTGCTGATGGTATCCCAAGTTCCCTCAGTGTTGTGTACCTGAGGTAACTGCAGATACCTCCACACATCGACCTCAAACTTAGTTCAGGGAAGCTTGGGACTATTACCCTGTAGGGTAGTACTCCCAAGCAGTTCTTACGAGGTCATACTCAGCCTTGTGAACAAATATTCAATTGGCTGACCTACACAAAGTCGGCTACAGTTCTCGTCTTACCAGACATAAAGTTGTGTGAGTGTCAAAGCGACGATTCAGAAGGTTATTCTTGAGCTGATAAGCTTATTGTAAAGAGATGTTGATGAGAGACACAAGAGATGTTGATGAGAGACACAAGAGATGTTGATGAGAGACACAAGAGATGTTAATGAAAGACACAAGAGATGTTGATGAGAGACACAAGAGATGTTGATAAGAGACACAAGAGATGTTGATGAGAGACACAAGAGATGTTGATGAGAGACACAAGAGATGTTGATAAGAGACACAAGAGATGTTGATAAGAGACACAAGAGATGTTGATGAGAGACACAAGAAATGTTGATGAGAGACACTACTAAACGACAACAACGTCTTGGTCCCTTCACTGGTTTTTTAAGTACATGATGTTTGAACGAGTAAAAATAGAGATGCAGACTCACCAAACTAAAGCAAGACAACCTTACCCATGGTGCACAGGTCGCCATGTAACCTTACCCATGGTGCACAGGTCACCATGTAAACTTACCCATGGTGCACAGGTCACCATGTAACCTTACCCATGGTGCACAGGTCGCCATGTAACCTTACCCATGGTGCACAGGTCACCATGTAACCTTACCCATGGTGCACAGGTCGCCATGTAACCTTACCCATGGTGCACAGGTCACCATGTAACCTTACCCATGGTGCACAGGTCACCATGTAACCTTACCCATGGTGCACAGGTCGCCATGTAAACTTACCCATGGTGCACAGGTCACCATGTAACCTTACCCATGGTGCACAGGTCACCATGTAACCTTACCCATGGTGCACAGGTCGCCATGTACACCCATGACCTTACCACCATGGTGCACAGGTCACCATGTAACCTTACCCATGGTGCACAGGTCGCCATGTAACCTTACCCATGGTGCACAGGTCGCCATGTAACTTACCCATGGTGCACAGGTCGCCATGTAACCTTACCCATGGTGCACAGGTCGCCATGTAACCTTACCCATGGTGCACAGGTCGCCATGTAACCTTACCCATCAGGTTGCACAGGTCGCCATGTAACCTTACCCATGGTGCACAGGTCGCCATGTAAACTTACCCATGGTGCACAGGTCGCCATGTAACCTTACCCATGGTGCACAGGTCGCCATGTAACCTTACCCATGGTGCACAGGTCACCATGTAACCTTACCCATGGTGCACAGGTCGCCATGTAACTTACCCATGGTGCACAGGTCGCCATGTAACCTTACCCATGGTGCACAGGTCGCCATGTAACCTTACCCATGGTGCACAGGTCCCATGTAACCTTACCCATGGTGCACAGGTCGCCATGTAAACTTACCCATGGTGCACAGGTCGCCATGTAACCTTACCCATGGTGCACAGGTCGCCATGTAACCTTACCCATGGTGCACAGGTCGCCATGTAACCTTACCCATGGTGCACAGGTCGCCATGTAACTTACCCATGGTGCACAGGTCGCCATGTAACCTTACCCATGGTGCACAGGTCGCCATGTAACCTTACCCATGGTGCACAGGTCCCATGTAACCTTACCCATGGTGCACAGGTCGCCATGTAACCTTACCCATGGTGCACAGGTCACCATGTAACCTTACCCATGGTGCACAGGTCGCCATGTAACCTTACCCATGGTGCACAGGTCGCCATGTAACCTTACCCATGGTGCACAGGTCGCCATGTAACCTTACCCATGGTGCACAGGTCGCCATGTAACCTTACCCATGGTGCACAGGTCGCCATGTAACCTACCCATGGTGCACAGGTCGCCATGTAACCTTACCCATGGTGCACAGGTCGCCATGTAACCTTACCCATGGTGCACAGGTCGCCATGTAACCTTACCCATGGTGCACAGGTCGCCATGTAACCTTACCCATGGTGCACAGGTCGCCATGTAACCTTACCCATGGTGCACAGGTCGCCATGTAACCTTACCCATGGTGCACAGGTCGCCATGTAACCTACCCATGGTGCACAGGTCGCCATGTAACCTTACCCATGGTGCACAGGTCGCCATGTAACCTTACCCATGGTGGCGCCATAACCATGGTGCAGGTCCATGTAACCTTACCCATGGTGCACAGGTCGCCATGTAATCTTCCTTACTACTCTCTTACTAGTCATCCACACTCATATAACTCCCTCCCACACCCATACAACTCCCACACCCATACAACTCCCACACCCATACAACTCCCACACCCATACAACTCTCACACCCATACAACTCCCACACCCATACAACTCCCACACCCATACAACTCCCACACCCATACAACTCCCACACCCATACAACTCCCACACCCATACAACTCACTCCCACACCCATACAACTCCCACACCCATACAACTCCCACACCCATACAACTCCCACACCCATACAACACCCACACCCATACAACACCCACACCCATACAACTCCCACACCCATACAACTCACTCCCACACCCATACAATTACTACATCCATACAGGATAAGCTATTAGTGGGGAGCCAGGATAAGCTAGGAGTGTATTATTCAGGATGGTAGATCATCTACACAGTCGGGAATAACACTGATCTAGAAGAGGCACAACTCACAACATCGTAATGCCATGATTGCAAACAGACCACGGTACGGGCGGGAGATGGAACTCGCGGCGAGTGAGTCGTAAAACTGCAGGCCAGAGCGTAATCCCTCCCCTCTCTCAGCTCAGTGACAAGTGGTGCCCAGGAACCAACACAGAGCGTAATCCCTCCCCTCTCTCAGCTCAGTGACAAGTGGTGCCCAGGAACCAACACAGAGCGTAATCCCTCCCCTCTCTCAGCTCAGTGACAAGTAGTGCCCAGGAACCAACACAGAGCGTAATCCCTCTCCCTCTCAGCTCAGTGACAAGTGGTGCCCAGGAACCAACACAGAGCGTAATCCCTCCCTCTCTCAGCTCAGTGACAAGTGGTGCCCAGGAACCAACACAGAGCGTAATCCCTCCCCTCTCAGCTCAGTGACAAGTGGTGCCCAGGAACCAACACAGAGCGTAATCCCTCCCTCTCTCAGCTCAGTGACAAGTGGTGCCCAGGAACCAACACAGAGCGTAATCCCTCCCTCTCTCAGCTCAGTGACAAGTGGTGCCCAGGAACCAACACAGAGCGTAATCCCTCCCCTCTCTCAGCTCAGTGACAAGTAGTGCCCAGGAACCAACACAGAGCGTAATCCCTCCCCTCTCTCAGCTCAGTGACAAGTAGTGCCCAGGAACCAACACAGAGCGTAATCCCTCCCCTCTCTCAGCTCAGTGACAAGTAGTGCCCAGGAACCAACACAGAGCGTAATCCCTCCCTCTCTCAGCTCAGTGACAAGTAGTGCCCAGGAACCAACACAGAGCGTAATCCCTCCCCTCTCTCAGCTCAGTGACAAGTGGTGCCCAGGAACCAACACAGAGCGTAATCCCTCCCTCTCTCAGCTCAGTGACAAGTAGTGCCCAGGAACCAACACAGAGCGTAATCCTCCCTCTCTCAGCTCAGTGACAAGTGGTGCCCAGGAACCAACACAGAGCGTAATCCCTCCCTCTCTCAGCTCAGTGACAAGTGGTGCCCAGGAACCAACACAGAGCGTAATCCCTCCCTCTCTCAGCTCAGTGACAAGTGGTGCCCAGGAACCAACACAGAGCGTAATCCCTCCCCTCTCTCAGCTCAGTGACAAGTGGTGCCCAGGAACCAACACAGAGCGTAATCCCTCCCCTCTCTCAGCTCAGTGACAAGTAGTGCCCAGGAACCAACACAGGGAAGGGAGGGGAGGGGAAGGATCAATAATTCAAGAAAAAAAATTCCGTGAGTTGAACTTGTGGTGGGTTTAAAGTTGAACTTGTGGTGGGTTTAAAGTTGACCTTGTGGTGGGTTTAAAGTTGAACTTGTGGTGGGTTTAAAGTTGAACTTGTGGTGGGTTTAAAGTTGAACTTGTGGTGGGTTTAAAGTTGAACTTGTGGTGGGTTTAAAGTTGAACTTGTGGTGGGTTTAAAGTTGAACTTGTGGTGGGTTTAAAGTTGAACTTGTGGTGGGTTTAAAGTTGAACTGGTGGTGGGTTTAAAGTTGCTTATCTAAGATGCGACCCACCACCATCAACCCACTTCTGTACGTCTAGTTTACCTGTCTGAACACCACCAGGCACTGTACTGTGAGGCACTGCACTGTGAGGCACTGCACTGTGAGGCACTGCAGTGCCAGGTGATCTCACATTGATATAACAGGTACCAATGTTTTCAACATCTAACAGTGATTAGATTACCATAATGTTTAGCAAACACACAGTGGACTGTACAGAGGCATGATGTACAACAAACAGTTGAATAACAAAAATTGTACAGCAGTTGAATAACAAATAATTGTACAAGAAACAGTTGAATAACAAATAATTGTACAAGAAACAGTTGAATAACAAATAATTGTACAAGAAACAGTTGAATAACAAATAATTGTACAAGAAACAGTTGAACAATAACTTTAGTACAGGTTGAATACAATAATGTGTCAAAGAAACAGTTTGAATAACAATAATTTACAAAATACAGTATTATACAATTGATTTGTGATTGGTTGGTTCAGTTGTACATAATGTGGAAAAAAGTTAAGTTGATTGTGTGTGTCAGGTTGGATGTCTCAGTTGTATGTGTGTGAGTATATTGTGTTGTAATGTGATGTTGTGTGTGTGTTATGTGTGTGCTGTGTGTGTGTTGTGTGTGTGTTGTGTGTGTGTTGTGTGTGTGTTGTGTGTGTGTGTGTGTGTGTGTGTGTGTGTGTGTGTGTGTGTGTGTGTGTGTGTGTGTGTGTGCTGTGTGTGTGTTGTGTGTGTGTTGTGTGTGTGTTGTGTGTGTGTGTGTGTGTATGTGTGTGTTGTGTGTGTGTGTGATGTGTGTTGTGTGTGTGTGTGTGTGTGTGTGTTGTGTGTGTGTGTGTGTGTGTGTGTGTGTGTGTGTGTGTGTGTTGTGTGTGTTATGTGTGTTATGTGTGTGTTATGTGTGTTATGTGTGTGTTATGTGTTGTTGTTGTGTGTGTTGTGTGTGTGTTGTGTGTGTGTTGTGTGTTGTGTGTGTGTTGTGTGTGTTGTGTGTGTGTTGTGTGTGTGTGTGTGTGTGTGTGTGTATGTGTGTGTTATGTGTGTTATGTGTGTGTTATGTGTGTTGTGTGTGTGTTGTGTGTGTGTGTTATGTGTGTGTTGTGTGTGTGTATTGTGTGTGTGTGTGTTGTGTGTGTGTGTGTGTGTGTATGTGTGTTATGTGTGTGTTGTGTGTGTGTTGTGTGTGTGTGTGTGTGTGTGTGTGTGTGTGTGTGTGTGTGTGTGTGTGTGTGTGTGTGTGTGTGTGTGTGTGTGTGTGTGTGTGTGTAGGAGAGAGAGAGAAAGAGACAGACAGACAGACAGAAAATCAGAGAGAGCTAGAGACAGACAGACAAACAAACAGACAGAGAGATAGAGAGAGAGAGGGGGGGGTTGTCTCAGGAATTACCAATTACACAAGACAAAACTTCCCCTGGCTGAAATATATATATTAAAACAATAATAACAGTAGTTCTAACTACAACAACAACAGTTCAGTATTTAACTAAACATTGGTTGCTACCACACACACAACATTTAACTAAACATTGATTGTTACCACACACACAACATTTAACTAAACATTGGTTGTTACCACCAACAACAACACAACATTTAACTAAACACTGGTTGCTACCACACACACAACATTTAACTAAACATTGGTTGTTACCACCAACAACAACACAACATTTAACTAAACACTGGTTGCTACCACCACCAACAACACAACATTTAACTAAACACTGGTTGCTACCACCAACAACAACACAACATTTAACTAAACACTGGTTGTTACCACCAACAACAACACAACATTTAACTAAACACTGGTTGTTACCACCAACAACAACACAACATTTAACTAAACACTGGTTGCTACCACACACACAACATTTAACTAAACACTGGTTGCTACCACCAACAACAACACAACATTTAACTAAACATTGGTTGCTACCACCAACAACAACACAACATTTAACTAAACACTGGTTGCTACCACCAACAACAACACAACATTTAACTAAACACTGGTTGCTACCACCAATACACAGGATATAATACAATTAGTACCCACCTTCCTTGTTTTTAAGCGGGATGGTCTCCTCTGCAGCGTGTGGAAGATAAGATAAGAGATCAGAGAGAATGTATGTAGAGGAGAGGAAAGGTAAGCAACCCTCACATGTTATCACTGCATAGAGGTACGTATGGAGGGAAGGAAGCTACGTCAGAGACGAAGATAACTAACACCGTGCATACGTAATACAAAAAAAAGACATATACATCTTGCTAGTTTTTGGACTTGCTTGCCATGAGTTCAGGTCCCACCCGTTCTGTGAGTTGTTTGTAATCTGGTGTTACAATGTCGCGAGTCAAGAAATACATATGCAGTAACACATGAAACGTGATGATGAACTCCATCATCCAGCTGGAGTGATGCAACAGGAAGGTGGTGCAAGTGGCTGACCCTGCACACAGGTGGCTGGTCCTCCACACATTCACACTGCCACCTGACTGTGTCTACTACGCTAACACAATAATGATGCCGACATAATCATCGAGCACCGGTCAATATTGTTACAGAGGCAGAGAGTGAGAGGTCAGTGGCTTTAATGTTATGTATGAGGTCACTGTTCTTAAGGTCAAAACATCGTCGCCTTCGTATTCAACTGAAGAAGTCTGCTGCGCTGCCGAAACGTCTCAGCAATAAAGCTATGCAAGTGTTGCGCATGTGTCTTATTCATCAACCTGTCGGTATGTTATATTATTTCATATAATGACACATGATGAACCAGATGCTAGAACAAGACAGGTCACCACCAGATGCTAGACCAAGACAGGTCACCACCAGATGCTAGACCAAGACAGGTCACCACCAGATGCTAGACCAAGACAGGTCACCACCAGATGCTAGACCAAGACAGGTCACCACCAGATGCTAGAACAAGACAGGTCACCACCAGATGCTAGACCAAGACAGGTCACCACCAGATGCTAGAACAAGACAGGTCACCACCAGATGCTGGAACAAGACAGGTCACCACCAGATGCTAGAACAAGACAGGTCACCACCAGATGTTAGAACAAGACAGGTCACCACCAGATGCTAGAACAAGACAGGTCACCACCAGATGCTAGAACAAGATAGGTCACCACCAGATGCTAGAACAAGACAGGTCACCACCAGATGCTAGAACAAGACAGGTCACCACCAGATGTTAGAACAAGACAGGTCACCACCATATGCTAGAACAAGACAGGTCACCACCAGATGTTAGAACAAGACGGACGGTCACCACCAGATGTTAGAACAAGACGGACGGTCACCACCAGATGTTAGAACAAGACAGACGGTCACCACCAGATGTTAGAACAAGACAGACGGTCACCACCAGATGTTAGAACAAGACAGACGGTCACCACCAGATGTTAGAACAAGACAGACGGTCACCACCAGATGTTAGAATAAGACAGGCGGTCACCACCAGATGCTAGGACAAGAGAGGTGGTCACCACCAGATGATTGGACATGACAAACGGTCACCACCAGATGCTAGAACAAGACAGGTGGTCACCACCAGATGCTAGAACATGACAGACGGTCACCACCAGATGCTAGAACAAGACAGGTGGTCACCACCAGATGCTAGAACAATACAGGTGGTCACCACCAGATGCTAGGACATGACAGACGGTCACCACCAGATGCTAGGACATGACAGACGGTCACCACCAGATGCTAGAGCAAGACAGGTGGTCACCACCAGATGCTAGGACAAGACAGACGGTCACCACCAGATGATAGAACAAGACAGGTGGTCACCACCAGATGCTAGGACAAGACAGACGGTCACCACAAGATGATAGAACAAGACAGGTGGTCACCACCAGATGCTAGGACAAGACAGACGGTTACCACCAGATGCTAGAGCAAGACAGGTGGTCACCACCAGATGCTAGGACATGAGAGACGGTCACTACCAGATCAACTCAAGGACAACTTCAAGGACAACATATCAGCGATCATTCAGTGCTCGACTGAGCGCATTTTTTACACCTTCTCACTACGTGAAGTCATTAACTGACGTCAACTAAGACACCACAAGTGCTGTGTCCTCCAGGCTGCTGCTTTTACAATGAGATGAAGCACTCTAACACTTCTTGACTTGTAAATACAGGAAATTTTACCATAACCCCCGCACCACCTACCCTATATACACTCAGTGGCCACTTTATTAGGTACACCTGCTCATTAATGCAAATATTTTATCAGGTAAGCACGTGGCAGCTCATTGCCTAAAAGCATGTACATATGGTTAAGAGGTTCAGTTGTTGTTCAGACTGAACATAAGACTGGGGAAGAAATATGATCTAAGTGACTTTGACAGTGGAATGATTGTTGGTGCCAGACGGTATGGTTAGATTATCTCAGAAACTGCTAATCTCTTAGTATTTTCACTCACAGCAGTCTCTAGAGTTTACAGAGAATGGTGTGAAAAATGTGGAGAATGGATGGTATGTGTGGGGTTATGACTGGTTACGTTAGTAATTCATGTCCAGTCATTGAGGAATCCAGACTAGGAACCTGCCGCTTCATTCCTAGATTACCTGAATTAACATATACGTACCTCCAACCTCACAATGGGCAGTGTGATGAGGCAGTAGAAGGGATCTCTGGTGGATGGATACAGCAAACCTCCCTACACTATTGTCCCCTAAAACAAGGAATGCATCCAATGTTAAATGAGGTACTCAGGGAGCGTGCAGTCACCTGAGTCACGTGTCCTGCCTCGTACCGTAGCCAGAGTTCCTTGATCGCGGTGAAATGTCACTGATTTAGGTCGTGTATGAGTTAACGAAAAGTACTTCACTGCACAAGGCCTATGGATAGGTCGCCCGTTTCTCTCACAATGGTGTGACTGGCTGCTAGGCAGCTGCATACCCCGTGGGCACTCGTAGGAGGGCTGCAGTGGTGCCTACAGCTATTGTGTAGGATGTGAGGTGTAGAAACTAAACTAAATTCTGTCTAACTCTAACTTAGCTTAAATACGTATAAGAAGTACCATATAATACATTAGCTGTGGGCATCATTACAGATTAAGAGTCCATAATAAATGTAGCACCTGGCCTCAGTAGGCGTCGCCTATCCCTCCTGACACCCCGTCTGGAGGAAGGTTCGTAATGGTCTGGAAATTCAAACGAGATTTTCCACAAAAAAAAAAAAACATTCAGTGAGCGCAAGTTCTGTTTGCGAAAACGAATTGTTAATGAGAGGTCAGAAGAGTTCAAGCTGACAGGAAGGCGACAGTAACTCAAATAACCACGTGTTACAACAGTGGTATGCAGAAGAGCATCTCTGAACGCACACCTCGAACCTTAAAGTGGGTGGGTTACAGTAGAAGACCACGCCCAATTTTACTCCACTCAACTAAGAACAAGAAACTGAGGCTCAGGTGGGCACAGGCTCACTAGAACTGAGGCTCAAGTGGGCACAACTGGATAGATGAAGATTGAAAAACTTTGCCTTGTCTGACGAATCATGATTTTTGCCGCGGCATGCAGAGGGTAGGGGTATGAGTTGGTGAAAATAACATAAATCCATGGATACACCCTGCCCTGAGTCAACGGTGGTTCAGGCTGGTGGTGGTAGTAGTGGTGGTGGTAGTGGTGGTGGTAGTGGTGGTGGTAGAGATTCCCATGATGAAGGTGCAGCCGACAAGTCTGCATGATGTGCATGATGAAGTTGCAGCCGACAAGTCTGCATGATGTGCATGATGCTATCACTCTAACAAGGACCAAAATCTCTAAGGAATATTTCCGCCACTTTGTTGAGACCATACTACGAAGAATTCAAGCTGTTATAGAGACAAATTGAGTCCCTTCCCAGTAGTGTACCTAATTAACAGGCAGGTCACTGGCTGCAAAATAAATAAATAAATATATATAATATATATATATATATATATATATATATATATATATATATATATATATATATATATATATATATGTGTGTGTGTGTGTTAGTTACCATTTTGTCCTAGGCACATGTCAATTAGACACTAGGCCTGTTGTATGTGTGTGTGTGTGTGTAAGGAAACACTTCGAAATGTTTCCGCCCCGCCGGGAATCGAACCCGGGCCCTCCGTGCGTGAAGCGAGAGCTTTACCCACCAGGCCGTGTGTGTGTGTGTGTGTGTACTCACCTATTTGTACTCACCTATTTGTGGTTGCAGGGGTCGATTCATAGCTCCTGGCCCCGCCTCTTCACTGATTGCTACTAGGTCCTCTCTCTCCCTGTTCCATGAGCTTTATCAAACCTCGTCTTAAAACTATGTATAGTTCCTGCCTCCACTACGTCGCTTTCTAGGCTGTTCCACTTCCTGACAACTCTATGACAGAAGAAATACTTCCTAACATTCCTTTGACTCATAGGAGTCTTCAACTTCCAATTGTGACCCCTTGTTTCTGTGTCACCTCTCTGGAACATCTTGTCTCTGTCCACCTTATCTATTCCTCGCAGTATTTTATATGTCGTTATCATGTCTCCCCTAACCCTCCTGTCCTCTAGTGTCGTCAGGCCGATTTCCCTTAACCTTTCTTCGTAGGACAATCCCCTTAGCTCTGGGACTAGTCTTGTTGCAAACATCTGTACTTTCTCTAATTTCTTGACGTGCTTGACCAGGTGTGGGTTCCAAACTGGTGCTGCATACTCCAGTATGGGCCTGACGTATATGGTGTACAGAGTCTTGAATGATTCCTTAGTGAGGTATCGGAATGCTGTTCTTAGGTTTGCTAGGCGCCCATATGCTGCAGCAGTTATCTGATTGACGTGTGCCTCAGGAGATGTGTTCGGTATTATACTCCCCCCAAGATCTTTTTCCTTGAGTGAGGTTTGCAGTCTTTGGCCACCTAGACTATACTCTGTCTGCGGTCTTCTTTGCCCTTCCCCGATCTTCATGACTTTACATTTGGCAGGGTTAAATTCTAGGAGCCAGTTACTGGACCAGGCTTGTAGCCTGTCCAGGTCTCTTTGTAGTCCTGCCTGATCCTCGACTGATTTAATTCTTCTCATTAACTTCACATCATCTGCAAACAGGGACACTTCTGAGTCTATCCCTTCTGTTATGTCATTCACATATACCAAAAACAGTACAGGTCCTAGGACTGACCCTTGTGGAACCCCACTCGTCACAGGTGCCCACTCTGACACCTCGTCACGTACCATGACTCGTTGTTGCCTCCCTCTCAGATATTCTCTGATCAATTGCAGTGCCTTTCTTGTTACGTGTGCCTGATCCTCTAGCTTTTGCATTAACCTCTTGTGAGGAACTGTGTCGAACGCCTTCTTGCAGTCCAATAAAATGCAGTCTATCCACCCCTCTCTCTCGTGTCTTACTTCTGTTACCTTGTCATAAAACTCCAGTAGGTTTGTGTGTGTGTGTGTGTGTGTGTGTCGTGCTGAATAGGTAAAACTGGTCAATTAGCAAGAACTCATTTAAAATTAAGTCCTTTCTAAAATTTTCTCTTATACTTTTAAAGGTATATTTTTTCATTTATGTTAATTTAAAAATTAATAATTTTGTACCAAAAGAACCTTAGAAAACTTACCTAACCTTATTATAACAAGCGCAATTGAATTTAGCCTAACCCAACTAAATATATTTTAGATAAGTTTACAATAATTTAATAATAAACAAACACAATAAAATACATTTTTTCGTTAGGTTCAGAATGATTTTTGCGAAATTATTGCATACACAAATTTTCACTTGCCTTATTCGACAAGTGCGTTGCTATTTAAGCCAAAATTGCAAGTTTTACCTATTCGGAATATGTAAATGTTGCAGTTTTATAACTGTAGTGTAAAGCACCCTTCTGGCAAGACAGTGATGGAGTGAATGATGATGAAAGTTTTTCTTTTTCGGGCCACCCTGCCTTGGTGGGAATCGGCCGATGTGTTAATAAAAAAAATATATATATATATATATATATATATATATATATATATATATATATATATATATATATATATATATATATATGTCGTGCCGATTAGGTAAAACTTGCGATTTTGGCTTAAATAGCAACGCTCTTCTTGCCATATAAGACAAGCGAAAATTTGTGTATGCAATAATTTCGCAAAAATCATTTTGAACCTAACGAAAAAAATATATTTCATTGTGTTTGTTAATTATTAAATTATTGTAAAAGTATCTAAAATATTGGGTTAGGCTAAATTAAATTGCGCTTGTTATAATAAGGTTAGGTAAGTTTTCTAAGTTTCTTTTGGTCCAAAATTAAAAATTTTTACATCAACATAATTGAAAAAAAAATATATCTTTAAACGTATAAAAGAAAATTTTAGTATATAAATGTATGGAAACATTGGGCTTGTTTCCTTACACCTGTTGTCCCTGTTCACCCATCAGTAAAATGGGTACTTGGGTGTTAGTTGACTGGTGTGGGTCGCATCCTGGGACAAAACTGACCTAATTTGCCCGAAATGCTCCGCATAACAAGGAGCTTTCTATATAGAAGGTCATTGATGTCAGCTAGGACTGTATATCCTGTACATGTACATGTAGAAATAAAGACATTGTTATTATTGCATACACAGAAAGAGTGAGCTAGTTTGTTAATAAGTTAGCTAGTTTGTTAATAAGTGAACGTGAAGGAATGAGTGAAAGAGAGAGCATTTCTTAAGAAGAGAAAGCGTAACACAAAAAGATGATGAAATAATGAATGGTGAGGAGAGTGGGAAAAAAAGGAAGCTGGTTGGTATTACTGGAAGATGTGGCAAGCACTGTGAGGTGACGCAAGTTATCTCTCTCTCTCTCATCAGTCTCTCTCTCTCTCTCTCTCTGATCCTGTCTCTCCATCTCTCTCTCTCTCTCTCTCTCTCTCTCTCTCTCTCTCTCTCTCTCTCTCTCTCTCTCTCTCTCTCTCTCTCTCTCTCTCTCTCTTGATCTCTTGATCTCTCTTCCATCACGTCATCTCTCTCTCTCTCCCTCTTGATCTCTCTTCCATCACGTCATCTCTCTCTCTCCCTCATTGTCTCTCATCTTTCTCCATAATCAAGTTATCTCTCTCCCTCCTTATCTCTCAATCTCTCAATGTCTTTCCTTCTCTCCCATAGCTCCCGTTCCTCGACCTCTTCCCACACCGTCCCACCACCAGCAGTCACATGAGCCTCCCTCACTCCCACTACTACAATCACCCACCATTCCATCTATTTACTTAATATCCTCTTTATTGCATCACCCCTCCCTCACCCGCCATCATCTCCACCTTCACCACCACCATCTCCACCTCCACAACCACAACCACCACCATCTCCACCCCCATCTCTACCACTACCACCACCACCATCACCACCACCCCATTTCTGCCACCACCACCACCATCTTCACCTCCACCACCACCACCACCATCTTCACCTCCACCACCACCACCACCATCTTCACCTCCACCACCACCCCCATCTCTACCACCACCACCACCACCATCTCCACCACCATCACCATCTCCACCACAACCATCACCACCAACATCACCACCACCACCATCTCCACCACAACCACCATCACCACTACCTCCAACACCACCATCATCTCTACCACCACCACCACCATCTCCACTACCACCACCACCAATATCACCACCACCGCCACCATCACCACCTCCACACCACCACCATCACCACCTCCACCACCATCTCCATCACCACAACCATCTGCACCTCCACCACCACTATCACCACCACCACAACCATCTGCTCCTCCACCACCACTATCACCACCACCATCTGCACTTCCACCCACCATCTGAATCACCACTGCCATCACCACCACCATCTCCACACCACCACCATCTCTATCACCACAACCATCTGCTCCTCCACCACCACTATCACCACCACCATCTGCACTTCCACCCACCATTTGAATCACCACTACCATCATCACCACCATCTGCACCACCATCAAAGCAGGTGACAGGTCCTTAGCTTCAAATTTTAGACCAATAAGCCTTGCCTCCAAAGTGGGAAAATTTATGGAATCAATAATTGCCGAGGCAATTCGTAGCCATCTTGAAAAGCATAAATTGATCAACGAATCTCAGCACAGTTTTACAAAAGGGCGTTCCTGTCTTATGAATTAACTTTTTTCACTAAGGTGTTTGAGGAGGTAGATCATGGTAATGAATATGATATTGTGTATATGGACTTCAGTAAGGCTTTTGATAGAGTCCCACATCAGAGGCTATTGAGGAAAATTAAGGCACACGGAATAGGAGGAGAATATTTTTCCTGGATAGAGGCATGGTTGACAAATAGGCAGCAGAGAGTTTGCATAAATGGGGAGAAATCAGAATGGGGGCACGTCACAAGCGGTGTTCCGCAGGGGTCAGTGTTGGGTCCCTTGTTGTTTACAATTTACATAAACGACATAGATGAGGGAATAAATAGCGATATAAGCAAGTTTGCCGATGACACCAAAACAGGCCGTCGAATTCATTCTGACGAGGACATTAGACCACTCCAGGAAGATTTAAATAGAATGATGCAGTGGTCGGAGAAGTGGCAGATGCAGTTTAATATAGACAAATGCAAAGTTCTAAACATTTGACAGGAAAATAACCATGCCACATATAAACTAAATAATGTAGATCTTAATATTACTGATTGCGAAAAGGATTTGGGAGTTCTGGTTAGCAGTAATCTGAAACCAAGACAACAGTGTATAAGTGTTCGCAATAAAGCTAACAGAATCCTTGGCTTCATATCAAGAAGCATAAATAATAGAAGCCCTCAGGTTGTTCTTCAATTCTATATATCCTTGGTTAGGCCTCATTTAGATTATGCTGCACAGTTTTGGTCACCGTATTACAGAATGGATATAAATGTTCTGGAAAACGTACTAAGGAGGATGACAAAGTTGATCCCATGTATCAGAAATCTTCCCTATGAGGATAGACTGAGGACGCTGAATCTGCACTCTCTAGAAAGGCGTAGAATTAGGGGGGATATGATTGAGGTGTATAAATGGAAAACAGGAATAAATAAAGGTGATGTAAATAGCGTGCTAAAAATATCTAGCCTAGACAGGACTCACAGCAATGGTTTTAAGTTGGAAAAATTCAGATTCAGGAAGGATATAGGAAAGCACTGGTTTGGTAATAGCGTTGTGGATTAGTGATGTATCGGATATTTGCATCCGCATCCGCATATGCGGAACATCCGCACAATTTCTTACATCCGCATCCGCATTCGCATCCGTAAAATGAGTAAGACATCCGTATACACATCCGCATACCGGATATCTAAATTTTTCACATCCGATACATCCCTATTGTGGATGAGTGGAACAAATTCCCGAGTACCGTCATAGAAGCTAAAACGTTGTGTAGTTTTAAAAATAGGTTGAATAAATACATGAGTGGGTGTAAGTGGGTGTGAGTTAGATCTAACTAGCTTGTGCTACTAAGTCCGATGCCGTGCTTGTTCCTTGGGTGGATGTGACCTGACCTGACTAGGTTGGAGACTTGGACGTGCCTCGCGTGGGCCAGTAGGTCTGCTGCAGTGTTCCTTCTTTGTTATGTTCTTATCACCATCTACACTTCCATCCACCATCGTCACCACCACCATCTGCGCCTCCATCCACATTACCACCACCATCATCACCACCACCATATGCACCTCTACCCACCACCACCATCACCATCTGCACTTTCACTCACCATCACCACCACTACCATAACCATCTGCGCATCCATCTATCATCACCACCACCATCTGCACTTCCACCCACCATCACTACCACCACCATCTGCGCCTCCACCCACCATTACCACCATAACTACCGCCACATCTACCACCATCGTAGTAGTTGCAGCAGCAGTAGCAACTACCAACGTCATGTAAGCCAGTGACACCACTCCACACACACACACACACACACACACACACACACACACACACACACACACACACACACACACACACACACACACACACACACACATACCACTAGCAGCAACCAGTATCCCTCTCCACATACATTACTTCTTCCCTATCTTCCTCCCTCCGTCCCTCCCCCCTCCCCTCCTTGCATCCCTCCCTCCAACATCCCTACCCTTCATCATTCCATACCTTCCCCCCCCCTCCTTCTCTCCCTCCTCCCATCCGTCCCTCCCTCCCCTCCACCACCCTCATAACAAAGGTTACTTCAAACAGTTAAATCTGATTGACTTGGTCCTTCCAACTTAACTTTTCAAGTCCTAAGTGAATTTCTCACATACCATGTGCAGTGATGTTATTTAGGTTAAGTTAGGATAAGTTAGGTTAGAATAAATTAGGTTAAGTTAGGATAAGTTAGGTTATGCTAGGTTAGCTTAGATTGTCGCCTAAAGTTTACCTGGAGAGTTTTGGGGGTCAACGCCCCCGCGGCTCGGTCTGAGACCAGGCCTCATGGTGGATCAGGGTCTGATCAACCATGATATGGGACGTTAAAGCTATTGGTCTATAGTTCTTAGCTACTGGTTTGCTGCCACCTTTATGGAGTGGGGTTATATCCGTTGTTTTTAGTGACTGTGGAATCTCGCCTGTGTCTATGCTCCTACTCCATAGCATACTTAGGGCCTGTGAGAGGGGTTTCTTGCAGTTCTTAATGAACACAGAGTTCCACGAGTCTGGGCCTGGGGCTGAGTGCATGGGCATGTTGTCGATGGCTTTCTCAAAGTCTAGAGGAGTTAAGGTTATGCCGGAAATTTGTCATACATTGGCAGGGTTTTGAGGCTCATTCATGAAAAAATTGTTTGGATTGTCAATCTTTAGACGGATTAGTGGCTCCCTGAACACAGAGTCATATTGAGATTTCAGTATCTCACTTATTTCTTTGTTGTCATCTGTGTAAGATCCGTCTTGTCTGAGCAGGGACCCTATACTAGAAGTGGTTTTTGCCTTGTTTTTGGCATATGAAAAAAAAATATTTCGAATTTCTTTCAATTTCACTAATTGCTTTTAGCTCCTCTTGACTCTCCTGGATCCTGTATGAGTCCTTTAACTTTAGCTCAATATTTTCCACTTCCCTGGTTAGCGCTTCCTTCCGTGAATCAGATAGTCCGGCATTCTTGAGGAGCTCAGTGATTCTTCGTCTTCACCGTCTACCACCACCCACCCTCTACTACCATCCACCGTCTACCACCACCCACCCTCTACTACCATCCACCGTCTACCACCACCCACCCTCTACTACCATCCACCGTCTACCACCACCCACCCTCTACTACCACCCACCGTCTACCACCACCCACCCTCTACTACCATCCACCGTCTACCACCACCCACCCTCTACCACCATCCACCGTCTACCACCACCACCTCTATCACCACCACCGTCTACCACCTCCACCTCTACCACCACCCACCCTCTACCACCTCCCACCCTCTACCACCTCCCACCCTCTACCACCTCCCACCCTCTTACCACCACCCACCCTCTACCACCACCCACCCTCTACCACCACCCACCCTCTCCACCATCCACCGTCCCACCACCCACCCTCTACCACCATCCACCCTCTACCACCACCCACCCTCTACCACCATCCACCCTCTACCACCATCCACCGTCTACCACCTCCCACCCTCTACCACCATCCACCCTCTACCACCACCTCTACCACCACCCACCCTACCACCACCCACCTCTACCACCATCCACCGTCTCCACCACCCACCCTCTCCACTACCACCCTCTACCACCACGCACCCTCTACCACCTCCCACCTCTACCACCCCACCCTCTACCACCGCCCACCCTCTACCACCACCCACCCTCTAACACCACCCACCCTCTACCACCACCCACCCTCTACCACCACCCACCCTCTACCACCATCCACCGTCTACCACCACCCACCCTCTACACCATCCACGTCTACCACCTCCCACCTCTACCACCATCCACCCTCTACCACCACCCACCCTCTACCACCATCCACCCTCTACACCATCCACCGTCTACCACCTCCCACCTCTACCACCACCCACCCTCTACCACCACCACCCTCTACCACCACCCACCCTCTACCACCATCCACCCTCTACCACCACCCACCCTCTACCACCACCCACCCTCTACCACCACCCACCCTCTACCACCATCCACCCTCTACCACCATCCACCGTCTACCACCTCCCACCCTCTACCACCATCCACCCTCTACCACCACCCACCCTCTACCACCACCCACCCTCTACCACCATCCACCCTCTACCACCATCCACCCTCTACCACCATCCACCCTCTACCACCACCCACCCTCTACCACCACCCACCCTCTACCACCATCCACCGTCTACCACCACCCACCCTCTACCACCATCCACCGTCTACCACCACCCACCCTCTACCACCATCCACCCTCTACAACCACCCACCCTCTACCACCATCCACCCTCTACCACCATCCACCGTCTACCACCTCCCACCCTCTACCACCATCCACCTCTACCACCCACCCTCTACCACCACCCACCCTCTACCACCATCCACCCTCTACCACCATCCACCTCTACCACCATCCCACCCTCTACCACCACCCACCCTCTACCACCACCCACCCTCTACCACCACCCACCCTCTACCACCACCCACCCTCTACCACCACCCACCCTCTACCACCTCCCACCCTCTACCACCACTTTCTAAGCCTTGTCAACACTTGAGACAACAGAAGAGAAGAAGTTCCTTGTATTAGTCATTAGCAGTGACCTTGACGTATGCTAAGCAGTGTGTAGCTGCAAGCAACACCGTGCTGCCTCATAGCTAGAAATATCCAGTACCAAACACAATAATACAGTTGTGTAACTGTACCTTAATACAGTTGTGTAACTGTACCTTAATACAGTGTTCTGGTAAGGTTTCCAGACTGCATAAAAGACAAAGATAAACTTTAGGGTGCAAAGAAAAGCAAAATTTCTTCGTCAGAAACAACCCAAAAGATTCAAGGCTGGAAGCACTTAATATAGTCTGGCTAAACCAGGAGATATCACTCGCATATTTGACTTACTTAACATACTGAACTCTGACACACAAGAGGAACTATATAAGAGCGCAAGTAATACTTTAATAAAAGAAATGAAATGAAATGCTAGGTCAAGCAAGTCAAGAAAAATGGTGATAAGTTTCTGTTTGTTGTTATGGAACACAGTACTGTCCACTTAAGTTGTAAGTTCTACAGCAATACTAGAAGTTTTCCAGTCGCTGCGCAATTTGAGAAAGGTATCCCCATATCGTACAAACCCAGATCCCTCTGCCTCCGTGTACACAAAAATAGCAGAGTGCGACATAGCTTTGTAATGCAGTTAAGTACCAGGTTTGAAGATCTCAAGCCAGTCAGAAGAAACATTCACAAGTTAATGCATAGGAACTAATATCCTATTCTTTTTAAATATGAATCCGGCATTTACACAACCCAAAATCAATCAAAACCTTCCGCTAGGTAAGCTTTGCAAGTTTAATAAAGACAATCAGACGATGCAGTCTTCTCTAGTTGTCACAATGAAACCAATACCCTATTTTTAATATCAGTACAAACCATTGTTTGAGTACAATGTATCAGAAGTTGCTTCTCATTTTCAAGTGGCACCTCAGCACCCACTACAGTGGCACCTCAGCACCCACTACACTGGCACCTCAGCACCCACTACACTGGCACCTCAGCACCCACTACAGTGGCACCTCAGCACCCACTACACACTCCAGTAACAACCATTACTCTCTTCTCAGTAAGATTATGTTTGTGTTAAAAGTTTGAGCGGTAGAAGATGCGTTCGCCAGTTATTGCATGGTAATATGTTTATTAAAATTAACAAATTAAAGCTTACACCACCCAAAATCAACACGAACTTTTCTTTGATCAAAAGCCAGTAACAGAGAATGTGTGACGCTGATTACAAGAGCCATTCTCCAGTTATCACAAAAACAAATAATTTGATATTTTTAACTATGTACGAAAACTGTCAGGTTTAGACGTACTCAGCCTAAATTTAAAATGAATCTTTCTTTCAATTATATACATTAGTCTGTAAAGTTTGAAGCCATCCAGAAGAGGCATTCTTAAGTTATCTCGGGGAAAACCCGGCTTACAATTTTATTAATAAAAGTGACAGATAAGAAGTTATGCATTCCAGTAACAAGATGAACCTTCTCACTAAGACACTCCTGTGTTGACACTAGACACCCACCACTTACCATAACATAACTTTCCCCTTTTCATATAACTGCTGAAAATTTAAATCCGGTCGGAAAAGGCTTTCTAAATAAATTAATGAAAACCATGGACAAAGGAACAAAATTCGATAATCATAATAGATCATAAATATTAGAGGATATTTGACAAGCCTGACACGCACTCTGCATGCATAACATTCAAGTGTCACGTAGCTTGATCGCTAGCGCACTCAGCCCACACACGGGGGCTAGAATCCCCGGTACGGCTGGAAAACATTAGGGACGTGTTTCTATAGAACACTCTATGCAAATATTAACCCACCACTCAAACTTCTCCTTACCAATTTTAACAGGACACATGACCATAACACTAGACACAGATCACTCCTCGATGTTCCCCGTGTCCATCTAACACTATGTAAAAACTCAATGCATATAAAAGGCACGAAAATTTGGAATTCATTACCTGTCATTGCCAAAGAAACCCTACCTGTACCCCAATTCAAAACGATGCTAAAAAACCACCTTCTCACCCAAAGCTAAATGCTCAATATC
Organism: Cherax destructor; assembly: GCA_009830355.1. Lineage (NCBI taxonomy): Eukaryota > Metazoa > Arthropoda > Malacostraca > Decapoda > Parastacidae > Cherax > Cherax destructor. The sequence goes on from WNWK01002697.1 coordinate 132,745, forward strand.
AAACATTCCCAACAAAGTAGAATAATCACTTAATGTAAAAACCTGACTAATCACTTAAATGTAAAAACCTGTTATGAATAATACATAATAAGCTAACTATTTCCATAACATTTACATTATAATGACCACGTAAACTGTACTGCAATGCAACTAATTGTTTTAAATTGTTATCTCACTCAATTAGTTGCATTGCTACAATTAATTGATATGTTCAACTTATATTCAAACTTTATAACTTAGATACGCAATTATACTTATTTTATAAATTATCAACCATAACTTTTTACCATGTAGTCTAGAATTAAGTAGACCTAAGAATGCCCGCAATGCACAGCATATTAGGGGCTTTTGGCATGTACATCTCATTACTAACTATATTTCTTGTCTACCATGTATTATTGTACCATGTCTCAATAAAGTATTATTATTATTATTATTATTAAGACACCTGCTGTCCATGTTCACCCATCAGTTTAAAATGGTTACCTGGGTGTTAGTCGACTGGTTGTGGGTCGCATCCTGGGACAAAACTGACGTAATTTGCCCGAAATGCTTAGCATAACAAGCGGCTTTCTATATAGTAGTATGTCATTGATGTCAGCAAGAACTGTATACCTTGTACATGTACTTGTAGTAAATAAAGATATTATTATTATTATTATTATTATTATTATTATTAGTAGTAGTAGTAGTAGTAGTAGTAAGTATACACGATGCAAGGGGCTGGCTGTGGGATAGATTAGATTTAGATTTTGCCACCGAAGTGGCTAGTTTATTGTTCACCCCATATCCATCCTGTGGACGGTAGCGCAAGAGCATATGGATACACAAAAGGCCTAGGCACTAGGCCCCAAAGGGGTTAACAATTGTACATTTGAGTTTATATCTACATTTCAATTATCTGTTACAAGCAAATTTAGGAAATTTGCTTAGTACAATTGGTATCTTATTTCATGAATAAGATATCTTGACATGTCACATAGGTTATTATATTGTCTATCTCTATATTCCTCAATAAGTGCACAATTAAGCACATAGTGTTCAAGACAGTGACCATATGCCTGATCACATAATTTGCATTTAGTTTGATCATCATCTGTGTCTCCCAAACTGTCAGAAGTACCTGTAGCCAAGCCTAAGCCTGGCCACTACAACATCAGTCAGTCTGTTCACATTGCTGTGGGTAGTTGGTCAACTGCCCAAAATAACCAGCTGAACAAGAACTACACAGGACAGTGGTGACATTGGTAGTTTTATTGGAAGAAGTCAAACTCTACTTCCACCTATCTTATCAACATCCACGCAGGTTTTTCTACACCAAGGTAATTGCTTCACCCATTTAAGCTGGTATGATGGGCGGAGGGAGTTTAGATAAGGGAGAGAGCCGTCTCCTGCACTATCCTAAACTCAACATTTAGACATAAACAGAGAAAGTTAGCTACTCTAGTTAAACCTCAGCAGGTAACCTAACTCAGACCGTGGAAGACCTGGTAACTCCTTTTCCCAGTATTCCCCCCACTCACCCTCACCTTCCCTAAACCACAAACCGACCACTCACCTCCCCAACCCCCTTTTTCACCAGCTCCACCCAAATCCCCTGTACAATCAACTCTTCCCCCACCCCTCCCCCTCCACGGCAGACATGTACCCTGGTGTACACTGCTTGACGAAGCTGCGGCCAGCGACGTATCCCATGTCTCGAGTTATTTAAAGATTGCCTTAAAGTTCTCGGGTCGACTTGTAACTTTGCCAATTTATGTCTGCCTTATAAAGGTTTGTAGGGAGAGTTTGGCTGATCATTCCTACGATTAAGAGGCACCTAAGTTCCCCCGTCTTCCAATAACATGTTCATTTTTCCAATATAATCTACCTTACCTTACCTTTGATATACCTTTGAAGAGTTTCGAGAGTATCTACTCTCTGAGCCCGGCCATGGGCCAGGCTCGTCTGGTGCTTGCCTGGTCAACCAGGCTGTTGCTGCTGGAGGCCCGCTGCCCCACATATCCATCACAGCCTGGTTGATCTGGCACCTGGTGAAGATATTTGTCCAGTTTCCTCTTGAAGGCTTCTACACTGGTTCCAGCGATGTTTCGGATATCTTCTGGTAAGATGTTGAATAGTCTGGGTCCCCGGATGTTAATACAGTGCTCCCGTATTGTCCCCACCGCACCCCTGCTCCTCACTGGGTTTATTTTACACTTTCTCCCATATCTCTCACTCCAGTATGTTGTTATGGCAGTGTGCAGATTTGGGACCAGGCCCTCAAGTACTTTCCATGTATATATTATCATGTATCTCTCTCCTCCGCTCCAATGAGTACATGTTCAAGACTTGAAGGCGTTCCCAATCATTTAGATGTTTCAATGGCTCAATGTGAGCCGTAAACGATCTCTGGATTTGTTCCAGCTCTGCTATTTCTCCTGCCCTGAACGGGGCCGTCAGCACTGAGCAGTATTCTAAGTGAGGGAGCACTAGCGATTTGAATAGTGTCACCATCGGCATTATTTCCCTTGTTTTGAAAGTTCTCAATACCCACCCCGTCATCTTCCTGGCTGTTGTGATCTTTGTCTTGTTATGGTCTTTAAACGACAGATCAGCAGACATAATTATTCCCAAGTCCTTTACGTGTTCCTTTCGTTCTATGTGGTGACCCTCTTGCGTTTTGTACATAGTGTTCCTTTTGAGTTCTTCATTTTTCCATACCTAAGCAGCTGAAACTTATCACCATTGAACGTCATGTTGTTCTCCACTGCCCATTGGAAGACCCTGCTTATGTCCTCCTGTAATTTTTCAGTGTCCTCTACCGTAGTGACTTTCATGCTTATTTTAGTGTCATCTGCAAATGATGATACAAAAGTGTGCTGGGTGTTTTTATCTATGTCTGCTATGAGGATGAGAAACAGCAGAGGTGCCAGGACAGTGCCTTGGGGCACTGAGCTTTTGACCTCGCTGATGCTGGATCTTGCCCTGTTCACTACTACTTTTTGTGTTCTTTGTGTTAGGAACTCAAAAATCCATCTGCCTACCTTCCCCGTAATGCCTAAGGCCCTCATTTGCCCGCATTTGCTTTATCTGTTTCGTAAGGTGAAGTCTACACTCTTTCCTTAATTCACGGTATAACTTAACAAATCTTTGAGGACTTCACCTTACGAAACAGAAAACGCAAATGCGATAGTAATTATGGACAAGGTAGATTATATTGGAAAAATGAACATGTTATTAGGCGCCTCTTAACATGCTAGAAGTTGTTAAGCTGCCTCTACTAGAAAGCCTGATCCTACCATACTACACTCATACATTTAAATATTAAGAAACACAAGTATAAAGAGAGTGAAGTTATCCTGAGCAGTGTTGCCAGAACTCAGTCCCCAGGACACGTTATAAGTCCCTGTGATCATCCAGGTATACACAGCATGGGTATGGGGCTACCATCACCCACAGGATGGGTACGAGGGATGACTACCACCCACATGATGGGTATGAGGGGTGACTACCATCCATAGGATGGGTATGGGGTGACTACCATCCATAGGATGGGTATGGGGTGACTACCATCCATAGGATGGGTATAGGGTGACTACCATCCATAGGATGGGTATGGGGTGACTACCATCCATAGGATGGGTATGGGGTGACTACCATCCATAGGATGGGTATGGAGTGACTACCATCTACAGCATGGGTATGGGGTGAATACCACCACAGCATGTGTATGGAATAACTACCACCCACAGCATGGGTATGGGGTGACTACCACCCACAGCATGGGTATGGGGTGACTACCACCCACAGAATGGGTATGTAATGACTACCACCCACAGCATGGGTATGGGGTGACTACCACCCACAGCATGGGTATGGAATGACTACCACCCACAGCATGGGTATGAAATAACTACCACCCACAGCATGGGTATGGAATAACTACCACCCACATGAATATGGGGTGACTACCACCCACAGCAAGGGTATGGAATGACTACCACCCACAGCATGGGTATGGAATGACTACCACCCACAGCATGGGTATGAAATAACTACCACCCACAGCATGGGTATGGAATAACTACCACCCACAGCATGGGTATGAAATAACTACCACCCACAGCATGGGTATGGGGTGACTACCACCCACAGCATGGGTATGGAATGACTACCACCCACAGCATGGGTATGGGGTGACTACCACAGCATGGGTATGGAATGACTACCACCCACAGCATGGGTATGGAATGATTACCACCCACAGCATGGGTATGGAATAACTACCACCCACAGCATGGGTATGGGGTGACTACCACCCAGCATGGGTATGGGGTGATCACCACCCACAGCATGGGTATGGAATGACTGCCACCCAGCATGGGTATGGGGTGATCACCACCCACAGCATGGGTATGGAATGACTACCACCCAGCATGGGTATGGGGTGATCACCACCCACAGCATGGGTATGGAATAACTACCACCCACAGCATGGGTATGGAATGACTACCACCCACAGCATGGGTATGGAATGACTACCACCCACAGCATGGGTATGGAATGACTACCACCCACAGCATGGGTATGGAATAACTACCACCCACAGCATGGGTATGGAATGACTACCACTCACAGCATGGGTATGGAATGACTACCACCCACAGCATGGGCATGGGGTGACTACCACCCACAGCATGGGTATGGGGCGAACATTACAACTATCAAAGTAACTATGGGCCAGAAATTTAATTTCTCACTTGACTTAATTTCAGTGGTGTCAAGGTTTTTTTCCGAAAACCTGTTTGAGTGTACGTTACTCGAGGACTCTATGACTTCGTGAAGTCATGTCATTGTGTAGAGTTAGAGCTGGAGTGAAAGTGCTGACGGATGCCCGTCGTGTAGTGTAATAGCGGTTTTTGTGGGTCCACGAAGTAAATTTAGCCAGAGGGAAATCTTGACCACACTGGCCTTGTACCTGCAGCATGTCTCCGGTACCGAAACTTGTAGTGTGTTGACAAAGCCAAGCTAGGGGGAGAGGGAGGTGTTTACGCTAGTCACCGCCTTGTGTCCAGTAGCTCGACTGCTAGCGCATTCAGCTCACACACTGAGGTCCGTGGTTCGATCCTCGGTACGGATGGAAACATTAGAAAGACGTAGAATTAGGGGGGATATGATTGAGGTGTATAAATGGAAAACAGGAATAAATAAAGGTGATGTAAATAGCGTGCTAAAAATATCTAGTATTGACAGGACTCGCAGCAATGGCTTTAAGTTGGATAAATTCAGATTCAGGAAGGATATAGGAAAGCATTGGTTTGGTAATAGAGTTGTGGATGAGTGGAACAAACTCCCGAGTACAGTTATAGAGGCTAAAACGTTGTGTAGTTTTAAAAATAGGCTAGATAAATATATGAGTGGGTGCGGGTGGGTGTGAGTTGGTCCTGACTACTTTGTGCTACTAGGTCAGATGCCGTGCTCCTTCCTTAAGTGGATGTAACCTGACCTGGCTGGGTCGGGGCATTGGCTTAAGCCGGTGGGAGACTTGGACCTGCCCCGCATGGGCCAGTAGGCCTGCTGCAGTGTTCCTTCTTTCTTATGTTCTTATGACACCTGCTGTCCCTGTTTACCTATCAGTAAATTAGGTACCTGGGTGTTAGTCGACTGGTGTGGGTCGCATCCTGGGACAAAACTGACCTAATTTGTCCGAAATGCTCTGCATAACAAGCTGTTTTCTATACAGTAGTATGTCATTGATGTCAGCTATGGTCTGTATACCTTATACATGTACTTGTAGAAATAAAGATATTATTATTATTATTATTATTATTATTATTATTGCATGGTCTTCGAGCGTGTCTACAAGTGCCTGGGGGAAAACCAATACGAGAGAGTGAAGTACACACCAGGTGAAAGTAATCTTATGTATGGTTTAATTATTATAGAACCACATCAAAGTGTGTGTGTGTGTGTGTGTAGCTCTACTTAATGGTGTACATGTAAATCTTCCTTTGACAATACAGTCACCATCAACAGAAATAACGTCTATAACAAGACATAACAACGCAACTATGGAAAACATCGTCAAATATTAACCACAGAGGTAACTTTAAAACAAAGTGTAAAGAAGAATAAGAAGGTCATGTTTACGTGGTGTCCTCCACGACTCTGGCAGCTACTAGCCAAGACAAACCACAACACTCAATGTAAACACCAAAACAAACTCGCTCAAAGAGCGAAATTAACCTTATTACAAAGCAAACAATTTATCCGCAGCATCAGTGTATTTGCAAACAATTTATCTACAGAATTGATGTCATTGTTTAAAGTGGATTAATAAGTAACATTAATAACAAGTGAACTACGTAGTAGACTACACCTGAGCAGACACCTCAAGCAACACCAACATTAAACCTCACTCACTAACAACACTAAGTGCCTTTACAAAAAAAAATATTTACAGTAAATTTAATTTGTGGGTAACAGCTTGTAGTAATTTGTGGGTAACAGCTTGTAGTAATTTGTGGGTAGCAGCTTGTAGTAATTTGTGGGTAACAGCTTGTAGTAATTTGTGGGTAACAGCTTGTAGTAATTTGTGGGTAACAGCTTGTAGTAATTTGTGGGTAACAGCTTGTAGTAATTTGTGGGTAACATCTTGTAGTAATTTGTGGGTAACAGCTTGTAGTAATTTGTGGGTAACATCTTGTAGTAATTTGTGGGTAACAGCTTGTAGTAATTTGTGGGTAACACCTTGTAGTAATTTGTGGATAACAGCTTGTAGTAATTTGTGGGTAGCAGCTTGTAGTAATTTGTGGGTAGCAGCTTGTTGAAATTTTGAAGATTGTTTTCTAATACTCTGAGATGTGCATAAAGTGGTAGTCAAATGTAGGGAACATCTATACTAATACTTATAATAATAATATATTTATTTACTACCAGTACATGTACAAGGTATACAGGCCTAGGAAAAATAAACACATAAGCAGTATAATGTGATCCTTTATTGACAACGTTTCGCCCACGCAGTGGGCTTTATCGAGTCACAGACAGATCTACCTGGAAAATGAGCAACATGGAGATATATATAGGGTACAGTCAGGTGGAGAATGCTGGGTCAGGTGGAGAAAGCTGCATGTGAGTCTTAAAAAGTAGTGTGATAGTTAAAAACATAGTGTGACTTAAAGGACCTGCAGTGTACCATTCTTGAGTTCTAGGTGGGATAGCGTTGAAGAAGTTTCTTGGCAATAGGTTCAGCTATGTTGTAGAAGCCGTTGTTCTGGTTGAAGTTGTTGGATATACAGATGAGTGATGATTCTAGGATTCTTCGGTATTGCGTGTTGTCTTCTCTGGCGATGAGTCTTGCGTTTCTGTAGTTGATTAAATGGTTGTGTAAATTTCGGTGTTGAACACAGGCATTTCTTGAGTCGTCAGATCTGCCTGCGTACTGGTGTTCTGAAATGCGTGTTTGTAGGTCTCTGGATGTTTCGCCAACGTATAATTTGCTGCAGCCATTACAAGGGATTGTGTATACCCCTGCCGTGGATTGAAGCTTTTCCTGTCTGTTACTGGTAATGTCCTTAATGGTGGTGGATGTGGAGGTGGATACTCGGAATGAGGTCTTAGAAAAAATGTTGGAAACTTGTTTGGAAATGGAGTTGGTGGGAAGGACTATGTATCTCTTCTCAGCAGTGTCTTCTCTGGGTGTGTTGAAGATGTTTAATGCCCGTCGTCTGCAGTCTCTAATGAAGTGACGAGGATAGTGAAGTTTGGAAAAAACTTGTTCAATGAGGGAGCATTCTTCTTCAAGGAACTCACTGCTGCAGATTCTGAGTGCGCGCAGGAAAAAGCCTATAATTACACCACGTTTAATTTTGGTGTTCAACACCGAAATTTACACAACCATTTAATCAACTACAGAAACGCAAGACTCATCGCCAGAGAAGACAACACGCAATACCGAAGAATCCTAGAATCATCACTCATCTGTATATCCAACAACTTCAACCAGAACAACGGCTTCTACAACATAGCTGAACCTATTGCCAAGAAACTTCTTCAACGCTATCCCACCTAGAACTCAAGAATGGTACACTGCAGGTCCTTTAAGTCACACTATGTTTTTAACTATCACACTACTTTTTAAGACTCACATGCAGCTTTCTCCACCTGACCCAGCATTCTCCACCTGACTGTACCCTATATATATCTCCATGTTGCTCATTTTCCAGGTAGATCTGTCTGTGACTCGATAAAGCCCACTGCGTGGGCGAAACGTTGTCAATAAAGGATCACATTATACTGCTTATGTGTTTATTTTTCCATTGTGTCGGTATTTTATACCATTTATTTCCATCGTATACAGGCCTAGCTGACACCACTGACATACTACTACGTATATAGAAAGTCATTTGTTATGCTGAAAAATTCGGAAAATTAGGTCAGTTTTTGTCCCAGGATGCGACCCACACCAGTTGACTAACACCCAGGTACCCATTTTACTGATGGGTGAACACAGACAACCGGTGTAAAGAAACACGCCCAGTGTTTCTACCCTCGCTGGGAATCAAACCCAGACCCTCGCCGTGTGAAGCGAGAGCTTTAGCCACCAGGTCACGGGGCACTGTAACTAAAGGTACTTTCCTAGAGAACTATTTCAATTATTTCAATACTTTCTGAAAAAAATATCTGAGGACATTACTTGAATAAAGTTGTACCAAGAAAATGTACAGATAATCCAGTAAATGTGAGCTTAAAACACAATGTACTAAGGAGGTGTCGTTCACACGTTCAACATTAACATCAATTATTCTGATAAATTAGACACATGAGCAACACTGACGAAACGTTTCGTCACACGGTGGCTTTATCAGTCCTACACAAGGAAGAATAGTGAAGATCAGAAGGTGTTTGAGGTAATCAGTCCCTTAGCCTGGAGTCGATGTATAATCAGGCCACCTTGCACCAGGAGCCTTGCTGCTGATGCAAGTAAGACCCAACTACAGTGACAACACACACACACACACACACACACACACACACACACACATACACACACGTACACACGGCAACACTCTGAAGGTAGGAAGAGGGCAAGGCTGTGAAGGCAGGGCAAGGCTGTAAAGGCAAGGTAAGGCTGTGAAGGCAGGGTAAGGCTGTGAAGGCAGGGCAAGGCTGTGAATTCAGGGTAAGGCAGTGAAGGCAGGGTAAGGCTGTGAAGGCAGGGTAAGGCTGTGAAGGCAGGGCAAGGCTGTGAATGCAGGGTAAGGCAGTGAAGGCAGGGTAAGGCTATACCGGCAGGGGAAGGGTGTGAAGGCAGGGTAAGGCAACTACAGACCAGTGTCACTCCTGTCAATCACTGGCAAGATCCTTGAAACAATAATCTCAAGGCAAATGACAGAGTTTCTTGACCACCACTCACTACTTTGTGACCGTCAATATGGCTTCAGGAAAGGTTACTCTGCTGCTGATCTGTTGTTAAACCTCTCCACTAAATGGCACCAGTCACTGGATGAATCCAAAGTCAGCTGTGTGGTAGTACTGGACATTGCTGGTGCTTTCGACCGAGTGTGGCACTAGGGCCTCTTGGCAAAACTGCAAGCACTGGGAATTGCAGGCTCTACACTATGTCTCCTCAGTGATTACCTTCATGGTAGATTTCTAAGGGTAGTTCTCAATGGAACAAAATCAGCAAGACATCCTACTGGGGCAAGTGTTCCACAAGGAAGTGTGCTGGGACCATTGTTATGGAATGTCTACTTCAATGACCTTCTTCATCTCATCCCAGAATCCCATGCAGACGACTGTACTCTGACATTCACTTATCCAAGAGAAGAAATGCCAGCTTCTCTAAGCTATATCAATCTCCAACTAAGAGCTATATCAGCTTGGGGAAACCGATGGCAGGTAACATTTGCACCTGAGAAAACACAAATGATGATGGTCTCTAGGCACCATTATGGTAATGCTGGAGCAGTACTAAGTATGAATGGGAGAGTGTTGGTACCTGAGGAAGAAGTTGATATCCTTGGGGTGAAATCTGACTCAAAACTGACGTGAAGAACCACGTTGTAATCTTGCAAACAAGGCAGCCAGGAAGCTTACAGCACTTCGACGTATCTGGCATCTGCCTGACAGTAGGGGTTGCAAGATTCTGTATGAGGCACAAGTACGCTCACACCTTGAGTATGCTCCACTTTCTTGGTTTGCCTGCCCCCCCCCTCTCATCTGCGACTGCTTAATAAACAGAGTAGAGAACAGAGCAAGACGCCTCATCTCTCGCCTGGACCCATCCTGGATAGATCTGTCATTTCAGCAGAGCCTTCGACACAGGAGGGATGTGGGTGGCCTTACTGTTATGTACAAGGCCAACATTGTCAAAGTACCACACTTGGCTCCACTTTGAGGACAGCGAGAAGCAAGCTTCTATACCACAAGACGGGCAGAAAGCAGCAATTTCACTCTGGCTGTACCCTTCTCCAGAACATCACTTCATCTGAGATCATTTATCCCCAGGATGACTCGAGTCTGGAACACATTCGTACAGCATTATGATGTCAACGAGATAAAGTCAGTTGATCAAATGAAAATGCTGGCCCACAGATGGCTCCAACTTCATCCTGTTCCCTACTTGTATGTTTCATAACAATAAAAATGCTTTCAAATGAGCTGATGTAGGTAACAGCTCTTAGCTTGTCAATAGCTTGTCAATAAAGTTAGGGATCCTTAACTAACCTTGTCAAACCCTGTGTAAAAAAAAGGGCTGTGAAGACAGGGTAAGGCCGTGAAGGAAGGGCAAGGCTATGAAGGCAGGGTAAGGCTGTGAAGGAAGGGTAAGGCTGTGAAGGAAGGGTAAGGCTGTGAATGCAGGGTAAGGCTGTGAATGCAGGGTAAAGCTGAGAAAGGGCAAGACTGTGAAGGCAGGGTAAGGCCGTGAAGGCATGGTAAGGCCGTGAAGGCAAAGCAATGCCGTGAAGGCAAGGTAAGGCTGTGAAGGCAGGGTAAGGCTGTGAAGGCAGGGCAAGGCTGTGAAGGCAGGGTAAGGCTGTGAAGGCAGGGTAAGGCCGTGAAGGCAGGGCAATGCCGTGAAGGCAGAGCAAGGCTGTGAAGGCAAGGTAAGGCTGTTAAGGCAGTGTAAAGCTGTGAAGGCAGGGCAAGGCTGTGAAGGCAGGGTAAGGCTGTGAAGGCAGGGCAAGGCTGTGAAGGCAGGGCAAGGCTGTGAAGGCAAGGTAAGGCTGTGAAGGCAGGGTAAGGCCGTGAAGGCAGGGCAATGCCGTGAAGGCAGGGTAAGGCTGTGAAGGCAGGGTAAGGCTGTGAATGCAGGGTAAGGCTGTGAATGCAGGGTAAAGCTGAGAAAGGACAAGACTGTGAAGGCAGGGTTAGGCCGTGAAGGCAAAGCAATGCCGTGAAGGCAAGGTAAGGCTGTGAAGGCAGGGTAAGGCTGTGAAGGCAGGGTAAGGCTGTGAAGGCAGGGTAAGGCTGTGAAGGCAGGGTAAGGCTGTGAAGGCAGGGTAAGGCCGTGAAGGCAGGGCAATGCCGTGAAGGCAGGGCAAGGTTGTGAAGGCAAGGTAAGGCTGTGAAGGCAGGGTAAAGCTGTGAAGGCAGGGCAAGGCTGTGAAGGCATGGTAAGGCTGTGAAGGCAGGGCAAGGCTGTGAAGGCAGGGCAAGGCTGTTAAGGCAGGGTAAGGCTGTGAAGGCAGGGTAAGGCCGTGAAGGCAGGGCAATGCCGTGAAGGCAGGGTAAGGCTGTGAAGGAAGGTAAGGCTGTGAAGGCAGCGTAAGGCTGTGAAGGCAGGGCAAGGCTGTGAAGGTAGGGTAAGGCTGTGAAGGCAGGGCAAGGCTGTGAAGGCAGGGTAAGGCTGTGAAGGCAGGGTAAGGCTGTGAAGGCAGGGCAAGGCTGTGAAGGCAGGGCAAAACTTTGAAGGCAGGGAAATAGCAAGGGTGTGAAGGAAGGGCAAGTCTGAGGAATAATCACCTACAGTCTACGCTGTTCCTTCAATAGCTACTTAATTAACATACAATCACCAACCGCAGAGCTCTACATCACCTAGTTTATAACTATGAGGGTTATTTTCATTTCCAGGGATTAGAACTTTACACTTGTCCACACTGAACTTCATCTGCCACTTTTCAGACCATGACATTAATTTGTCCAAATCCTCATGAAGCTCACTGGTGTCCTCCTCGGAATCTATTATTCGGCCTACTTTTGTGTCGTCAGTGAATGTACTCGTCATTCGTTATTCCTTCACAGTTAGTTTCTACGAGTTACAAAAGAGCGCAACTGTAAAAAAATAAAAAATAACTTCCGCATTGAAAAGAGAATAAACTTATAAATTCGCTGCCACGTATGAAGGTCCTCCTGCATAACCTTTGTATTCGAGGTTGTTTCTGCGTATGATGGGTAATGACTGCTAAAGTGCCAGTTTCGTGCTTTCAGGACAGAGGATCGAGCTTTCACTGTTCATTGCACTGAACGAACCACACGGGTTTAGCGTTTAATGTAATAACTTGTGGGGAAGGTAGAGGAACGTGCATGTCTGCTACTGATATTGAGTGACACCTGGTGGTGGGAGGTGTAGTTGTAACATCATCATCACCACCAGAGATGCTGGCACTCTTGGTGTTATAACAAGTATAACGTTAAGATCCCTGGACCAACGTTGTGACCTGCCAGTACACCACTCTTGTATCACAAGACGTCACAGCAACCTCTCTCACTCTGGCTGCGTCTCTCAACGATAAATAACTGGTAATAATTGTAGAATTACCCACAAAATGTTAGGTAAAGGGAAATAAATGCAACTAATGTGAACATTTTATTGTGCATTGTTTCGCTCTCCAGGAGCTTTATCAAGCCCTTACAAATAAATGGTTCTTGAACACATAAGAGCAACGACTTTGGGAGTTTGTAAGAGAAATATATCAACGACATACACCATACGAATAAATAGTTTATTTTCGACTACATACTACTTTGTTTTGACTCCTTAATGTATGAAGTAGCAGAATATTAATGGGTCAGTAATTCTTGAATGTTCAGTGTTAACCAGACCCCGAGACAGAAAGTTCTGTCTTCTTCATGTGGTGTATACTGAAGAACCAGCCAAGCTTTTACACCTTTGAGTGACAGTTAATAAAATTATGCTGGCACCTTTGAAAGAGAGGGAGCTAAATACTGCATGGTGCAAATTCTGAATGAAGATGAGGGATGAAAGAATGTTGGATAAGTAGGGCGAACAAGGAATATCTCTTGCACCCTCACTATCCCCTATGAGGATACTTTCTAACAGCTCTCAACTTAAGTTATAAAAGAATTGGACACTTGATCATAATACCACTTAAATATTAATTAATAGGAAGCAAATTATGAGTTTAAGTAAACAAACTCAATCATGATATTTACTTTATAAATATGGAATTATACTTTAATGACAATCTTTAACACATTAATTCTGCAAAATATTATATTAATACTGAGAAAGACGAATGACACAGCACTGAGCTGCTGCCTGGAATGACACGGCACTGAGCTGCTGCCTGGAATGACACGGCACTGTGATGCTGCCTGGAATGACACAGCCCTGTGATGCTGCCTGGAATGACACGGCACTGAGCTGCTGCCTGGAATGACACGGCACTGTGATGCTGCCTGGAATGACACAGCACTGTGATGCTGCCTGGAATGACAGCACTGTGATGCTGCCTGGAATGACACAGCACTGAGCTGCTGCCTGGAATGACACAGCCCTGTGATGCTGCCTGGAATGACACAGCACTGAGCTGCTGCCTGGAATGACACAGCACTGTGATGCTGCCTGGAATGACACAGCACTGTGATGCTGCCTGGAATGACACAGCACTGTGATGCTGCCTGGAATGACACAGCACTGTGATGCTGCCTGGAATGACACAGCACTGTGATGCTGCCTGGAATGACACAGCACTGTGATGCTGCCTGGAATGACACAGCACTGTGATGCTGCCTGGAATGACACAGCACTGTGATGCTGCCTGGAATGACACAGCACTGTGATGCTGCCTGGAATGACACAGCACTGTGATGCTGCCTGGAATGACACAGCACTGTGATGCTGCCTGGAATGACACAGCACTGTGATGCTGCCTGGAATGACACAGGACTGTGATGCTGCCTGGAATGACACAGCACTGTGATGCTGCCTGGAATGACACAGCACTGTGATGCTGCCTGGAATGACACAGCACTGTGATGCTGCCTGGAATGACACAGCACTGTGATGCTGCCTGGAATGACACAGCACTGTGATGCTGCCTGGAATGAAACTTAGTCAACTTTCAGAATAATACAACTACCAGACACCTCTGGCTCAGGACCAGTACATGTCTCCACCACCACAACTGAGGACCAGTACATGTCTCCACCACCACAACTGAGGACCAGTACATGTCTCCACCACCACAACTGAGGACCAGTACATGTCTCCACCACCACAACTCAGGACCAGTACATGTCTCCACCACCACAACTCAGGACCAGTACATGTCTCCACCACCACAACTGAGGACCAGGATAACATGTCTCCACCACCACGGGGCAGCCATCCTTAGGGTGTCCCGTAGCTCGACTGCTAGCGCGCTCAGCTCACACACTGAGGTCCGTGGTTCGATCCCCGGTACTGGTGGAAACATTAAGACGTTTTTCATTATGACACCTGCTGTCCATGTTCAGCCATCAGTAAAATAGGTACCTGAGTGTTAGTCGACTAGTGTGGGTCGCATCCTGGGGACAAAACTGAC
>WNWK01002697.1:150000-198324 GCA_009830355.1 Cherax destructor
AAATAATTATTAGAAAACCCAGGAAGGAAACGAACTTTTCTGTTAAGAAAGAAGTGAGATGATGGATAGGAAGTAGTGGTATCAGGGATGGTATTGTATGGCAGTGATAAATGTAGAGGATGAAGAGAAGGAAGACATGATGTGGAAGAGACAGAGTGAGGGAGGAACCAACACTGCAGGAAGCAAATGAGGAGCACAGTAAGTAGAATGTATGTAGGAGAAGCAGCAGGGATGGAAGGAGAATTTGAAAAGATGAAAGCAAGCATATTTTTTTTTTATCAAAATTGGATACATCAGCAGTGTGCTACAACGCTATATTATATGATAGTTAAACAGTAGGAACAAAGCTCATGTTCCCTTGTGATGTTCCACCGCGCAGGGTGAGGCTCATACAAGGTGTTCATGTTCAATATGTGTATGCTGAAAGGGAAGGGAAAGAAGAAGCAGCAGAACATGTGTTCTCCTACGAAGGGCGTGGAGGCAAGATAACATGCAAGATCTAAAAATGAAGTCTGTTGATTATAGCGCTATAATTTTTGATCAGAGGTGTTACTGATAAGAGACAAATATGAATGAAGAAAGAGCTTATCTAGAATGATAGTATAAATGTAAATCACGTGTCAGCACTAAGTACAAAATTTAACAACACATAAATAAAATAATTTAGGTGTTTGCTGCATTAATGGTATTGGTATGATACAGCAATATTACCAGGCTGATCAAGATGAGGGTAGTGGTGCATATATGTGACAGAGATGCTAACTTCTTGAAAGATGTCAACTTTCTGAGGAGTGAGACTTAGATCAGAGAGTGTAGGAAAGATTATCTTCCAGTAAGAGTGGCTTATACTTCATTGTTTTATGTAGATGACGTTGTAAGAGTGAAAGATACAGTGTTGAGGAGAAATATTTTCAGTGTATATATGCGGACATTAAGACGGAGGGTTAGTAACCCAGGATAACCCAGTAAAGTATGTCATCAGAGTGTATATCTTATTTCTAATGTTGTCCTTTAATCCTCTCCTCCAGGATGCCACCCACAACAGTCGCCTCACACTCAGGTACCTACTTATTGCTAGGTGAATAGGGGTAACAGGTGTAAGAAAACATGCCCAAAGTTGCTGCTCGTCCGAGGATCGAACCAAGGTCTCTCAATGTGTGAGTTGAGGCCGATACCTAGAGCCACAAGACACTGAGAACAGACACTGCACAAGTTGTTGTGGAAGTTGTAAAAGGTAAGTGAAAGAATGTTGAACGTGAAGAATGAAGAGCGAAATGAGAAGAATAAGTGAAGGAAATTAAAATTTGAATGTCAGATGAGAAGGAAGGAGTATGGAGGAAGTGAATGTTGTTATATGCTTGGTAGTGGAGGTCTGTATGTGATCTTGTTACCATATGAGTCGCGTCCTGCCAAGGTAGGGAAACTCAAGAAGCATACACCATCACCACGTTGCCAGCAGTGTAGTCACTGCTAAGATGACCTTCCTCACCTCAACATCCTCACCCCACCTTCAGAGTGCAGGCACTGTACTTCCCACCTTCAGAGTGCAGGCACTGTACTTCCCATCTCCACGAATTCAAATGCGTCTAACCTCTTTCTTCCTGACTCCCTTCTTAAAAGTTACCTCGCTCAAACTCCAAACACACGTCAAATATTTAAAACCACTTGTCACCACTCACCCCGATCTAACCCGCTCCTAAAACGCTTGCTAAATGTTCAAGCCCCTACCACTTAAAACCTCCTTCACACCCTCACTACAACTCTTCCTGGGATGATTCTTACCATTCCTCTCCACGCTGGATTTATAAAGTCAAGTCCAGTCATACTACTGTGCATACAACAGGGAATCGCTGCAATTAATGTCAGGCTAGACAAACTAAAGAAGAGACAACTATATGACATGCAGGAACTCTATGTACCTGACAGAGAGAACCCACCCCAACCATCGAACACCACCGACTACACCATCAACACACCTCCCCAAGAATGACCCTCCAACAAAGAGTCCGACGCTTCATTCACAAGGGGAACATCCCACGACCAAGGATCCTGAGTGACCTCCCCGAAGAAATAGAAGAACGGATACCACCAGAACCATTCTATGTCCAACAACAAGGATAAATGATCCCCGACGCTGGGTGACCTACTTCTATCAACACTTTACAACTAACCTTGTAAAATCTACAAACATCCTACGGCAGGACACCACCTCAGAAACTGCTTAGCCAAGCAACGCCGGGTTAGCAACCAATCTCCATCGAACGACCTGCAACTACTACCTGCAGCAGCAGCCTTACGACCGACCTCTTGCGCAAAAAAAAGGCAATTGCAAATAGTATGCATTCTTCCAACTCAGTGGCATGCCGGTATACAGCTGGTATAACTGTGTGCAACTGACGGGCAGGAAGTATACCTATCTTATGAATCTAATGTATTCATGAATAAAACAACATACACACATACTTGTTTAAATTGCGCCAAAGTGGTTAGGCCACTTACCTTTAAAAACCCTACCTTCCCCACCACCCTCCCAACCCTTTCCCATATTTCCATCCTTACCCATCCTTCTTCCCTCCCCATCTTACCAAAGCTCTGGGTGGTTTGGAAGGGGCTGTCTTGAACGACAGCTCTCCTGAGGGTGCTAGTGTTGTCCTGGAGGATAGTTCTCCTGAGGGTGCTAGTGTTGTACTGGAGGACAGTGCTCCTGAGGGAGCTAGTGTTGTCCTAGAAAACAGTGCTCCTGAGGGTGCTAGTGTTGTTGTGGAGGATAGTTCTCCTGAGGGTGCTAGTGTTGTCCTAGAGGACAGTGCTCCTGAAGGTGCTAGTGTTGGAGATGGAACAAAAGGGGATGTTAGCACTAGTGCTGAAGATAGAAATGAGACAGAAGGTGCTAGTGTTGGAGATGGAACAAAAGGGGATGTTAGCACTAGTGCTGAAGATAGAAATGAGACAGAGAGAGAGGTTTTTTAGCGCCAGGAAGGAAAAAAGGCTGGCAGGAAATGACAGATATCGTACACCAACTGCAATCATTTCTGGAGTGGAACCACAGTCAATGGCCTCCACTCCAGAACAACAGATATTAGTGCCAAGAAAAAAAGACACCCCCCCATACCACCAATCCGACGACACTCATCTTTGCAAATATACAGGGTCTAAAGCCAGCGACGAACAACAAAATACCTTACATCCGTGGACTGCTTACAGGGTCAAGCGTAAAGGATCACTTTGACAATGAAATATGGATCCCTGGCTACAACCTATACAGATGTGACAGAGTGAACAGGCAAAAGGGGGGAAGGGGGGTTTGGCCTGTATATCACAGAGTCACTTATATGCTCAGAACTACTAAATGCCTCAAATGATGTAGTTGAAGTTTTAGCAGTAAAGATCGAGAATCAAAACCTGGTCATCGTGGTTGTATACAAGCCACCGGATACAACGTCCCAACAATTCCAGGAACAGTTTCTGGAAATTGACCACTGTCTGGAAAACCTTCCAGCTCCTGCCCCCAACATCTTGCTCCTGGAACACTTCAACCTAAGGCACCTAAAATGGAGGAATATTGCAAATAATGTGGTAGCAGAGATAACACCAGGAGGCAGCTCAGATGAAAACTCGCACACACACGAGCTTTTAAATCTCTGCACCAAATTCACCTAAAACCAGCAAATAATAGAGCCTACAAGATTGGAGAATATGCTGGACCTCATCTTCACTAACAATGATGATCTGATACGAAATGTCATCATATCAAAAACGATATACTCAGATCACAACATATTAGAGGTCCAGACATTATGAGAGGGGCCCCAGATCGACAAAATGTGATGAGTCGCGAGGGAGCCTTCTCCAATTTCAACTTCAATAACAAAAACATAAGGTGGGACCAAGTAAACCAAGTCCTAAATGATATAAACTGGGAAGATTGCCTAAGCATCACGGATCCTAACCTATGTCTAGAACAAATTAACTCTGTGGCACTTGAGGTTTGCTCAAGGCAAATTCCCTTAAGGAAAAGGAGGAGAAGATGTAAACTAGAAAGAGAGGCGCTCCCTATACAGGCGAAGGCAAAGAATAACAGAGCGGCTACAAGAGCCAATATATCTGAAATACGTAGGGAGGCACTGGTCAGAGAAATAGCAAACATCGAATTAAAACTAAAGGAATCTTACAGGAATCAAGAAACGCGGGAAGAACTAAAAGCCATAAATGAAATTGAAAGAAACCCAAAGTATTTCTTTTCTTATGCCAAAACAAAGTCGAGAACAACATCCAGTATTGGGCCCCTACTAAAACGAGATGGATCCTACACAGATGACAGCAAGGAAATGAGTGAGTTGCTAAAGTCCCAGTATGACTCAGTTTTTAGCGAGCCGCTAACCAGACTAAAAGTTGAAGACCTAAATTATTTTTTTATGAGAGTACCACAGAACCTGGTAGACGCAAGCCTATCTGACATTAGAACATAAGAATGGATGAACACTGCAGAAGGCCTACTGGCCCATACAAGGCAGGTCCTTATTACCCTGACGCCATATGACTTCGAAAAGGCGATAAATGACATGCCCATGCACTCCGCTCCAGGCCCTGACTCATGGAACTCAGTGTTCATCAAGAACTGCAAGAAGCCCCTATCACGTGCTTTTAACATCCTATGGAGAGGGAGCATGGACACTGGGGTCGTCCCGCAGTTACTAAAAACAACAGACATAGCCCCACTCCACAAAGGCGGCAGTAAAGCAATAGCAAAGAACTACAGACCAATAGCGCTAACGTCCCATATAAAAATCTTTGAAAGGGTTCTAAGAAGCAAGATCGCCACTCATCTAGATAACCATCAATTACACAACCCAGGGCAGCATGGGTTTAGAGGAGGTCGCTCCTGTCTGTCCCAACTACTGGACCACTACGACAAGGTCCTGGATGCTCTAGAAGACAAACAGAATGCAGATGTTATATACACAGACTGCAAAAGCCTTTGATAAGTGTGACCATAGTGTGATAAAGGAATAACAGGAAAAGTTGGTAGATGGATCTATAATTTCCTAACAAGTAGAACACAAAGAGTAGTAGTCAACAGAGTAAAGTCTGAGGCGGCTACTGTGAAAAGCTCTGTTCCACAAGGCACAGTACTCGCTCCCATCCTGTTCCTCATCCTTATATCGGACATAGACAGGGATATCAGCCACAGTGCCGTGTCTTCCTTTGCAGATGACACCCGAATCTGCATGAGTGTCCACCATTGAAGACACTGCAAAACTCCAAGCAGACATCAACCAAATCTTTAAATGGGCTGCAGAAAACAGCTGGTCGGTGCCTGACCAGCCAGGCTGTGGTTCGTACGTTGGACTGCGTGCGGCCAGCAGTAACACTGGTTGATCAGGTTCTGATCCAAACATGAGCCTGGTCCAGACCAGCCAGAGGTCCCTGAACTCTCAGGAAAACTCAGGTAAGAAGACCTCGTGTGTTATGCCAAATTATCAACACATGCTCTCAGATCCACACTCTACTGCCTCCAGCCTGTGCAACTTTGCCATCTCCAAAAAATGCACCTAAGTCGGTGCCTGACCAGCCAGGCTGTGGTTCGTACGTTGGACTGCGTGCGGCCAGCAGTAACAGCCTGGTTGATCAGGTTCTGATCCAACATGAGGCCTGGTCACAGACCGGGCCGCAGGGGCGTTGACCCCTGGAACTCTCTCCAGGTAAACTCCAGGTAAGAACCTCGTACCTCGTACTGTCCGCTTTAACTGCCCAAACCTTATTCACACCACACACTGCTCTCAGATACCACATCTCTACTGCCTCCAGCCTTCTCCTCGCTGCAACCTTTAAAGTCCATGCCTCACACCCATATAAAATGGTTGGTACCACTATACTGATTCATTCCTCTTTTTTTTTAACTCCATAGATGCCTCAACACTCCACCGACCTTTATCTCCTCCATATTTCCTCCCAATTTGATATCCAATTTTTCATTGTTATTCTCGTCACTTTACTCTTTGCTGTATTCACCTTTAGTTTTCTTCTACACACCTCCCAAACACGTCCAACAAACCTTGCAACTTCTCTTCAGAATCTCCTAAAAGAATTGTGTCATCATCAAGTGGTAACTGTGGCAACTCCAATTTCGTATCATATTCATTATATTTTAAATGCACACCTCTCGCCAACACCCTTACATTCACTTCTTATACAACCCCATACATAAATATGTTACAATGAAGGGGTTGTAAAAGAGGTGAATGCTTGTGTATCGGGAAGAGGTGTGGTATTAAAAATATAATTACTTTGATAAGAAGTGAGAGTTGTCACAGTTGCTCTCTGCCGATAACAGTTCTTTTGGGAGATTCTGAAGAGATGTAAAGGTTAGTGGACGAGTTTGGGAGATGTGCGAATTATACAGAGAATGTTTATGATTCAGGGAGCAGAACAGTTGCTTACATGATATGGTAATTAACAAATGAGGATCAAGAAACGTCCATAAAGAAGAAGTACAACTCAGGTGTGGCTGAAGGAGGTGAAAGGAAGAGCACTAAGATTTGAAGAGCGACTTTATCTAGATCACTTAACATTCTTAGCAATAAATAGTAAATACGAACCTACATAAGAACACTCAGAGTAAATGTTTATAACAAACAAGTACCAGCACGAACACACAACATAAATACTACTGTAAATTAAGTCGTAAAAAAATTAAGTCGCGAAGAATAAATTACTGTGCTAACACTTCACCAGGTCAGTACAAGCTGAGTACACTCTTAATTATTATACCATAACTTACGTAAAAATACCCTTACTCTTTCAGAGCTCGTGGAGGGTATCAGAGCTCGTGGAGGGTATGAAAGAGCTAGTGGAGGGTATGAAAGAGCTAGTGGTGGGTATGAAAGAGCTAGTGGTGGGTATGAAAGAGGTAGTGGAGGGTATGAAAGAGCTAGTGGTGGGTATGAAAGAGCTCGTGGAGGGAATGAAAGATAAGACTGAAAAAAAAAATTCAAGGCCGAGGTTTAAGTTTACAGGGAAAAAAACATTTATTTTATTAACAAATCGGCCGTGTGACCAGCCAGGCAGTGTGACCAGCCAGGCAGTGTGATGCAAAACAACCAGGGAGGGAGTTGAATGATAGCTCTAGGCCTCTCATGTTTCAATCAACACATTAGGAGCTTGCAAATACGATCACAGGGAACGCCTTTGCTGGTAAAGGCGTTCCCTGTGATCGTATTGCACATGCACCTGCAAGCCGCAGGTCCATGTGCGACCTGTGGCCTGCAGGTCCATGTGTGACCAGTGGCCTGCAAGTCTATGTGCGGCCTGCGGCCTGTAGGTCCATGTCCGACCTGTGCCTGCAGGTCCATATGCAAACTGTGGCCTGCAGGTCCATGTGCGACCTGTGGCCTGCAGGTTCATGTGCAGCCTGCAGGTCCATGCGTGACCTGCAAGTTGCAGGTCCATTAAACCAGCAGAGTGCGACTGACCAGGCATATATATCAACAAATGGGGTTTCTAAGCTACAAATACTAATGTGTGCGCTACCTCTGACACGCTCCTTGTAGCACCATCTGCGTAGCACCACCTGGGTGCATCACCTGGGTAGCACCACCTGGGTGCATCACCTGGGTAGCACCACCTAGGTGCATCACCTGGGTACCACGACCTGGGTGCATCACCTGGGTACCACCACCTGGGCGCATCACCTGGGTACATCACCTGGGTACCACCACCTGGGTGCATCACCTGTGTAGCACCACGTGGGTAGCACCACCTGCGTAGCAACACCTGGGTGCATCACCTGGGTATCACCACCTGGGTGCACCACGTGGGTGGCACCACCTGGGTAGCACCATCTGGGTAGCACAACCTGGGTACATCACCTGGGTAGCACGTGGGTACACCACCTGCGTAGCAACACCTGGGGGCATCACCTGGGAACCACCACCTGGGTAGCACCACGTAGGTAGCACCACCTGCGTAGCAACACCTGGGTGCATCACCTGGGTACCACCACCTGGGTAGCACCGCCTGGGTAGCACCACCTGGGTGCACCACCTAGGTAGCACCACTTGGGTGCATCACCTGGGTAGCACCACCTGGGTGCATCACCTGGGTGCATCACCTGGGTAGCACCACCTGAGTAGCACAACCTGGGTGCATCACCTGGGTGCATCACCTGGGTAGCACCACCTCGGTAGCACCACCTGGGTGCACCACCTGAGTAGCACCACCTGCGTAGCACCACCTGGGTGTATCACCTGGGTAGCACCACCTGGGTGCATCACCTGGGTAGCACCACCTGGGTGCATCACCTGGGTATTACTGTCAGGGTGAACACAGTCACCAAGAGTGAGGTATTACTGCCAGGGTAACACAAGTCACCAAGAGTGAGGTATTACTGCCAGGTTAATACAGTCACCAAGAGTGAGGTATTACTGCCAGGTTAATACAGTCACCAAGAGTGAGGTATTACTGCCAGGTAACACAGTCACCAAGAGTGAGGTATACTGCCAGGGTAACACAGTCACCAAGAGTGAGGTATTACTGCCAGGTTAACACAGTCACCAAGAGTGAGGTATTACTGCCAGGGTAACACAGTCACCAAGAGTGAGGTATTACTGCCAGGGTAACACAGTCACCAAGAGTGAGGTATTACTGCCAGGGTAACACAGTCACCAAGAGTGAGGTATTACTGCCAGGTTAACACAGTCACCAAGAGTGAGGTATTACTGCCAGGTTAATACAGTCACCAAGAGTGAGGTATTACTGCCAGGTTAACACAGTCACCAAGAGTGAGGTATTACTGCCAGGGTAACACAGTCACCAAGAGTGAGGTATTACTGCCAGGTTAATACAGTCACCAAGAGTGAGGTATTACTGCCAGGGTAACACAGTCACCAAGAGTGAGGTATTACTGCCAGGGTAACACAGTCACCAAGAGTGAGGTATTACTGCCAGGGTAACACAGTCACCAAGAGTGAGGTATTACTGCCAGGGTAACACAGTCACCAAGAGTGAGGTATTACTGCCAGGTTAACACAGTCACCAAGAGTGAGGTATTACTGCCAGGTTAACACAGTCACCAGGAGTGAGGTATTAGTATCGGGTGAACACAGTCACCAAGAGTGAGGTATTACTGCCAGGGTAACACAGTCACCAAGAGTGAGGTATTACTGCCAGGTTAACACAGTCACCAAGAGTGAGGTATTACTGCCAGGGTAACACAGTCACCAAGAGTGAGGTATTACTGCCAGGTTAATACAGTCACCAAGAGTGAGGTATTACTGCCAGGTTTAACACAGTCACCAAGAGTGAGGTATTACTGCCAGGGTAACACAGTCACCAAGAGTGAGGTATTACTGCCAGGGTAACACAGTCACCAAGAGTGAGGTATTACTGCCAGGTTAACACAGTCACCAAGAGTGAGGTATTACTGCCAGGGTAACACAGTCACCAAGAGTGAGGTATTACTGCCAGGGTAACACAGTCACCAAGAGTGAGGTATTACTGCCAGGTTAATACAGTCACCAAGAGTGAGGTATTACTGCCAGGGTAACACAGTCACCAAGAGTGAGGTATTACTGCCAGGTTAATACAGTCACCAAGAGTGAGGTATTACTGCCAGGGTAACACAGTCACCAAGAGTGAGGTATTACTGCCAGGTTAACACAGTCACCAAGAGTGAGGTATTACTGCCAGGGTAACACAGTCACCAAGAGTGAGGTATTACTGCCAGGTTAATACAGTCACCAAGAGTGAGGTATTACTGCCAGGGTAACAGTCACCAAGAGTGAGGTATTACTGCCAGGGTAACACAGTCACCAAGAGTGAGGTATTACTGCCAGGTTAACACAGTCACCAAGAGTGAGGTATTACTGCCAGGTTAACACAGTCACCAAGAGTGAGGTATTACTGCCAGGTTAACACAGTCACCAAGAGTGAGGTATTACTGCCAGGATAACAGTCACCAAGAGTGAGGTATTACTGCCAGGTTAACACAGTCACCAAGAGTGAGGTATTACTGCCAGGTTAACACAGTCACCAAGAGTGAGGTATTACTGCCAGGTTAATACAGTCACCAAGAGTGAGGTATTACTGCCAGGGTAACACAGTCACCAAAGTGAGGTATTACTGCCAGGGTAACACAAGTCACCAAGAGTGAGGTATTACTGCCAGGGTAACAAGAGTGAGGTATTACTGCCAGGTTAACACAGTCACCAAGAGTGAGGTATTACTGCCAGGTTAACAAAGCCACCAAGAGTGAGGTATTACTGCCAGGTTAACACAGTCACCAAGTGTAAGATCTACCTGTACATTTCCATCCACCCGGGAATCAAGCCCCGGCCCATTGGGTTGTGAGAGGTAAATGACTTAACGTCCTGTAATAAACGTTTTGTGATTAACCTCGTTTACATACGTATATTTCTGAACGATCTAAACGGAAACAGATAATATATATTGAACAAAGTAACATTTATGAAGGTATTCAGGGATCCAGGACTCGAGTCCTGGAGGAGGAAAGTACAGTGCCGGGACTCTGAAGCAGGGGTGTTAATGTTGCAGTTTTATAACTGTAACGTAGGCGCGCCTCTGGCAAGACAGTGATGGAGTGAATGATAATGAAAATGTTTCTTCTTTTACAGGCCACCCTACCTTGTGGGAAACGGCCGATGTGTTAATAAAAATAAATTAGATTACTTAAAATAAAATTAAATATAATTTGCTTTTAACAATCATTAAGCAAGTTACACAGCTGGAGGAGATAACAAGGTTACAGCATCGTTGTTCAACTCTCGGCACTAAACATTACTTATACACCAAACTTGTACACCATGCTTGTCAGGTGAACAATATCAACCAGGCTGACACAGGACACTAACACCAACAGCCTGGTCGAAAAGGCAGACTCAACACAAGTCGGTCTGTGAGATTACAAGAACCCTGGAAAATGGTCACATATCCTGCTGTATAAACTGGTGTGGTTCACTAGTACTGGTGTGGTTCACTACTAGTACTGGTATGGTCCACTACAAGTACTGGTGTGGTCCACTACAAGTACTAGAGTGGTTCACTAGTATTGGTTTGGTTCACTAGTACTGGTGTGGTTCAGTACAAGTACTGGTGTGGTCCACTACAAGTACTGGTGTGGTCCTCTACAAGTACTGGTGTGGTCCACTAAAGTACCGGTATGGTCCACTACTAGTACTGGTGTGGTCCACTACAAGTACTGGTGTGGTCCACTACTAGTACTGGTGTGGTTCACTACTAGTACTGGTGTGGCCAACTACAAGCACTGGTGTGGTTCACTACAAGTACTGGTGTGGTTCACTAGTATTGGTGTGGTTCACTAGTACTGGTGTGGTTCACTACTAGTACTGGAGTGGTTCACTAAAAGTACTGGTGTGGTCCACTAGTACTGGTAAGGTTCACTACTAGTACTGGTGTGGTTCACTACTAGTACTGGTGTGGTTCACTACAAGTACTGGTGGTTCACTACAAGTACTGGTGTGGTACACTAGTACTAGTGTGGTTCACTACAAGTACTGGTGGTTCACTACAAGTACTGGTGTGGTACACTAGTACTAGTGTGGTTCACTACAAGTTCTGGTGTGGTCCACTAGTACTGGTGTGGTTCACAAGTACTGGTGTGATTCACTGCAAGTATGGGTGTGGTTCACTACTAGCACTGGTGTGGTTCACTACTAGTACTGGTGTGGTTCACTACAAGTACTGGTGGTTCACTACAAGTACTGGTGTGGTTCACTACAAGTTCTGGTGTGGTCCACTAGTACTGGTGTGGTTCACAAGAACTGGTGTGATTCACTGCAAGTATGGGTGTGGTTCACTACTAGCACTGGTGTGGTTCACTACTAGTACTGGTGTGGTTCACTACTAGTACTGGTATGGTCCACTACAAGTACTGGTGGTCCACTATAAGTACTAGAGTGGTTCACTAGTACTGGTGTGGTTCACTACTAGTACTGGTGTGGTTCACTACTAGCACTGGTGTGGTTCACTACTAGCACTGGTGTGGTTCACTACTAGCACTTGTGTGGTTCACTACTAGTATTGGTGGTTCACTAGTACTGGTGTGGTTCACTATTAGTACTGATATGGTCCACAACAAGTACTGGTGTGGTCCACTACAAGTAGTAGAGTGGTTCACTAGTACTGGTTCGGTTCACTAGTACTGGTGTGGTTCACTACTAGTACTAGTGTGGTCCACTACAAGCACTGATGTGGTCCACTACAAGCACTGGTGTGGTCCACTACAAGCACTGGTGTGGTCCACTACTAGTACTGGTGTGGTCCACTACAAGTACTGGTGTGGTCCACTACTAGTACTGGTGTGGTCCACTACAAGCACTGGTGTTGTCTACTACTAGTAATGGTGTGGTCCACTACAAGTACTGGTGTGGTCCACTACTAGTACTGGTGTGGTTCACTACTAGTACTGGTGTGGTCCACTACAAGAACTGGTGTGGTCCACTACTAGTACTGATGTGGCCCACTACAAGTACTGATGTGGTTCACTACTAGTACTGGTGTGGTTCACTACTAGTATTGGTGTGGTCCACTACAAGTACTGGTGTGGTCCACTGCAAGCACTGGTGTGGTCCACTACAAGTACTTGTGTGGTCCACTACAAGTACTGGTGTGGTCCACTACAAGTACTGGTTTGGTCCACTACAAGCACTGGTGTGGTACACTACAAGTACTGGTGTGGTTCACTACTAGTACTGGTGTGGTCCACTATTAGTACTGGTGTGGTTCACTACTAGTACTGGTGTGGTCCACTACAAGTACTGGTGTGGTCCACTACAAGCACTGGTGTGGTCCACTACTAGTACTGGTGTGGTCCACTACAAGTACTGGTGTGGTCCACTACTAGTACTGGTGTGGTCCACTACAAGCACTGGTGTGGTCCACTACTAGTACTGGAGTGGTCCACTACAAGTACTGGTGTGGTCTACTACTAGTACTGGTGTGGTTCACTACAAGTACTGGTGTGGTCCACTACTAGTACTGGAGTGGTTCACTACTAGTAATGGTGTGGTCAACTACAAGTACTGGTGTGGTCCACTACTAGTACTGGTGTGGTTCACTACTAGTACTGGTGGTCCACTACAAGTACTGGTGTGTTTCACTACAAGTACTGGTGTTGTTCACTAGTACTGGTGTGGTTCTCTACAAGTACTGTTGTGGTTCACTACAAGTACTGGTGTGGTCCACTAGTACTAGTGTGGTTCACTACTAGTATTGGTGTGGTTCACTCCAAGTACTAGTGTGGTTCACTACAAGTACTAGTGTGGTTCACAAGTTCTAGTGTGGTCCACTAGTACTGGTGTGGTTCACTACAAGTACTGGTGTGGTTCACTACAAGTACGGGTGTAGTTCACTACTAGCACTGGTGTGGTTCACTAAAAGCACTTAATGATGGATAAACTTAATGATGTATCAACTTAATGGATCCACATAATGCTGGATCAACTTAATGCTGGATCAACAATGCTGGATCAACTTAATGCTGGATCAACATAATGCTGGATCAACTTAATGCTGGATCAACTTAATGCTGGATCAACATAATGCTGGATCAACTTAATGCTGGATCAACTTAATGCTGGATCAACTTAATGCTGGATCAACATAATGCTTGATTAACTTAAAGCTGGATCAACTTAATTTCTGGATCAACCTAATGCTGGATCAACTTAATGATTGATGAACTTAGTGATGGATGAACTTTATGCTGGATGAACTTAATGCTGGATCAACTTAATGTTGGATCAACTTAATGTTGGATCAATTTAATACTGGATCAACTTAATGATGGATCAACTTAGTGATGGATCAATGATATGGAGAAGCATGTAATAAAGTAACATTGTAACATTGCTACTTGCTTTGGCACACCATTGTCGTGTATTTTTCAAATAAACATTAATTTTCCAAATAAATGTCTTATTTTGTCAGTCCCAATTAATACGCACACTATTGTCCAACAATAAGAACATACACTACAATAAGAACATACACACTACTATAAGAACATACACACTACAATAACAACATACACACTACAATAACAACATACACACTACAATAAGAACATACACACTACAATAAGAACATACACACTACAATAAAAACATACACACTACAATAACAACATACACACTACAATAACAACATACACACCACAATAACAACATACACACTACAATAACAACATACACACTACAATAACAACATACACACTACAATAACAACATACACACTACAGTAACAACATACACACTACAATAACAACATACACAATACAGTAACAACATACACACTACACTATCAACATACACACTACAATAACAACATACACACTACAATAACAACATACACACTACAATAACATACACACTACAATAACAACTAATAACACATACACTACAATAACATCATACACACTACAATAACAACAAACACACTACAATAACAACATACACACTACAATAACAACATCACACTACAATAACAACATCACACTACAATAACAACATACACACTACAATAACAACATCACACTACAATAACTACACACTACAATAACAACATACACACTACAATAACAACATACACACTACAATAACAACATACACACTACAATAACAACATCACACTACAATAACAACATACACATTACAATAACATCACACTACAATAACAACATACACACTACAATAACATACACACTACAATAACAACATACACACTACAATAACATCACACTACAATAACAACATACACACTACAATAACAACATAAACACTACAATAACAACATACACACAACAATAACTAGACACTACAATAATAACATACACACTATAGTAGCAACATACACACTACAATAACAACATACTACACTAGTGACAACATACACACTAGTGACAACATACACACTACAATAACAACATACACACTACAATAACAACATACACACTACAATAACATACACACTACAATAACAACATACACACTACAATAACATCATACACACTACAATAACAACATACACACTACAATAACAACATACACACTACAATAACAACATCACACTACAATAACAACATCACACTACAATAACAACATACACACTACAATAACAACATCACACTACAATAACTACACACTACAATAACAACATACACACTACAATAACAACATACACACTACAATAACAACATACACACTACAATAACAACATCACACTACAATAACAACATACACATTACAATAACATCACACTACAATAACAACATACACACTACAATAACATACACACTACAATAACAACATACACACTACAATAACATCACACTACAATAACAACATACACACTACAATAACAACATAAACACTACAATAACAACATACACACAACAATAACTAGACACTACAATAATAACATACACACTATAGTAGCAACATACACACTACAATAACAACATACACACTAGTGACAACATACACACTAGTGACAACATACACACTACAATAACAACATACACACTACAATAACAACATACACACTACAATAACAACATACACACTACAATAACAACATACACACTACAATAACAACATACACACTACAATAACTACATACACACTACAGTGACAACATACACACTACAATAACAACATACACACTACAATAACAACATACACACTACAATAACTACATACGCACTACAACAAGGATACGCACACTGCAATGTGGTTATACACACAACAATTATAATATACAGACAGTAAGGATATATACAATATATACATTTACACAACAATAAGAACATACAACAATAAGGACATACACAACAATAATAACATACACAACAATAATAACATACACAACAATAATAACATACACAATAATAATAACATACACAACAATAATAACATACACTACAATAATAACATACACAACAATAATAACATAAACAACAATAATATAAACAACAATAAGGACATACAACAATAATGTAAAGACAAACCTCACAGCTGTTGGTCCAGGGGGAAGCGCTAAGCTCGAATGAATCAAATAGATCCCTGGGAAATGTGAGACACTCTGGATCGATCCAAGGAAAGAGAGGATAAGTGTATTTCCTTTGATCAAGAGCTCTTCACCAGCATCAAGGCGGGGGGAATGGGAGGGTGGACCGGGGAGTGAAGGGAGGACCGGGGAGGGGAGTGAGGACCGGGGATGGGTGGGAGGAAGGACCGGGTAGAGGAGAGAGGTAGGACCGGGGAGGGGAGGGAGGACGAGGGCGGACGGGAGGGAGGGAGGACAGGAAGGGAGGGAAGACAGGGAGGGAGGGAGGGAGGGAGCAGCTGATGCAATCATGAGGAGGAAACTGATGTTGCAATGTGCACTACGAGTTTAGTGCTTCTTTATATAATTAATAATAATAATAATATAAAGGAATATAAACGATGTGTATGGAACATATATTTAGGTACACAGATCATATGTATAGCACACATATTTAGGAACAAAAGCCACGTATGTACCACACATATTTAATAAGACATATTTAAAAAGACAACCATGTATGTAGCACACATATTTAGGAAGACAACTATGTATGTAGCACACATATTTAGGAAGACAACCATGTATGAAGCACACATATTTAGGAAGACAACTATATATGTAGAACACATATTTAGGAAGACAACCATGTATGTAGCACACATATTTAGGAAGACAACTATGTATGTAGAACACATATTTAGGAAGACAACTATGTATGTAGCACACATATTTAGGATATCAACTATGTATGTAGAACATATATTTAGGATATCAACTATGTATGTAGAACACATATTTAGGAAGACAACTATGTATGTAGCACACATATTTATGAAGACAACTATGTATGTAGAACACATATTTAGGAAGACAACCATGTATGTAGCACACATATTTAGGATATCAACTATGTATGTAGCACACATATTTAGGAAGACAACTATGTATGTAGCACACATATTTAGGAAGACAACAATGTATGTAGCACACATATTTATGAAACTTTACCAAATTTAGGAAGTAGGATTTTTGCAAGAAAAAAAGTAAATATATCAGATAAAAACAAGAGAGGGATAAGATTACACGAGGCCAGGATTACAACGGTGTGTTTACTCGTGCAAGAACTCTACTCAGTTCTGAAAATCTAAGATGCTTGTTTCATGCTATTTAACGGTTGAACCAAATATAATAAGATGCTGACTATAAGTTAAAGGACTCGTACAGCATCCAGGAAAGACAAGAGGAATTATGTTAGGTTAGTGAAATTGAAAGAAATTCGAAATATTTCTTTTCATATGCCAAAAACCGGGCAAAAACCACTTCTAGTATAGGGCCCCTGCTCAGACAAGACGGATCCTACACAGATGACAACAAAGAAATAAGTGAGATACTGAAATCTCAATATGACTCTGTGTTCAGGGAACCACTAATCCGTCTAAAGATTGACAATCCAAACAATTTTTTCATGAATGAGCCTCAAAACCCTGCCAATGTATGACAAATTTCTGACATAACCTTAACTCCACTAGACTTTGAGAAAGCCATCGACAACATGCCCATGCACTCAGCCCCAATCCAAGACTTGTGGAACTCTGTATTCATTAAGAACTGCAAGACACAGGTGAGATTCCAGTCACTAAAAACAACGGATATAGCCCCACTTCATAAAGGTGACAGCAAAGCAATAGCTAAGAACTATAGACCAATAATTTTAACGTCCCACATCATAAAAATCTTTGAATGAGTTCTAAGAAGCTGGATTGCAAACCACTTGGACTCTCAAAAATTGCACAATCCAGGGCAACATGGGTTCAGAGCAGGTCGCTCCTGCCTCTCGCAACTACTAGACCACTATGATATGGTCTTGGATGCACTGGAAAACAAACAGAATGCAAATGTAGTATACACAGACTTTGCAAAAGCCTTTGACAAGTGCGATCATGGTGTAATAGCGTGTTAAAGGGATAACTGGCAAAGCAGGCAGATGGATCTTCAACTTTCTAACCAATCGAACGCAAAGAGTAGTGGTAAACAGAGTTAAATCGGAAGCTGCCATAGTGAAGAGCTGTTCCACAAGGCACAGTACTCGCCCCTATCCTGTTCCTCATCCTCATATCAGACATAGACAGAGATGTAAACCAAGCACCTTATCATCCTTTGCGGACGATATTAGGATCTGCATGAGAGTGTCATCCATTGAGGACACGGCAAATCTCCAAGAAGATATAAACCAAGTTTTCCAATGGGCAACGGAGAACAATATGATGTTCAATGAAGACAAATTCCAACTACTCCGTTATGGAAAACTGGAGGAAATAATAGCTAGAACTGCGTATACTACAAACTCTAATCACACAATAGAGCGGAAAAGTAATATGAAGGACCTGGGAGTGATAATGTCAGAAGACCTCACCTTCAAGGATCACAACAATGCCACTATCACATCTGCGAGGAAACTGATAGGATGGATAATGAGAACATTCAAGACAAGAGATGCCAAGCCAATGATGATCCTTTTTAAATCACTTGTTCTCTCTAGGCTGGAATACTGCTGTACATTAACATACCCATTCAAGGCAGGTGAAATTGCAGATCTAGAGAATGTAGAGAACCTTTACTGCACGTATAAGTTCCATCAAACACCATAACTACAAAGGATGCCTGGAAGCACTTGACTTGTACTCACTGGAGCGCAGGCAAGATACATCATAATCTACACCTGGAAGATTCTGGAGGGACTGGTCCCTAATCTACACACAGAAATCACTCCCTACGAAAGCAAAAGACTTGGCAGGTGATGCAACATACCCCCAGTGAAAAGTAGGGGTGCCATTGGTACACTAAAAGAAAACACAATAAGTGTCCGGGGCCGAAGACTGTTCAACAGCCTCCCACCAGCCATAAGGGGAATTACCAATAGGCCCCTGGTCGTCTTCAAGAGGGAGCTGGACAGATACCTAAAGTCAGTGCCGGATCAGCCGGGCTGTGGTTCGTACGTTGGACTACGTGTAGCCAGCAGTAACAGCCTCGTTGATCAGGCCCCGATCCACCAGGCCTGGCCATGGACCGGGCCGCGGGGACGCTGATTCCCGGAATGCCCTCCGAAACAGGCCAAGTGTCTATCGTCAAGTGTCTTTGACAACTAGAACCCCCCTCCCCCCCATACACACTTTCTCTGTGAGATTAGTTCAGCTGGAGTTGAGACAACCTACTCAGATGAAGAGAACCTCCTTCAAGACGTGTCAGGTTATATTATTAGTGTACAGATTATTATTCACATTAGGCGCTGGTACTGGTACGTGGGTGACATATTTACAGTGTGGCGCAATGAATGCCTTAGCTTTGACATGTTCTTTGAGAAATTAAACCAACTTGTACCTTGCATAAGATTCAAAGTTGATTGAGCACATCAATATAGATACCATACCTTGATATTTTGGTTTATAAGGAACTACAACTCTCTGCTAATTATAAAGAGTGTACAGGAAGCCTACACACACACCACTTATTATGTTCATATTTTTCTGATAGTTCTACCAAAATAAAGAAGTTTGTAAGAGGTCTGGTGTTGTACAGCGTTGTGACTAAGAAACTGAGGGAAGGTCACCACCAGGAGTGGTAGATCCTGGAATTATGACCGTATTGTGGCTTGAAAGGTGGAATTCATGGACCGTCGCAAGACGATTTACTGTGAGAGAATCTGCCGAGGATGTGTTCATTAATCTTGAACGAGAGTTAAAGGTTCGTAGGTGATCAGACACCACCCTTTGCACACCTTCATTTTGAGAAAGAGACAACTGTTGAGGCACAATCTGCTGGAGCAAGAAAATACAACCATCTGGGAACAGTTCTCTAAACTTGACTTCCCAGATAAATTGATTCATTGAGGACTTAGCCAAGTAAATAAAATTATAATGGAGCAAGACTGACCGTCAATATAGAGACCACATCAGTTACCAAATAAATCATAACATTTCATCAAGGCAACAGCAACAAAATACAAATGGATCCAACGTTTTTCTAAAACCTATCACTAAAGAAACAAGTATAGCAAATTCTTTGCAACAGTTGATACTGGATATACTGTATAAAGGAGAAATAAGCCACTTATTCTACTAGAATAAGTGAACACGAGGAGCCACCAAGATAAGGCCACGAAAATCTGACAGTCTTTATTAATCAAATAATTAAGCGCTAAACCGACAAGGGTCATCTGACAAGTCTTTAGCCATGTCGATACTTTGAATCACATTATCACTTGGTAAGAGGCAGACGTAACCTACAAGGTGGACGGCTCCTGCATCACAACCACCATATACACTCGCCTCTCACTAACAAAAACAATTAGTCTTTAAAATACTGAGCTTTAGTTGTTTTTGTTAGTGAGAGCAGTGTATATGTGGTTGTGATGCAGACCTCCACGAGTACGTCTGCCTCTTACCAGTGATAATGTGATTCAAAGTATTGACATGGCTAAAGACTGTCAATGACCTTGTCGGTTTACGCAATATTTGATTAATAAGACTGTCAGATTTCTGCTATCTTGGTGGCTCTCGTGTTCACTTATTATATATATATATATATATATTATATATATATATATATATATATATATATATATATATATATATATGTCGTGCCGATTAGGTAAAACTGGTCAATTAGCAAGAACTCATCTAAAATTAAGTCCTTTCTAAAATTTTCTCTTATACATTTAAAGATATATTTTTTCATTTATGTTAATGTAAAATTTATAATTTTGTACCAAGAGAAACTTTGAAAACCTACTAACCTTATTACAACAAGCGCAATTTAATTTAGCCTAACCAAACTAAATATATTTTAGATACGTTAACATTAATTTAATAATAAACAAACACAATTAAATATATTTTTTTCGTTATGTTCAGAATGATTTTGGCGAAATTATTGCATACACAAATTTTCACTTGTCTTATATGGCAAGGTGAGCGTTGCTATTTAAGCCAAAATTGCAAGTTTTACCTAATCGGCACGACATATATATATATATATATATATATATATATATATATATATATATATATATATATATATATATGTCGTGCCGGATAGGCAAAACTGGTCAATTAACAAGAACTCATTTAAAATTAAGTTCTTTATAAAATTTTCTCTTATACGTTTAAACATACATATATTTTTTTCAGCGAAATTTAATTTAGCCTAATCCAACTAAATATATTTTAGATAAGTTTGTAATAACTTAATAATAAACAAACAAAATTAAATATATTTTTTTTCGTAAGGTTCAAAATAATTTTTGCGAAATTACTGCATACACAAACTTTCGCTTGCCTTATTCGGTAAGAAGACCGTTGCTATTTAAGCCAAATTCGCTAGTTTTACCTATTCGGCACGACATATACATGAACTCAATTGAAGTAATAAGCAACTATAAAATAAATATTTTTTTTTCAACAAGTCGGCCGTCTCCCACCGAGGCAGGGTGACCCAAAAAGAAAGAAAATCCCCAAAAAGAAAATACTTTCATCATCATTCAACACTTTCGCCACACTCATACATAATCACTGTCTTTGCAGAGGCGCTCAGATACGACAGCTGAGAATAGTCCCTCCCAGCTGTCACTATCTCAGACCCCTCCTTTAAAGTGCAGGCATTGTACTTCCCATTTTCAGGACTCAAGTCCAACTAAATCAATTAACTGGTTTCCCTGAATCCCTTCACAAAATGTTACCCTGCTCACACTCCAACAGATCGTCATGTCCCAAAAACCATTCGTCACCATTCACTCCTATCTAACACGCTCACACATGCTTGCTGGAAGTCCAAGCCCCTCGCCCACAAAACCTCCTTTACCCCCTCCCTCCAACCTTTTCTAGGACGACCCCTACCCCGTCTTCCTTCCCTTACAGATTTATACGCTCTCCAAGTCATTCTACTTTGATCCATTCTCTCTAAATGACCAAACCACCTCAACAACCCCTCTTCAGCCCTCTGACAAATACTTTTAGTAACTCCACACCTCCTAATTTCCACATTCCGAATTTTCTGCATAATATTTACACCACACATTGCCCTTAGACAGGACATCTCCACTGCCTCCAGCCTCCTCCTCGCTGCAGCATTTGCAACCCATGCTTCACACCAATATAAGAGTGTTGGTACCACTATACTTTCGTACATTCCCTTCTTTGCCTCCATGGATAACGTTTTTTGTCTCCACAGATACCTCAACGCACCACTCACCTTTTTTCCTTCATCAATTCTATGGTTAACCTCATCCTTCATAAACCCATCCGCTGACACGTCAACTCCCAAATATCTGAAAACATTTACTTCTTCCATAATCCGTCTCCAATGTGATATCCAATTTTTCTTTATTTAAATCGTTTGATACCCTCATCACCTTACTCTTATCTATGTTCACTTTCAACTTTCTACCTTTACACACTCTCCCAAACTCGTCCACTAACCTTTGCAACTTTTCTTTAGAATCTCCCATAAGCACAGTATCATCAGTAAAAAGTAACTGTGTCAACTCCCATTTTGCATTTTATTCCCCATAATTTAATCCCACCCCTCTCCCCAACACCTTAGCATTTACTTCTTTTACAACCCCATCTATAAATATATTAAACAACCATTGTGACATTACATATCCCTGTCTAAGATCTACTTTAACCGGGAAGTAATCTCCCTCTCTCCTACACACCCTAACCTGAGCCTCACTATCTTCATAAAAACTCTTTACAGCCTTCAGTAACTTACTACCTATTCCATACACTTGCAACATTTGCCACATTGCTCCCCTATCCACTCTATCATATGCCTTTTCTAAATCAATAAATGCAATGAAAACTTCTCCACCTTTATCTAAATACTGTTCACATATATGCTTCACTGTAAACACTTGATCTACACATCCCCTACCCACTCTAAAGCCTCCTTGCTCATCTGCAATCCTACTCTCTGTCTTACCTCTAATTGTTTCAATAATAACCCTGCCATACACTTTACCTGGTATACTCAGTAAACTTATATCCCTATAATTTTTACACTCTCTTTTATCTCCCTTCCCTTTATATAAAGGAACTATACATGCTCGCTGCCAATCCCTAGATACCTTCCCCTCTTTCATACATTTATTTAACAAAAATACCAACCACTCCAACACTATATCCCCCCTGCTTTTAACATTTCTGTCATGATCCCGTCAGTTCCAGCTGCTTTACCCCCTTTCATTCTACGTAATGCCTCACGCACCTCCCCCACACTCACATCCTGCTCTTCTTCACTCCTAAACGATGTTGTACCTCCCTGACCAGTACATGAAATTACCGCCTCCCTTTTTTCATCGACATTTAAAAGTTCCTCAAAATATTCCCACCATCTACCCAATACCTCCAGCTCCCCATCTACTAACTCCCCTACTCTGTTTTTAACTGACAAATCCATTTGTTCCCTAGGCTTTCTTACCTTGTTTATCTCACTCCAAAATTTTTTCTTGTTTTCAGCAAAATTTCTTGACAGAGCCTCTCCCATTCTTTCATCCGCTCTTCATTTGCACTCTCTCACCACTCTCTTCACCTTTCTTTTACTCTCCATATACTCTGCTCTTCTATTAACACTTCTGTATATATATACAGTATATATAGAAACAAGTGTACATACGTACATAATAGCATTTGTTTCAATAAATATTGTACTACGGGTCAACTTCTATAACACTTAAATTCATATAAATTTCCCCTACCATATGTTACATGAGAGACAGATAACAAGTCACATGGTGTCGTCTAGCAGCTGTCCCTAGCATGGCACGCTGCAGTACAACTCAAACCAAAAGCTCACCTTCAGCACCGATGTAACACTGACTTATAATCTTAAAAAAAGAGGCGGACACCATCTTGACGGTCTGCTTCGCCTTGGCGCCAAAGTGGACCTGGCGGCGGCGGTGGCGGCGGCGGCGACGACAGCTGCCACAAGAACATAGCTTTGCGCAGGTCTAGGCCTCTGGCAAATCAATGAATGAACCGACGTCCTCATTTACCTCTACACCAGAAAAAATCTAAATATCATTTATAAATATTTAATTAACACTACTTTCGTAAGTGACCGAGAAGGTGTAGTATTAGTGTTAAGTATAGCCAACCACAGTGTGGTATTGATTGTAAGTGGCGGTGGTGTGGGCGGCGGGTGAACCAGCACGTCAACACTTCTCCTGACAAACGTTGCCCGAGTTCATGAACCTGGGAAATATATTGCGTCATAACTCACCAACATGCTTACTTCCCGGTCTATATTAAGCTTATCCTTCCCGTACACACAGTAACTGGGCTTATCACTAATTAAAAGCACTGAGACAGGTCTACAGGGGTGTTAGCACATGCACAAGCGACTCTGCCCAGCCTCGCACTATACTGGAAATAAGGCTACATGCAAATCATTCCATTACTCTAGATTCCTTAAACATAATATCGCTGGATTTTGTTTTTACCTATAAAATGAAATGTGGGAGCTACAGATGCGAGAAACATTACGCCATGCTAGTGAGGGTGTAAACAAACAATATGGACGTCAGCCATTCTTTACCTCCCGCCTCTTCATCTCCCGGTGTTTCCTTCCTCTTGCTCTCTATCAGGCGCTGTTTATCTTCCCCAGTCTCCTGTGTAACTGTAACGTTTCCTCCTTTATCAATTTCTGTATTAACAGAGTTATTCGTCTTGACTGGTGACTTAACATTGGAATCTGCATTGTCGTGTGCTTTAACACTGTTAATCTTCTCTGTTGACTTAACATCATTTGTCTCCTCTTTTTTATTTGTTAATACACCTGCTGTTTGCTGAGGGGCAGTTGTGTTTTCAGTGACTGTTGATAGTTTTGTCTGGTTAGCAGTCGTATCTGTTAGTTTACTTCCTGTCGTGTGTGTTGTATCACTGCCTGTCTTACTAACGTCTGTCTTGACTGCTGAGCTGTCTTTAGATGCGTCTTTTGTTGGTGGGTTTGTTTTGTCTGTACTTACAGTTGAAGTTTGTGAATTAGTCGCTTCTTTGGCCTGTTCGTTGGATGTCCTAGTCGTGTCACCCGTTTTACTTGTCGTGTCTCCTGTTTTACTTGTCGTGTCACCCGTTTTACTTGCCGTGTCACCCGTTTTACTTGTCGTGTCACCCGTTTTACTTGTGTCACCCGTTTTACTTGTCGTGTCACCCGTTTTACTTGTCGTGTCACCTGTTTTACTTTTGTCACCTGTTTTGTTTGTCGTATCTCTTGTTTTATCTGAGGCGTCCCCTATTTTGCTTGTCATATCTCCTGTTTTGTTAGTCGTGTCTCCTGTTTTATTTGTCGAATCTCCTGCTTTGTTCATCGTATCTCCTATTTTATTTGTGGTGTCCCCTGTTTTGTTTGAGCCTCCCGTATTTCCTGCTGCAGTTTCCTTTTTATCTTCATCCTCTGGTAGCGTGTAAGAAACAATTTCATCCACTGTAGTATAATACTATATAAATGTGATTAACTGCCATGTAAACATCCATATTGACTCGTATTTGCTGAGGCTATATAAGACAACTCGCATGCACAAAACATAGCCTACATTGTACACAAATGTATGGGTACTATGTAAACCAAATAAAGCATATATCTTAGGCTTCTGCTTATCATTATTATTGCTAAATTGAATGCTGCATAGTGAACTAAGCGTTTTTTAATTAGTCATATAATAAAACAAGCCAGCATTACGAAGAGAGATGTTCAATAGCGATATATATATATATATATATATATATATATATATATATATATATATATATATATATATATATATATATATATGCAATAAGATCACTGTAAACAGGTGATATCACAATATGCAGAACAACCACTGTGAAAAATAGTGAAATTCCAAGCGCTTTCGTGACTTCTTACATTATCAAGGAACTATATATATAAAACGCGTTACGCTCAGATAATTTTACTGGAGGCATGTAATTACTAACGGTTGACGTGTATGTGGGCTTGTATAATGCCGGGGAAGCAAAAAGCTGTAATAATCATACATAATTATACCCCTTAAAGTATACGCCCACCTAGCCATCAAGATCACATACTAGGCTCCTATCCAGCTGGGGATTTTTTTTACCTATTTGGCGGATTAGTTATCACTCCTAGTAGGTAGTAGATAGGTTATCACTCCCAGCTGGTGATTTTGACCAATCCTCAACCACCTGCAGTGATTATGACCACTACTCCACTACCTGGGTGACTGTAACCCATCCACCACGTGGGTGATTGTAACCAATCCTCCACCACGTGGGTGATTATAACCAATCCTCCACCACGTGGATGATTGTAACCAATCCTCCACCACGTGGATGAGTAACCAATCCTCCACCACGTGGATGACTGTAACCAATCCTCCACCACGTGGATGAGTGTAACCAATCCTCCACCACTTGGATGACTGGAACCAATCCTCCACCACGTGAGTGATATGTAACCTACCCACCACCTGCATTTATAAGCAATCCTCCCTCACGTGTAGTTATTATAACCACTTATAAATAATCCTCCCC
Organism: Cherax destructor; assembly: GCA_009830355.1. Classification (NCBI taxonomy): domain Eukaryota; kingdom Metazoa; phylum Arthropoda; class Malacostraca; order Decapoda; family Parastacidae; genus Cherax; species Cherax destructor. The sequence goes on from WNWK01002697.1 coordinate 176,652, forward strand.
ACCTTGGGAGATTATACGCAATCTTCCCCCGTCTGGGGTGATTAAAAGCAATCCTCCCCATCTGGGGTGATTATAATCCTCCCTATCTGGGGTGATTATAATACTCCCCATCTGGGGTGATTATAATCCTCCCCATCTGGGGTGATTATAAGTAATCCTCCATCTGGGGTGATTATAATCCTCCCCATCTGGGGTGATTATAATCCTCCCCATCTGGGGTGATTATAATGCTCCCCATTTGGAGTGATTATAAGCAATCCTCTCACTTTGGAGTTTTTATTTTTTTACCATCTAGTTTTTTCTAGCACTGGTGCATTATTATTATTATTATAATCAAATAGAAGCGCTAAACCACTGGGGTTAAGCACTGGTGCAGAACCCTCATATATCACGTCATCGCGGATAGCCTATAGCAACGCTTTTATAACACGATATATACACAAGAAGTATATCCCTTAATGAATATACACGGAAATAATTCATATCATTTAGTAGTGTGTAAAGCACTAGACGGTATGAGACTGTAGCAATGATCCGGGGGCTTGAAGCTTAGCTAAAGCTCGCTAAGCTTATGACACAGCAGCATATGCAGATGGTAGGAATATACTGATTGTGTTATCCTACCTGAACATTTCTTCTCTCCGTCAGCCATGGTGGAGGAGGAGGATGGTACCACACGTCTGTTCTGAGAGGTGTCACGCGCTACACTGTGCTGCTGCTGCTGCTGCTGCCCATCCTGGCCGCCATCGCCACCGCCGCCACCGCCGCCGCCACCATGGTAGTTGCTCACACACCGTCCCCTCATGTACCTTCCCCTCACCTTCCTCCCAATCACCTCCCTTCCCCTCACCTCCCCTCTCATCTTCCCTCACTTCATCCTAACCTCTTCTCATCCTCCCCTCATCTCACTTTCACTTCACCCTCGCCTCCCCTCACCTCCCCTAACCTCCCGTTATCTCCCCTCACCTTACCCCTCACCTCCCCCTCACATCTCAGCCTCCTTGCTCTACACCAAGGTCACCCGTATGTTGTACGTTTTATGCAATATCGATGATGCAAGTACAGTAGTGTTGTGAAAAGGGCTGATTGCATTAGTTACTGTGATGGTGAGGACTGTGAGGGGAGAAGGTGGAGGGCTGCCTCAGAAACGAGGGGAGTGAGAGGTCGCTTGAAGGTGACTCAGCTGCCCTCTCATGGTGGGTGGGGGTCGTAGCTCCCTCAAGCTGCATCTGTCAGCCACGCCTTCTAACCCCCACTCTACCCCCTCACCCACCTCACATACACGTGGCCTCCCGCTGATCTCCCCTCTCACCCCCCTTTCCCCTCTCGCTCCGTCCCTTACATAAGCTATGTTGAAGCTGCCGTGGTTGATGAACCCTTGATGGAATACTTGACGATATCCTCATTGTTCTACTACTGTCTCCCAACTCAAGCTGACATATTTCAACACCATGTATGAAATCCAGCCTGCATGATGGAATATATGGTAGGGAAACATAGCTTTTGTTCAAACTCTGTAACCTTCTTCTTATTCTTCTTAATCATCAAATATAATAGGGAAGCAGCAAATTGGTAATGTATTCAGTTTTGCTAAATAATAAAAGGTATATTTCCGCAGAGATGCTGGTACTGATCCGTAATATCTTACACTCAGAACATCATAAAGTGTCTTTTGATTACTAGATTACAACTAAATTCATTAGAAAAGGTATAACTGGTAAACCAGGCATATATATATATATATATATATATATATATATATATATATATATATATATATATATATATATATATATATATATATATATATGCAGCAGACCGATTCGGGTACCATGGTCTTGTGTCGTAAATCCGAGGGAAAGATTGCAAGACATTATCAAGAGGAGCCTCACAACAGCCTGATGCCCAGCAGTAAGGGAGCCACCCCACCTATGCAGATCTGATGGCAGCCAAAAGCGTCCAGATGGTATCACCCTTCAAGCCTGGACAGACGGCAAGCAGGTGGTGTGGGACTACACATGTGCATCTACCTTGGCTGATACCTATCTCCAATACACCAGGGAGGAAGGAGGGGCAGCTGCCACCTTCAGGGAGTCCCAGAAGTCGAGAAAATATGGAAAACTTGCCCATCATTATAAGTTTGTTCCCATAGGCTCAGAGACCCTTGGCTCATGGGGAAAGAGTACATCTAAGTTCCTCAAGGAGCTGGGCAAAAGACTCAACAGGGTAACTAGGGATCCCAGGGCAGCTAGTTTTCTGTTCCAGCGACTCAGCGCTGCTGTTCAGAGGGGTAATGAATGCTGTATTCTGGGCACGCGCCCCAGCTCGGAAGAGCTGGATGAGATTTACGCATTATAATCAGTGACAAACATGTAACAATATGTACTAGACATGTATCTCTCACACCTCGTGTACTGTATATGCCATCTTTATATCAACAATGTATCTCTTAAATCTTTTGTACCATATTATGTAATAAAATATACCTATATATATATATATATATATATATATATATATATATATATATATATATATATATATATATATATATATATATATATATATATATATTATGCAAATATCGCAAGTCAAGCGAAACAGGATGCAAACGGGGAGTAGAATGATAGCTCTAGGCCTTTCGTGTTACAATCAACAGATCATCAGAAGCCTGCAAAATTTCAGAAATAGTGAAAAGTGTTGAGAGAGAGAGAGAGAGAGAGAGAGAGAGAGAGAGAGAGAGATATATATATATATATATATATATATATATATATATATATATATATATGTCGTGCCGATTAGGTAAAACTTGCGATTTTGGCTTAAATAGCAACGCTCACCTTGCCATATAAGACAAGTGAAAATTTGTGTATGCAATAATTTCGCCAAAATCATTCTGAACATAACGAAAAAAATATATTTCATTGTGTTTGTTTATTATTAAATTAATGTTAACGTATCTAAAATATATTTAGTTGGGTTAGGCTAAATTAAATTGCGCTTGTTGTAATAAGGTTAGGTAGGTTTTCAAAGTTTCTCTTGGTACAAAATTAAAAATTCTTACATTAACATAAATGAAAAAAATATATCTTTAAACGTATAAGAGAAAATTTTAGAAAGGACTTAATTTTAGATGAGTTCTTGCTAATTGACCAGTTTTACCTAATCGGCACGACATATATATATATATATATATATATATATATATATATATATATATATATATATATATATATATATATATATATCTTCATGTAACTTTGTTTTTATTTCGCTCATAACTCGAGGCCTCATGTGATCAGTTTGAAATTTTAAAGACAGGTGTGAGGTAACTAAAGTACGAGGAACACTTGACACATGCAGGTCCCAGCCTCCTGAAATGGCTCAAAAAACTTAAGACACTCTCAGACACCTAGGCTCAAACGTTCAAGAAAGCTGCCTACTAATTCAGAGATGGCGGAGAGTGAAATTTAGATATGTAAGTTCACGTTTGCCAATTATGTATGTAAAACAGTGTAACGTTTTGATATCCGTTAAATCACGTTATATATATTTCAATGTTCCACTTCTAAATGGCTTCAACATTTTCATTACCGATGCATTCTAGAGTCAAGGTAGAGACCATTCTAGAGTCAAGGTAGAGACCATTCTAGAGTCAAGGTAGAGACCATTCTAGAGTCAAGGTAGAGACCATTCTAGAGTCAAGGTAGAGACCATTCTAGAGTCAAGGTAGAGACCATTCTAGAGTCAAGGTAGAGACCATTCTAGAGTCAAGGTAGAGACCATTCTAGAGTCAAGGTAGAGACCATTCTAGAGTCAACGTAGAGACCATTCTTTGTAGTAAAAAGTAGAGACCATTCTAGATCAAAGTAACTTTAAAGCTGGCGACTTTGTCACTGTCTGTGTTTTTATAAATAGAAATCATTGTTTAAACCGAGATAACTGGAAAATGATTGGTTGCTTCAAATTCCAGCTCTGGTGACACAAAGTTCATATGTTAATTGGTACTAAAAGGAAATTTTGGTACTCATAATCATAACATGATGACACAAAGTAAATTTACATTGTTTACGTTAAAATTTGAAATTTCAATGGAACTCTAAAAAAATGAAATAATTGGATTCAGATCAATTACTTGAGAATGTCTTTTTTAATAGGCTACAAAATTCCAGTGCTAATGGCCTTCAATTTTATTAAATATATAGGCCTGCTAATTTTATTAAATATATAGGCCTGCCAATTTTATTAAATATATAGGCCTGCCAATTTTATTAAATATATAGGCCTGCCAATTTTATTAAATATATAGGCCTGCCAATTTTATTAAATATATAGGCCTGCCAATTTTATTAAATATATAGGCCTGCCAATTTTATTAAATATATAGGTTTCCAATAACTAGTGGTCGACTTCAAATACTTAAGCGTTGGTGCATCTTAATGGTGCATCTTAATGGTGCATCTTAATGGTGCATCTTACTGGTACATCTTAATGGTACATCTTAATGGTACATCTTAACGGTTCATCTTAATGGTGCATCTTAATGGTGCATCTTAATGGTGCATCTTAATGGTACATCTTAATGGTGCATCTTAATGGTGCATCTTAATGGTACATCTTAATGGTGCATCTTAATGGTGCATCTTAATGGTGCATCTTAATGGTACATCTTAATGGGGCATCTTAATGGTACATCTTAATGGTGCATCTTAATGGTACATCTTAATGGTGCATCTTAATGGTGCATCTTAATGGTGCATCTTAATGGTGCATCTTAATGGTGCATCTTAATGGTGCATCTTAATGGTGCATCTTAATGGTACATCTTAATGGTACATCTTAATGGGGCATCTTAATGGTACATCTTAATGGTGCATCTTAATGGTACATCTTAATGGTGCATCTTAATGGTGCATCTTAATGGTGCATCTTAATGGTGCATCTTAATGGTACATCTTAATGGTACATCTTAATGGTACATCTTAATGGTACATCTTAATGGTGCATCTTAATGGTACATCTTAATGGTGCATCTTAATAGTACATCTTAATGGTGCATCTTAATGGTACATCTTAATGGTACATCTTAACGGTACATCTTAATGGTACATCTTAATGGCACATCTTAATGGTGCATCATAATGGTGCATCTTAATGGTACATCTTAATGGTACATCTTAATGATACATCCTAATGGTACATCTTAATGGTACATCTTAATGGCACATCTTAATGGTGCATCTTAATGGTGCATCCTAATGGTACATCTTAATGGTACATCTTAATGATACATCTTAATGGTACAACTTAATGGTACATCCTAATATATCTTAATGGTGCATCTTAATGGTGCATCTTAATGGTGCATCTTAATGGTGCATCTTAATGGTGCATCTTAATGGTGCATCTTAATGGTGCATCTTAATGGTACATCTTAATGGTGCATCTTAATGGTGCATCTTAATGGTACATCTTAATGGTGCATCTTAATGGTGCATCTTAATGGTGCATTTTAATGGGGCATCTTAATGGTGCATCTTAATGGTGCATCTTAATGGTACATCTTAATGGTGCATCTTAATGGTACATCTTAATGGTGCATCTTAATGGTACATCTTAATGGTGCATCTTAATGGTACATCTTAATGGTGCATCTTAATGGTGCATCTTAATGGTGCATCTTAATGGTACATCTTAATGGTACATCTTAATGGTGCATCTTAATGGTACATCTTAAGAACATAAGAATGGAGGAACACTGCAGAAGGCCTACTGGCCCATACAAGGCACGTCCTTATCAACACCACCACTACCTAACAAACAAACAAACAAACAAATTTTATTTCATTGCAGATTACATGGGTATCGGAAGTTACAATGTAAATTGAGTGCAAGGAGAGCCACTGACATGCCATGGCATTAGGGGCAGCTTATTCTAGTCCTTAAAAACTATGTACTTAATATTAGAGAAATTTATTGAGTTTATTCTAGTTAAAAATTATTTTCAAAATTACAATATGATGAAATTTTACTGTTTAAATTATTATATAATGATATTAGATATTAGATTGTTACAGGTGTTAAGATTCTTGAATGATAATATGGAATTGAGATTATCTTAAGGAAAATAACATTGAACATTTTTGACATTAACTTATAATATGAGTATTGGGTAACATAATAGTAACATATTATTAAAAATTGAGATTATCGTATAGGAAAGTAACAATGAGCATTTTTCAAAGTAGTTTATAGTATGATCATTTAGTTTTGGGTGAGTAGGTGGTTTTTGAGTTGAGTCTTAAATTGATTTTCAGACAAGATTATCTTAATATTTACTGGTAATGAATTCCAGATTCTGGGGCCCTTTATGTGCATAGAATTTTTACATAGGTTGATATGAACACGGGGTATATCAAAAAGTGATCTGTGTCTTGTGTTGTGGTCATGGGTCCTATTAAAGTTGGTGAGGAGAGTTTTGAGCAGAGGGTTTATATTATATTGTAGTAGGCACAAGAGTAAGTATGAATGTTCTTTACGGTGAGTAGTTTGAGACTTTTGAATATTGGTGGAGTATGCTGTCTAGAGTGGGAATTTGTTATCATTCTGACTGCGGCCTTTTGTTGTGTTATGAGTGGTCTAAGGTGATTTAACGTTGTTGATCCCCATGCACAGATTCCATAGGTGAGATACGGGTAGATAAGTGAATGATATAGTGCAAGGAGAGCTGATTGAGGTACATAATAGCGTATCTTTGATAATATGCCTACTGTCTTCGAGATTTTCTTGGAAATTTGTTGTATATGTGTTTGGAATTTAAGGCTACTGTCAAGGTGGATTCCTAGGAATTTTTCCTCTGTGAGTCTTGTGATGGGTGTACCATTGAGTGTTATGTTAAGTGGAACATTTGTGGCTTTGCTTCCAAACTATATGAAGTAGGTCTTGTCAGTATTGAGAGTAAGCTTGTTAGTCGTCATCCATGTTGATATTTTCTGTAATTCGGCATTAACAGTGTTGGCCAGTATAACTGGATTTGGGTGAGAGAAGACATATGTTGTGTCATCTGCAAATAAAATGGGTTTGAGTAGTTGTGATGCATTCGGTAGGTCATTTATGTAAATGAGGAATAGGAGTGGCCCCAGGACACTTCCTTGAGGACTCCGACTGTAATTTGTTGTGTGGAAGAGTTCGCTCCATTTGTGTACACGTATTGGCTTCTGTTGGTGAGGTATGACTTTAGGTAGTTGAGTGGGTGCCCCTTATACCATAGTGTGCTAATTTTGTGAGCAGTAAATCATGGTCGACTGTATCAAAAGCTTTGCGTAGATCAATGAAGATTCCCAGTGGGACTTCTTTTTCTCAAGTGCTGTATATATTAACTCCAACATGTGCGTAATAGCATCGTTTGTGCTCTTGTTTGTCCTGAATCCAAATTGACAGGGGTTGAGTACATTGTGTGAGACGAGGTAGGAATAGATTTGTCTATGAATTAATTTTTCGAAGATTTTAGAAAGCAATGGTAAATTAGAAATTGGTCTATAATTATTCAGGTCTGTTTGATCACCTCCTTTGTGGATCGGGGTGACCCTAGCTATTTTGAGAATTGATGGAAAGGTAGAGGCTTCAATGGATTTATTGAATAGTGTTGCTATAATTGGTGACAGTACCTGTGAAGCTTTTTTGTACATAAAAGTTGGTAGGCTGTTTATGTCTCCTGCCGTACTCACGACACTAATCAAACCCAGCCCCTCCCACTCATATATTTGTCCAATCTCTTTTTAAAGCCACCCAAGGTTGTAGCTTCTATCACCCTACTTGGAAGATTGTTCCACGCATAAGAACATAATATATATTTTTTGAGGAAGCTTAATTGAAAGATAGGTTGATTGAAATTCAGAATGAGAGGTTTGGGGCTTATAGAATGAAAGCAGGAATGGATGATGTTTTGTGGGGGGATAGACCCTCCAAGTATGTATTGGGGAAGTGTAGGGTACGTAGAGAGGTGATGAAGTAATTAAGGCTTAATTCAAGGAATTGGAGCATTGCTCCAATTCCTTGGTACGGTGTGCACCTTTAAGTGGTATGGTGTGCACTTTTAAGTGATATATCACCAAAAATTCAGTGGCTTGGAAAGTCAATATTATACTCATTTATCATAATTGCGATAATTCCACTTAGAATTATGGTACAGAGATGCGACGTACACAAAAATATTGCTAGATTTAGGAACTATTTTCTAATTTGTACAGATTGGTTGAGCTTCAGCAGCTACCTTGGAGCAACCATGATGTGCTACGAGTGGTGCAGCAGGGCCGGGTGAGGGAGCAGCTAGACAGGGTGTCCATGGAGGCGGTGCCGCGACTGTCGTACCTGCTACAGCGGGCACTGGTCAGGGTGGCACGCGAGGCTCAGAGGCTCACTCGACCCCTGGCAATGTGTAGCAAACAGGAAGTCTCCTCTGCTCTCAAGATTGTTTTGTCTCCGGCTCTGGCTGATTCCTGCATACAGGTAACAGGTGATATAACCAGTCCTCATTAGCTCCTCACATACTTCAAGGTCGTTTCCTTCCTTCCTCAGCCTGATTACCTGGTCTTTGACTGTTGTTTCCTTCCTGATGTGGTTGTACAACAGCTTCGGGTCAGACTTGGCTTTCACTTCTCTGTCATTTTCGTATTGTCGTTAGGCCTCCCTCCTCACCTGTGCATATTCATTTCTTGCTCTTTGACTACTCTTCTTATTCTCCTGGGTCCTTTGCCTTCTATACTTCTTCTATTCTCTAGCACACTTGGTTTTCGCTTCTCTACACCTTTTGGTGAACTAAGGGCTCGTCCTGGTCTTCTCATGTTGTCTACTGCCCTTGGTTACAAACCTCTCCTCTGCGTCCTTGCATATTGTTGCCACATATTCCATCATCTTATTTACTGATTTCCCTGCCAGTTCTCAGTCCCACTGAACCTTGTGCAGGAAATTCCTCATGCCTGTGTAGTCCCCTCTCTTGTAGTTTGGCTTCATTCGTCCTGCCTTTCCTGCTTCCCTCTCCACTTGTAACTCTACCATTTATTCGAATCTTAGAACCACATATTATGGTGCATCTTAATGGTATATCTTAATGATACATCTTAATGGTGCATCTTAATGGTGCATCTTAACTCTGAATATTTTAATACCGAGTCTGCGCGTTGTACGAACCAATTTGCTAACTTTCTAAAAAAAAATCAATTTGTATTGTCTTAAGTAATGAAAAATATTTTTTTTCTTAGAAATTTTTTATATAGAATAAAAATACAAGAAGAATTTTGAGAAATATTGAAAACTCACACTTTTATAGTGTTTTTAATTGTGACGAGTTTAGTGAACGTCTAAAATGTTTGTGTTAGAAACAGCACATTGTAAGTTACAGTGTTCTCACCTTCACTAACTTTCTACGAGGCTTTCCGTTATAACTACAGAATGTCTTATTCGATCGGCTTCAAATTCTCAACTCTGGTCAACTATTACTAGGGAAAAATTCGTGGAACAATTAACAATTACAAGTGACCTCTGCTCAAGTTTATATAGACCATTCCAGAAATTGGCTTTCCTGACATAGATTTAGAAACTCTCCTCTGATCAACTTCAAAATTTCAACAGTTGTGTGACGCCCTCAGAAGAAGGTTGGTGTTGTTAATGGTGTGTAGGTGCCATTGTTAATGGTGAGTGTAGGTGCTATTGTTAATGGTGAGTGTAGGTGACATTGTTAATGGTGAGTGTAGGTGCCATTGTTATTGGTGAGTGTAGGTGCTATTGTTAATGGTGAGTGTAGGTGCCATTGTTAATGGTGTGTGTAGGTGCCATTGTTAATGATGAGTGTAAGTGCCATTGTTAATGGTGAGTGTAGGTGCCATTGTTAATGGTGAGTGTAGGTGCTAGTGTTAATGGTGAGTGTAGGTGCCATTGTTAATGGTGTGTGTAGGTGCCATTGTTAATGGTGAGTGTAGGTGCCATTGTTAATGATGAGTGTAGGTGCCATTGTTAATGGTGAGTGTAGGTGCCATTGTTAATGGTGTGTGTAGGTGCCATTGTTAATGGTGAGTGTAGGTGCCATTGTTAATGGTGAGTGTAGGTGCCATTGTTAATGATGAGTGTAGGTGCCATTGTTAATGGTGAGTGTAGGTGCCATTGTTAATGGTGAGTGTAGGTGCCATTGTTAATGGTGTGTGTAGGTGCCATTGTTAATGGTGTGTGTAGGTGCCATTGTTAATGGTGTGTGTAGGTGCCATTGTTAATGGTGAGTGTAGGTGCCATTTTGTCACTTATTCTAGAAGTAAGATAGAAATATTTGTTACTTAACTTGACTATGCTTCTTGAAGGGTGTGGTTGCCTTAGTGCTGGAGATGGGCTCTTGATCCAAGGAAATAGAGTTATCCTCCCCATGCCTGGATCTCATCACTACATGCTTAGTTGTTTCTCGGGTGGAAATTTTGTTATATTCTCCACAGAACTACAGTATACATCTTATAATCAGCTGTAAAGTTCGTCTTCAAGTGTTTTCCTCTAAGTTTTCTCTTGATCTTAATGTTTAATTGATCAGGTCTTCTTTAAATAACTGAACAATGTCTCTCTTGATCGAAAATAAGTAGCAGTTTTTGACTTTATTTGTTTTATCTTAGGTTAAATCAACATAATGAATTTTTATTTGCTTATAACATTTCTTTGCTCTCAAGGCAAAGATAATTGTAGGTGTCTGAGCTTTGCTCAGACACCTACAATTATCCTCAAAGATTTGTTAAGTTATACCATGAATTATGGAAAGATCCAAGACTACACCTTATCACACAAAGCAAATGCGATAGTAATTATGGACAAGGTAGATTATAGGAAAAAAATGAACATGTTATTAGAAGACTTTGGAAGTTAGATTCCCCTTAACCTGCCAAAGATACTGCGCCTCACTCACCACTATTGTATCAGGTGCGTTGAGTACACACTAATGTTAAGTAATATGGCGATAACTTTCTCTGATGACTCGGCGACCAAAATATATACAGGCAAAGATAATGTGTATTTCCGCAGGTACACGATACAGCTGTTACAGATCACAGCTGACATCACTGACATACTATATAGGAATTTTCTGGTAATGCAAAAGCATTTCGGGCAACTTAGGTTAATCTTGTCCCCCAGGATGCGATCCACACCAGTCGGCTAACACCCAGGTACCTACTTACTGCTAGGTGAACAATACCAGCAGGTGTTGAGAAATAGTATTCCCAATATTTCACCCGTGCCGGGTATAGATCCCGGACACCTCAGTGTGAGCTGAGGATACTATCAACCAAGCAACGAACAGTTCTTTGGATCAAGAGCCCATCATCAGCATCAAGGAGAAAATAATGCAATAAGGTAAACTAATACTATACTAAGAGTGGAAAAATGACTGATTAGAGAAGAATTTCTTCAGTAATGAGACGGAGAGAAACAGTGGAGAGACGTGATGCGCACTCGACATTAAACATTGATGAAATATTGAAGCCGACTAAATAAAGCGTTCTCCAGTAATAAAGGAAAACTCGTTATAAAGCAAACGGAAATGTTGCTAAAAAAATATATATATACATATATATGTTCCGAAAAATAGGAAAGTCTTCCCCTGGTTAAACTTGAAAACGCCATAAATCCCCAGAGATATTTTCTTTCCAGTTTTCTATTCACATTTACATTCTGTTTAAAATTCTCTACAGTCCTGAAAGAAAAAAAAATATTTTTTTAAACTAATTTGATAATATTGACAAAAAAGGCAAACTGGAAAAAAAGGGAAAAACTGGAATAAAAATTTCCCACTATTTTACACATAAAATCACCAAATCTGCTCCAACATGTTTCACTTTCACTCTGTTGTCATCGTAGATTTTGGAAGCTTTCGTAAACATTTGAAGATCCGCCACTGAGGATTTTGGAAGTTATCTCAGCCATTCCAGGATGCTGGGCATAACTTCAACTTCGGTCATAGAGCTCCTGAACATGTTAATTATTCCTAGAATTTGATCCTCGTTACCGTATACAAGTGTTTTAAAATGAAGGCTATTGAATGCGACGTTCTTGAGTAATGAGCAAAATAAAATCGAGAATTAGGAGGAAGAAAAAAGTAAAAAATACTGGCAACTTCTTAAAAGTATCCCTTCTGGGATACCTCAAACTTCTCAAACTGAAGTTGAGGAATATCAATATCTTCCCATTTTAGGAAGTTAATCTATTCCTGTGAGGAGAGATGCTCCTCGAGTGTTTCACTCTATCTCAACCACAAGGTTGAACTCAGATAATTATTGGCCAGGATTACCCAAGATGAAAGAACTATTAAACTGTTCGTGTGTGTACTCACCTAAATGTGGTTACAGGGGTCGATTCACAGCTTCAGGCCCTGCCTTTTCGATGGTCGTTACTAGGTCCACTCTCCACGCTCCAAGAGCCTTATCGTACCTTTTCTTATACCTATGTATGGATCCTGCCTCCACTACTTAACTCTCCATATTCCACTTCCTGACAACTCTAAAACTGAAGAAATATTTCCTTACATTCCTATGTCTCTCATGAGTTTTCTGATTCCAGTGGTGTCCTCTTGTTTCTGTATCCCATCTTTGAAACATTCTGGTTCAATTCCCCTTGCCAGTTCCTCTCTGTATTTTATACGTCATTATCATTTCCCCTCTTGTCCCTCCTGTCCTTCAGAATCATCAGGTTAAGTTTACCTTAGCATCGGGAGAAATCTTGTTGCAAACTTTTGCATTGCCTCTAATTTCTTGACGTGTTTGACAAGGTGTGGGTTCCATACAGGTGCTGCATACTCCAATATGGGCCTGACGTACATGATGTGTGGCGTCGTGACTCACTCCTTACATACACGTCGAAAACGCTATTCTTAGGTTTGCCAAGCGTCCATATGCTGCAACATCCATTTATGGTTGATATGCGCCTCAGGAGATGTGCTCGGTATGATACTCACCCCAAGATCTTTTTCTCAGAGTGAGGTTTTCAGGCTTGTGTGTGTGTGTACTCACCTATTTGTGGTTGCAGGGGTCGGGACATCTGGCCCCGCCTCTTCACTAATCGCTACTACGTCCTCTCTCTCCCTGCTCCATGAACTTTATCATACCTCCTCTTAAAACTATGTATGGTCCTTGCCTCCACTACGTCACTTGCCAGACTATTCCACTTCCTGACAACTCTATGACTAAAGAAATGCTTCCTAACATCTCTTTGACTCATTTGAGTCTTCAACTTCCAATTGTGACCCCTTGTTTCTGTGTCCCATCTCTGGAACATATTGTCTCTGTCCACCTTGTCAACTCCTCGCAGTATTTTGTATATCGTTATCATGTCTTCCCTAACCCTCCTGTCCTCCAGTGTCGTCAGGCCTATTTCCCTTAACCTTTCTTCATAGGACATTTCCCTTAGCTCTGGAACTAGCCTTGTTGCAAACCTTTGCACCTTCTCTAATTTTTTGACGTGCTTGACCAGGTGTGGGTTCCAAACTGGTGCTGCATACTTCAGTATGGGCCTGACGTACACGGTGTACAGAGTCTTGAAAGATTTCTTACTGAGGTATCGGAACGCTATTCTCAGGTTTGCCAGGCACCCATATGCTGCAGCAGTTATCTAGTTGATGTGCGCCTCAGGAAATGTGCTCGGTATTATACTCACCCCAAGATCCTTTTCCTTGAGTGAGGTTTGCAGTCTTTGGCCACCTAGCCTATACTCTGTCTGCAGTTTTCTTTGCCCTTCCCCGATCTTCATGACTTTGCATCTGGTGGGGTTGAATTCGAGGAGCCAGTTACTGGACCAGGCTTCCCGCCTGTCCAGGTCTCTTTGTAATCCTGCCTGATCCTCATCCGATTTAATTCTCATCATTAACTTCACATCATCTGCAAACAGGGACACTTCTGAGTCTATCCCTTCCGTCATGTCATTCACATATACCAAAAACAGCACTGGTCCTAGGACTGACCCCTGTGGAACCAAGCTTGTCACAGGCGCCCACTCTGATACCTCGTCACGTACCATGACTCGTTGTTGCCTGCTTGTCAGATATTCTCTGATCCATTCCATTGCCCTTCCTGTTATACGTACCTGATCCCCAAGCTAATGCACTAATCTCTTGGGAGGAACTGTGTCGAAGGCCTTCTTGTAGTCCAAGGAAATGATATCTACCCACCCCTGTCTCTCGTGTCTTACTTCCATTACGTCGTCATAAAAGTCCAGTAGGTTTGAGACACAGGATTTGCCTTCCATGAATCCGTTCTGGTTGTCGTTTATAAGTTAGTTCCGTTCCAGGTGCTCCACCACTCTCCTCCTAATAATCTTCTCCATGACTTTGCATACTATACATGTCAATGACACTGGTCTGTAGTTTAGTGCCTCATGTCTGTCTCCTTTCTTAAAAATGAGGACTACATTTGCCGTCTTCCATACCTCAGGTAGTTGCCCAGTTTCTATGGATGTGTTGAAAATTGTTGTTAGTAGCACACACAGCATCTCTGCTCCCTCTCTAAGGACCCACAGAGAGATGTTGTCCGGTCCCACCACCTTTGAGGTATCAAGGTCACTTAGCAGCTTCTTCACCTCCTCCTTGGTTGTGTGTATTTCATCCAACACTTGTTGGTATATCCCTTGTTGGTGTACCCCCGTGTTCTAACTTCCCAGAGTCCTTTCTGTCTCCACTGTAAATACTTCCTTAAATCTCATGTTGAGCTCCTCACATACTTCTTGGTCGTTTCTTGTGAGCTCCCCACCTTCTTTCCTCAGCCTGATTACCTGGTCCTTGATTGTTGTGTTCCTCCTGATGTGGTTATGCAACAGCTTCAAGTCAGACTTGACTTTTGATGCTATGTCGTTTTCGTACTGTCGCTGGGCTTCCCTCCTTATCTGTGCATGCTCATTTCTGGTTCTTTGTCTAATCTCTTTATTTTCCTGGGTCCTTTGTCTTCTGTACTTTTTCCATTCTCTAGTGCACCTTTGGGTAAACCAAGGGCTCATTCTGGTCTTCCTGTTATTTCTGTTGCCCTTGGGAACCAACGTTTCCTCTGCCTCCTTGCATTTTGTTGTTACATAGTCCATCATTTCGTTTACTGACTTTCCTACCAATTCTCTGTCCCACTGAACCTCCTGCAGGAAGTTCCTCATACCTGTGTAGTCCCCCCTTTTGTAGTTTGGCTTTCCCCATCCTACTCCTGTTACCCTCTCCACTTGTAACTCTACTATGTATTCAAAGCTCAGAACCACGTGATCACTAGCTCCAAGGGGCTTTTCATATGTGATGTTCTCAATGTCTGAACTACTCAGGGTGAACACAAGGTCCAGTCTTGTTGGTTCATCCTCCCCTCTCTCTCTGGTAGTGTCCCTAACATGTTGATGCATGATATTTTCCAGTACCACATCCACCATCTTGGCTCTCCATGTGTGTGTGTGTGTGTGTGTGTGTGTGTGTGTGTGTGTGTGTGTGTGTGTGTGTGTGTGTGTTGAATAAATACAAAATAACGTTAATAATTACATATAAACATTCAAAAGCGACATTGTATGATGACCAAGAATTCCTCAAGATGTCTTAAATATATCAAGGGACGATGAACCTAACCGGAGGGAAAATGCTTCATGTTACTGGCTGACGTCTGACTCGAGGGAAAACGGAACTGGATATAATCTAGGTCAAAAACAGCGGCGGTGTCGGTGAGCGGGTGGTGTTTTGACAGTGTGTGAAGCCTAGCAACCACCTGCCACGCAGAGTCTACGCTCACACACGCTAACTTATTTTTAGTTTTTCTTTTTTAACTTTGTTTATGTGGTAGCTTTCCCGTGTGATGAGAAGTGGCAGGTGCATTCTATACCAGTAACTCAAATATGTGTTGAGCCGCATTATGAAGCAATAAAATCTGAGGTTGCTCAACCCTTTCTTCTGCAGAAGTTATTTATTCCTTCAGGTTGCATGGACTTAGAAGATTCTTCTTGATGATTAAGACACATGTAACAGTTGGGTATCCTTAGTGTTGAAACGTTTCTCCTACACAGTAGACTTCTTCAGTCAAATACAGAGATAGAAGGTGTAGTAGTGAAATAAAGATGATGTAATCAGTCCATCAATCTTGCTTCCAGATATGAACACAAAATATTAAATATTATCTATTCCTTTGTTTGTCTCAGGCAGTTCTTAGCAACAGAAGTTTTCTTGAATTTCACCTCATTGACCAATCGTACAAAAGCTACAACGCGACATTTATTAGTAAGATCTGTTGACTCATCAACCTGGATAGAAAAAAACTTGTTTTTCAGTTTATCACAAAACCTCTTCAGCGTCATGTGACATGTCATCAATACGTCGACTTATTTTACTGTTTGAAAATGGAACATTTTCAGTTTCTCGTACTGCATCTTGTCCCAGCATTTTGCCCAATATAATTTTACATGTTGACATTATTCTCACCAACTGTGTGACTTTTCCTTTTCTGTGCAATAATTTCTGCTACCAAATAACTTGTTTCTTGAACCTTTTCACTGACACTTGACTTTATTCACAAAAGCTGTATTCTGTTTATTTTGAGATTCCAATATCCTTTTAAAATAATCAGCACTTTTAATTTTCATATGACTGTGATTTGTCGTGAAGTGTCTTTTCAGTTTTGCTGGATCCATTGCTGTATTTGAGAGTTGTTTGTCACAGACGAGACACAATGGAATAGGACAACTTTGATCACCAGTCCATGTAAAGCCCATTGATAAGTAACCTTTTTTGTGCCCGTTGTTGCACTAGTGCAGTGAAATTTCTCAGATTGTGATCCTTCATCACTAGCCTCATCAAAATTGTCTGGACGTTTTCTCTTCAAAAATCGCCACATTGGACGGTCAGACATTTCTGTAAAATAAAAAATAAAATAAAAAGTAATCATACTTAAATTTTTAAAATTCATATAACATCCCTAAATGATGGGTAAAATTTACTAAATAACGTAGGTGAATAAGGGTCGATTTCCCTTAACCTCTCCTCGTAAGACATACCCCTTAGCTCCGGGACTAGTCTTGTTGCAAACCTTTGCACTTTCTCTAGCTTCTTCACGTGCTTGGCTAGGTGTGGGTTCCAAACTGGTGCTGCATAATCCAATATGGGCCTGACATACACAGTGTACAGGGTCCTGAACGATTCTTTATTAAGATGTCGGAATGCTGTTCTTAGGTTTACTAGGTGCCCATATGCTGCAGCAGTTATTTGGTTGATGTTCACCTCTGGAGATGTGCCTGGTGTTATACTCACCCCAAGATCTTTTTCCTTGATTGAGGTTTGTAGTCTCTGGCCCCCTAGACTGTACTCCGTCTGCGGTCTTCTTTGCCCTTCCCCAATCTTCATGACTGCACTTGGTGGAGTTAAACTCCAGGAGCCAATTGCTGGACCAGGCTTGCAGCCTGTCCAGATCCCTTTGTAGTTCTGCCTGGTCCTCGTCCGACTGAATTCTTCTCATCAACTTCACATCATCTGCAAACAGGGTCACTTCGGAGTCTATTCCTTCTGTCATGTCGTTCACAAATACCAGAAACAGCACCGGTCCTAGGATTGACCCCTGTGGAACCCCACTCGTCACAGACGCCCACTCTGACACCTCGCCACGTACCATGACTCGCTGCTGTCTTCTTGACAGGTATTCCCTAATCCATTGGAGTGCCTTCCCTGTTATCCCTGCCTGGTCCTCCAGCTTTTGCACTAATCTCTTGTGTGGAACTGTGTCAAACGCCTTCTTACAGTCCAAGAAAATGCAATTTACCCACCCCTCTCTCTCTTGTCTTACTGCTGTCACCCTGTCATAGAACTCCAGAAGGTTTGTGACACAGGATTTCCCATCCTTTAAACCGTGTTGGCCGTCACTGATAAGCTCATTCCTTTCTAGGTGCTCCACCACTCTTCTCCTGATAATCTTCTCCATGACTTTTCATACTATACATGTCAGTGACACTGGTCTGTAGTTTAGTGCCTCATGTCTGTCTTTTTTTTAAAAATTGGGACTACATTTGCTGTCTTCCATACCTCAGGCAGTCTCCCTGTTTCGATAGATGTGTTGAATATTGTTGTTAGTGGTACACATAGCGCCTCTGCTCCCTCTCTCAGGACCCATGGAAAGATTTTGTCCGGCCCCATCGCCTTTGAGGTATCTAGCTCACTCAGCAGCCTCTTCACTTCTTCCTCGGTTGCATGTATTATGTCCAGCACTTGGTGGTGTACCCACCTTTCCGTCTTTCTGAAGTCCCTTCTGTCTCCTCTGTGAACACTTCTTTGAATCTCATGTTGAGTTCCTCACATACTTCGCGGTCGTTTCTTGTAATCTCTCCTTCTTCCTTCCTTAGCCTGATCACCTGGTCCTTGACTGTTATTTTCCTCCTGATGTGGCTGTACAACAGCTTTGGGTCAGATTTGGCTTTTGCTGCTATGTCATTTTCATATTGTCGCTGGGCTTCCCTTCTTACCTGTGCATATTCGTTTCTGGCTCTACGACTTCTCTCCATATTCTCCTGGGTCCTTTGCCTTCTATACTTCTTCCATTCCCTAGCACACTTGGTTTTGGCCTCCCTGCACCTTTGGGTGAACAATGGGCTCATCCTGGCTTTTTCGCTATTCCTGTTACCCTTGGGTACCAACCTCTCCTCAGCTTCCTTGCATATTGTTGGGGGCATTCGTAGCCCAGACCTTGCGGTGCTTGGGTGTGCTGGTCGAGACCTCTGGTGGTAGTCAAGCCAAACTTTATTTTTTTCAAGATGGCTGACGGGTATAGGAGGAGAGTCAACACTGTTTGTGTGGAGGTGCTTCAAGGGGCACTATACCCCACAAATGCCTATGTTTTGCTTCCTGCCATACTTTGGGACACTTTTGGTATATCCCATGATGAATTATATGGGATATCATTAAATGGGGCATCAAGAATCTTCGTGAAGGTCACCTGCACAGCTGTGTATGAGTGAATTGTGGACGCATTTCAGGATCAGAGGAAAGTTGTGTCACCTGGAGTGGAGGTATGTTTACGAGATGTTTCTGCAACTTACAAATGGATTCAAATATGTAATGTCCCCTTTGAGGCAGGAGAAGTGGACATAAGGGATGTATTTCAACAGTATGGTGTCATCCATACAGTCAACGTTGGGAGGTGGTCACAAGGAATATATGCTGGAATGTTGGAGGGATCTTTCTCCGTAAAGATGACTTTACAAAGGCAAATACCTTTCTACGTTTTGATGGAGGTTTTTCACACGCAGGTCTTTGTGTCATATGCAGGTCAGGTATGGACGTGCAGGCTGTGTGGAATGCCAGGGCATATGACTGTGGATTGCTCACAACGATTTGACGACAGGCGACGGCACAGTGACAAAGAGGAGCAAGCTATGGAGGAGCAGACGCAGCCGCATGATGAGTCGCTGGAAGGCGTGAGGAGCGGCGCTGATAAGCAGAAGCCGGATGGCAAGTGGAGTGAAGAGGTGGAACGGGCAGAGGTGGAGGTGTGCACCTTGCCGGTGGAGACTCAGTCGGGGGAGGTGTGTGCACCTCGGTTGGGTGAGGATAAGGTTGATGGTGAGGCTGAGGCCATTCTGCAGGATCTGCATGACATCATAGGTGGTTCGGAGTTAATGCTAGATGAAGTGAGTGAGGTGAGTGGAGTGAATGCGGGAGTGGCTCAGGGAAAGGTCTGAGCGATAGTGGGGAGGGTGCTGACGGTAGGGGTGGGGTCCATGGTTTGGTGAGTGTAGTGGAAATAGAGGTGCATAGGGCGGAAGCCATGGAGGTGCCTCTTTCGAAGGGTGAATCCAGGAAGAGACCTGGCAATGATGATGAGGATGATGTTTTAACCCCGGCCCAAAGACCTGGCAAGAAGGCTTGGGCGGAGGTGGCTAGGGGTGGTGTTGAGGGAGTGAAGGGAAGAGAGGTGGCTAGGGTGCCTAGGGAAGTGGGAAGAGACGGAAAAGGGAGTATGGTAATAGTAACATGAGTGTCCCAGTGGAGAAGAGACAACCGAAACAGAGAGGGAAACCACTGCCGTTACGTTCAAGTGTCTAAGTATGAATGTTAATGGCCTCAAGAATGAGGTCAAGAGAAAGTGGGTTGAGGTTACGTTGCGTAGATTGTGTGTGGATATATGTTTCTTCCAAGAACATAATTATAGGTGGGGAAATGATTTGGTATTGAAAGGTTATAGGGTGTTTACGGGTAGTTCCACGCATTTCAAGGGAGGTGTGTTGGTGGGAATACGTGAGTCCAGCCTATTCACCTTGACGTCGTGGGAAGAGGGAGGAGGGGGAGGGTGGTCAGGGTGGAGGGTTGGTGGGGGGGACCCAGGTATGTTTTATAGGCGTGAATATGCTCGCTGACCCTATGTGGAGCATGAAGGAACAGTTTGTGAGGTCTGAGTTGGTTTATGCCTTCCGGGGAATCTCGAATGTCACAATTATTGCAGAAGACTAGAATAGCGTGGTTAGGGTAAAGGATGTGGAGCCGAGAGGGGCGGGATGCATTTTGGGGGCCTTGCGTGAGGTGTTGGGGGCAGTGGGGGTGGTGGATGTGGCCAGGGGTATGGGGGAGCCGGTAGAATACACATTTTATAGGAGGGGATATGCGGGCCGCCTTGATAGGGTATATGTGAAAAGGGCAGTGGAGGTTGTTAAGGTGGAGAGCATGGATGTGGGCTTCTCGGATCACAGAGGGATTCTAGCAGAGGTGGGATAGGAAGGTGTGGTCCGGGTGTATCAGAGTTTTTGGAAGTTAAATGTTTGTTTACTGAGTAGGGAGGGGGTGGGGAGGCTTTTAATGAATGGTGGTAGGGGTTGTAGGGGAAGGGGGATCTGTGATGTGGCGAAGTGGTGGGCGACATGTGGTAAGGTGGCTATTAAGGCTTACTATGAAAGGGTAGGAAGGGAGGAGGCTCGTTATAGGTATGGGTATCGTTATTTGGAGGGGCTATTGTGGGAGTGCTACTAGGGGGGGGAGGAAGAGCCATCTAGGGAAGAGGTTGCGGACTTACAGGGCAGATTGTGGGATATACAAAATGATTGGTTTCAGGCGCTCAGGGTTCGTGGGGGAATCGAGGAGGTTTTATGGGGAGACAGGGTGTCAGCAGTAGTTTTGCGGCGTTTTCAGAAACGCAGAGATAGTATGTTGATATCGGCTTTGGTGGTTGAGGAGGGTATGGGAGGGTACGAATCAGGGAAGGTTTTAAGGACCACTGAGGGCATGAATGGTTATGTGGAGTATTGGTTTGGGCAGAAATATAGGGAGGTGGATGGGGACATGGGGGCACGAGAGGTGATTTTGGGAGGAATGGTGGAGGGGTTGAATGAAGAGGATCAACAAGCATTGGCTGGGCCTATTACGAAGGAGGAGGTGTGGAATGCGGTTCGGGGGTTGTGATTGGGAAAGTCACTGGGAATAGACGGTCTGCTGGGTGATTTGTATGTAACACATTGGGAGGCGTTAAGAGGGGTTTTGATACAGGTTTTTAATGGGATGAGGGGTGGGGGTTTAATGGAGGAGTCTTTACAGACTGGTGTAGTGGTGCTAGTGCCTAAGGGCAACACAGCAGAGTCTTTAAGGGATTATAGGGCCATAGCTTCCATGTGCTCAGATTATAAAATATTTGCGAAGATCCTGGTGAATAGGATGAAATGGGTATTGGGT
>WNWK01002698.1:0-122500 GCA_009830355.1 Cherax destructor
TGGGTCCCTGGTCATGTTGACGTACAGGGCAATGAACAGGCAGACACTGCTGCGCGGTCAGCAGTACATGACCTTCCAGTTTCATATAGAGGTGTTCCTTTCACGGACTATTTTGCGGTCATTGCTACCCACCTTCGCACCCGTTGGCAACAACGCTGGTCTGACCTGCTGAATAACAAACTTCATTCTATTAAACCGGTTATAGGTTTCTGGCCTTCTTCTTGTCACCAATGTCGAGGTTGGGAGACTACTCTCTCCCGTCTTCGCATCGGCCACACTCGTCTTACTCACGGGTATCTCATGGAGAGGCTCCCTGCCCCTCTCTGTGAGCATTGTCAGGTTCCAGTGTCTGTTCGACATATCCTGTTGGACTGCCCCCACTATCAACGAGCACGCAGAATTTACCTTCAACGACGTCTTCGCTCTGCGGCCCTTTCTTTACCTTCCCTTCTTGCAGATGGACCCTCCTTTAATCCTGACTCTCTTGTTGGCTTTTTGACAGAAACTGACTTACTACACAAACTCTGAAGATTATACCTCTAGCACCTCCCTCAGTCCCTTCTACCTCGATCTCTTGCTACCCTCCTCCCCTGCACTACCCACCGTCATCTAGCACTCCATACCCTACTAATCGTCCATCTCCCTCTTACACCTCACTCTCCCTGCATCCTACAATAACCTGCAGCGCTGTATAACCCCTGTGGTTTAGCGCTTCTATTTGATTATAATAATAATAATTTATGTAATGCACTCATAAAATGGATATAATACTACTAAGCTTCTACTAAGCAATAGACCCATCATTGTTGAATGCATTTTATCGTCCAGGTCCTCATCTCCATGGTCTTTGAAGGGAAAATGCAATTTACATAACATATGACGTATTTTTTGCTCGATAAATCATTCCTCCTGTCCCCATCTCGGCCATGATGTTGGGGGATGGTCCACTGTATTAGAAAATTTGCTCATAAATGTACAATAGAGTATAACGTTTACAAAATACTGCTGTCGATCATTTTAGTTTTTGTATAGGGTTAACTTTAACATTAACTAAAAGAACAAAATAAAACAAGACTTAATGCAGTAAGGAAACTTCATGTATATGATGTTTCACTTGATTTACAAGCTTTTTCAAGTCAGTAGAGGACATGAAGTAAAGAGCTTATATACCAGAGAAAAGTATAAATTAGTTGTTACAGTAGGTGACTGGCCCATTGCAATTGATCCATCATGTCATGTTTCTGATGCAGATCTGTTGTGTAATTATCCTTTGTATTTTCTACCCAAGTTGCAGATGCTTGTAAATCAAGTGAAACATTGTCATATAGGTCATAAAAGTTAGCATACTGCATAAAAGTTTCATAGTAATAGTATTGTTCATTATGCTTTAACATATATATCCAGGTGCAAAAAAGTCTCATATTAATACAATATTGTTCATTATGCTTTTTAACATATATCCAGGTGCACGACCAGAACGACTCCCTGTGTTTGAAGACAAGTGTTGGTGCCTCATGCAAGAGTGCTGGGCTGGAGATCCTTCCAAACGACCATTACTAGGGGAGGTTGAGCCCAGACTTATGGAAATAATGGAAATGGGGGTCATAAAGCTGCAAGAGTGCAGAGAACAGATTGACGAAAATGAGGAGGATAGTAAAGTTGATTCTGCTGTAGATGCTACAGAGCAGTTTGGTTTCATAGGTTAGTGTAGAAGTACTGTTGTAATATTTACACAAGCTTAATGTCTTTCAAGTAGAACACTGTAGAAAGTTTGGTGTATGTACCCTGTCAAACACTCAACTTAACTCTCTTAGTATCCATAGATTTAAATTTTTCTGTATAGTTATGCATAAATGTAATGAGTAGAGTAGATTAACAAAAGAACCAGGTGTAACAAGTAGAGTGCACTGGAAATTGATTAATACATTAATGTGGGTAATGTCCTACAGCACGAGAGGATGTAGTTCAACTGGGAAACAGTCTTCACTACAGTATTAATGGCTTGCTGTGATGAGTAGCAGCATCGGTATTAGTGCCGTGATGAGTAGCAGTAGGAGCATTAATGGTGAGTAGCATCAGTATTAGTGCTGCAATGATGAGTAGCAGTAGCACTAATGCAGAGCTGGTGATAGTCTGTGATAATATATAGTCACTGCTTGTGTTAGCTACCACTTGCTTATCATTGGTTACAGCTGGCAGCTTGCATTATATTTTAAATTCATAAAATATGCAAGCATTGATTAGAAGAGCAATAAAAAATATTTATGTATACCACTGATCGAGTATTCTAGACTTTCAGCCAAATGCTAGATAATATTTTCTTTAAAGTCTGGAATGACATTACTCGAGATGAATTTTATTTTGTAATATATATACAACAGTCATACTATATTACAAGTTTTTGAGCATGCTTTTTTGCATTCATATTGTTTGGCCTGATAAAAAAAATTTTAATGCCAGTTTTATAATCTTGTAAGCATACGCTATACAGTACCTTCAATATTTATATGACTTTGTTTTTAAATTAATGTTTCAGTCCTACCTTGTTCTCCTTGACAGTGGATTTAAAGTATATAATCCTCTAAAAATATTATAATGTATATGGTAGTTTTTTCAGTCAAAAGTGCCATCACTTTATGTAATGCTTTATCATACTGGATTTGTAGAATTTTGTATTTCTAAAATTGTATATTTTTCTATAGCATTTCCATATTTTAAATTGGAGTAATACTATTTTTGCTATCTGTATATTGGTACTAGCTTTTATAAATGACTAGTTTTGTTTTGCTAGATATGTGTATAAATAAATATACATACATATTGTATATGTAAGGATATAAATATTGTACATGTTGGAAAGAATGTACTTTTTTGATGCAAAATAATAGGTTTGTATAGCTGCCATGAATGGATGAATGAGAGGGTTTTATTAGGGTAATGCATTTATATAAGCATGTTTCTCAAGCATTTATGCAAATTAAAATTACAACAAATATCATTTTTAGTGTTAAGAGTTCTGTGAAGTAATATTTTAATCAGAATTGTGCTATTCATAGGAAAAATAAATTTGCAGTCATACATCTAACATTAAAATTACACATTAATTGCAAAATTTGTTTCATAGGACAGTGTAATACAGGTGCCAATATTTGCTGCTGTGATAGGTTTCAGTTCTATTGGGCATTTTCACTGCTTATGTGTATGGCATTTCTTATGATAATACAGTAATTTGTGACACACTGTCCTAATTTTGTATTGTATGATGTCCTTGTGGAGAACTGCATTAAAAGATTTGTTTGGAGTTTGTATAGACACTGCTTTGTAATGGTATCAGTTAATGTTGGAGCTGGAATTACTTATTTTAGGAATTCACTTATGATCCTTGCATTCTTTTATTGTAATAACATTTTTTGTTTGCTATGCAATCTCATATTTATGCAAGTATGGATCTTGCTTATTAAATTCCATTGTAGAAAATATTAACTTTTAGATATCCCATATTTCTCTCTTGAAATATTCTGTAACAATGATCTTGTATGCTCAGGTAAGTCTTTTATCACTGGTGAAGCTTCCAGTGTCTTCCATCATGTGGCTAGACATAATAACAGTATCAAGGAGCGTTGCTTATAAACATATGTAATTATTACCAAAGATTTCAAAAAGTTTTATGCTGTAATGCAAAAACTTGGAAAAAAAAAATTGAGAGAATTTTAATGTTTTTGTATTGTTATAGTAATT
Source organism: Cherax destructor (assembly GCA_009830355.1). Lineage (NCBI taxonomy): Eukaryota > Metazoa > Arthropoda > Malacostraca > Decapoda > Parastacidae > Cherax > Cherax destructor. The sequence continues at coordinate 3,739 of WNWK01002698.1, forward strand.
TAAGCATTTTTGTAACTTCAGTGTTCCAGTAAAAAGCCTAATTATTTTTTTGAAGTTAAGAATGCCTGTGAGTGACTTAACTGGAGGAGTATACCTGGAAGGTTTTCTAAGGGTCAACACTCCTGCAGCCCAGTCCATAACCAGGCCTTAGTTAAGATTCAGTTAAGAGAATTATTCATTAGTCTATAGGAAAGGTAAGTTTTTGTCACCTAAGCTAATATAGGATCTCAAATTGTTTAGTACAAATTATAAGGGCAGTGATAGCTGGACAGTTAATATGTCAGCCATCTCTTGTCCAAGACAATTCAACCGATAACTAGTTCAAGCAGTGTCAAATCGGATAGATAATGGTTAGACTTAAGTCACCCTTAATAGTACTACTGCTAGAAAGCAGGCAGGAAACTGCTTCATCACTCAGTTATTTCTTCTCTCATTTAAAATGTATGGTGGTTTGCTATTCATTTTTATATACATCTCGAGTGAAATTTTTGTTTTTAGAGCATGTACATTTTCCTACTTCCACTTAGTCTTTCAATACATATGCTTAAGCAAGCCTCATTCTTTGTAAATTCCTAAGCAACAACATATGAAAGTGGCATTTATTTATGTAGTATCCTCATCTCTAGATTTCTTTAGTAAATGTTTTAACATTTAGTAAAATTAAAATATTCTTTGTAAGGAAATAGGAAATGAAATGTTTATCATAAATATCTGCCATCCTTAGATAGGTGAAAAGACACATTTTATGCAACTGACATAACAATATTAAATAATTATACATTTTTTTTAGAGGATAGGATTAAAGGCTAGTGAATATTTTCATATCACGTATACCAATAGTACCTCGTTTTGAGTGGTGGTGTAATATATATTCATGGGAAGTGCTAAACTCTTACAGATTGAACAGCTCCTGGGGAAAATGGGAGACAGATTTGATTCAAGGAAGGGGAGAAAAGGTTTAGTTGCTTCAATCAAGAGTCTTTTACTGCCATTAATGAACCTCCCTTAAGGGAAGCAGTGGTATATTAAAACTCAAACATGTAGATAAGTTATCTTTTCATTATTAGGTGTCTAATACTCAATATATAGGTATTTAAAATTAGATTTTTTCAAATAAGTTAATAAATCTCAGGAATATGCTGTAATTTACTTGTAAACACAGAAGACAAGAGGGAACTACACATTTCAAGATAAAGCAGTCTGTGAAAGGTATATTTAAATTTGAAAATCTCTTACATATAAATATAAAAAAAAAAAAGCAAAAAATTTGCTTCACTGGGTGGCTATGTAGATTTATGAATTACTGGTCAGGTTATGCACAAATTCATCTAGCCTGTAACTGGATGAGTTATCACATGGATAGCCTTGGCCTTAACTAGGGGACCTTATCAGGATATACTCAAATACTATAGGCACAGTGTGCAATACTAATGCTGTATATGTATGTATTGCAAGCACACACAACTAAAGAAAGAGGGATTAAGTTTTTTAAGTCTTTTTCTCAGGAAAATGCACAATTTGAGGACAATTTAAATCAGGCAAGTGCCTTATCAAAACCAACAAAGTACCCATATTAAGAGGTCTCTTCATGAATAACCCACACATTTGAAAGGAAACTACACATTTCTTTTAGTCTCTTGGTGCCATTAATAATAAATGTCATAGTAAGAGTTTGAAGACCAAGCTTTTTTAAATCCATAGTGTACATGGGAAACAGGCACAGTATATATAATCTGGAGAGCAAGTGATGGAGTTGAGGTGGAAATATGACTTGGTTCAGGGGGTAGTATATACTGAGGAACATGAGAAGTCCCGCAAACCAAAAACTTCCTTGGCGGGACCTTTGGCTTGCATGCTCTGAATTCAGCACACATGACCCTCCTAACCACAATCAGGTTTACACTTCTGCTCCTTCAACTATGTATAGCTATGCTGACCATGTACTTTCTAGATTCTTGATGCTGGGTTTTCAGCCAAGGAATTGAGCTTGTCCTCCCAATCATTGGCTCAAACTTAGATGCTTTCCATTTCCCAAGGGACTGTAAGACTATGGGTTTAGTGCTACCAAATGATTGCAATAGTGTATATCACTTATGAGTTTAGTGCCCCCTCCTGAATATATAGTGTAAATAGCTTTTAACAGTGGCTGCCCCTGTACAGGTTTAGCACTTATTTGTTAATAGTTAACTGATGGATATATCCCATGTGGGTTTAGTGCTTCTGTGAATATGAGATTGATGGTTATTAATTCTGCAGGTTCCTACAGGTTTATTTATATTTCACCCATACAATACAGGAACTTGCCAATATAGCCACATAATGAATAATGGAGAAAAAAAATCTTTTGTTTTGCAATAATCCTCCAGATCATTCACATTTTAAAATTCTTTGTCCAAAGATGTTTAACATACATTCTAAAACACCCAGTAGCTTTTGACTTATTGCTTACAGGATTATTTTAGTAACTAATGTGCATTTTATATTAGACCCCTTAATTACCTCCCATTTCCTAGGCAGTATGATCCTTACAGGGTTAGTACTTGCTCATTTTAATAATATTTACATTGCCATAATCACCTGTTACCAAGTTCATTTGAAAGTATGTATAAGTGTTAATGATTATCAAATTGTGTTTGTGTTAGTACTAATTATTGTATTCATGGTAGTGGCTACATCAAAAGTTGATGTGTGTTTTAATGCCAATACAAAACATGGCTAAAGTGATTTTAAAATATTAATCTCAATCTCATTATCTAGTACTGTATTTTAAGTAAACCTTATGTATGTTAAATAAATTTTAGAATTTTTTTCTGGTTTACCTACTTATTGTAGATTTTTTAAAAATTGGAGTGTACTATTTTAAAAATAAAAACCATAAATGTAGTATTTTTTTTTAATCCCTTTTGGTGTGTAACTAGAAAGATACTTGTGTGCACTAGACAAAAAAGTTAGTTGCTGAATTTTTATGACTTTTATTGATCCATAAAATAATTAGCTCACAAAACATGATAAAAGCTTTTGGTTGCTTTCTGAAGCTTTGCCAGAATAGTGCTGACTAACCCACAAGGGTTTATAACACTGAACACAACAATAGTTAAATATACTAACCATAGTTAATAAATTTAAGAGAGTTAATATAATATTGTTTTCAAGCCATTGAGAGTATTAATTGGTATCTAAGCTTTTCCTACTCTTCTTCAGGCTCTAGATTAATATTATTACCAAATTTTGCATAGAGATCCCCCTTCAGCTGAGTCATAGTATCCTGTAGCTCACTGCTTCTGCTGTTGAGAATACTGATTTCCTCTTGCAAGTCTTCTCTCTGTGCACTGATGGCTTCTTGTGCTTCATCCTTAAAAGCAAAAAAATGACATTTTAACAAATTTATCAACCTTTATATATTTCATGCTGCTCCAGTTGCTGTGTAATATCACTTTGCTTGTTTCATAGTGTCAAGGCCAACCCAACCCACCAAATGGTCTATCAGGACATAAATGGGGAATTAAAGACAAACCAAAGCCAAGTGGAAAGTAGAAAAGCTAACAAATTTTATAGACTATAAAGAGAGGCAGGCATGTGTGAACATGTTAGATAGGGGTAAATGGAGACGAATGGTTTTTGGGACCTGAAGAAGGGTATTATTTTGTGAAAGGGTTAGTTGGACCTGAGCCCTGGAGGTGGTAAGTACAATGCCTGCACTTTAAAGGAGGGGTTTTTGGATACTGGCTGTTCGGAGTGACATCTGTCATATCTGGGCACCTCTACAAAGACTGATATCATATGAATGATGGTGAAAGCATTTTTCTTTTTTTGGGTCACCCTGCTTCTGTGGGAGACAGCCATCATGTTGAGAAAGTTAATACCATGGGTGAAACAATGGTCCAGGGCAGACCAAAGCTTTTGATGAATTATGTAAGAGATGTGACAGTGCAATGAGAGCACTTTCAAAGAATGAATATTAGTAGACAAAAGAATGGGTAGACTTCTGAATGTACATTCAGAAGTCAATCCATTATTTAGTGGCAGCTACAGTCAGAGTAAGGGGTAGATTGGAGTACAAGTTAACTAGCAACAGGGGGCTAAGAAAAGTGAAAATACATTAAGGGCAGTTTTGGAAAAATATAAGCAACTAATTGGGGGGAAAAAGATACATTAGAGAAAGTGCAGGAAATGAGGTGATGGTAGAGGATATACTATAAGGTAAATTTAAAAATACAATGCTAGTGTAGCAGAGGTCTGTGGGTGGAGATGGGAAGAGGAAAGATTGGTGGAAAGAAATTAGCATACGAGAAGTTTTTCCATTGTAAAAATAGTAAACCCTCTTATAAAGCAACACCAGATGGTGCAATTTTATGGGAGTGCAATTAAAAAAAGTGAATCCTAAAATTTGTAGAAAAAAAAAATGATACTGTTCTGTACTCCCTGTAAATCTAAAAAAAAAAAAATTATGTAACATACAAAATTAGAATAGCACCTTCCACATTTTCACAATCTACCTAAAAACACACATAAAACAAACAAAATAATCCATTTAGTAAAAAGACAAGAAAAATATTTATAATCCAGCCTCTATAAAACTTGCAAGTTCTCTATAATCATACACAAAGTAGGAATGTACATGATAAAAACTAGCAGAAAAAACAGCATTTTAATTCAGATAATTGTAAACATTAAATCTATAGTTCTTTGCCAAATAAATGTAAGCATTTTGTATATGCATAAATGAACATACACAAAGTATGAAAAAAGGGAGAAAAAATATTTATTTAAAATAATGTTTGAACGAATACAGTGGTAGCTCTACTTATGAGCAGCTCCCAACTCGAACAATTATGTAAGTGTATTTTTGTAGGTGCTTTTGTAAGTGTATTTTTGGGGGTCTGAAATGGATTAATCTAATTTTCATTATTTCTTATTGGAACAAATTCCTTCGGTATCGGCACTTGAATAGCCGTCTGGAACGAATTAACCTTGTAAGTAGAGGTACCACTATATTTGCAATGATTGTAACCACAGCATTCAACATTGTTTAAGTAATTAATTAACTAAAAAGTGGCATTATTATAAGTGCTGAACATCACACATCAGGGACCTACTGTGACACCAATTCCAATCAACAAGTGTCTTAAGATATCTCTATGAAGCAAACATTTTAAGGGGAGAGGAATGCAACAGTAATGTGACCTATTAATAAAAATAGGTTTAATTTCAAGAAAAATCATCTATTTAAGAAACTGTTGGACTAGTAATAATTCAATGAAAAGTAAAGGATGCAGATAATCCTTCAAGTCCCTCAAATAGTATCTCACTTTCTTTACTTATGTTCAATCTATCATTTCCCCAATCACCTCATAAATCATTATTATTACAACTGTTGCAAATCATACTTTGTTAATTTTTGAGCACCTAGGCTAGAGTGTAGCTTTTGTCACATCAAAATATAAATAACTGATATTACTTAAACCTTTATTTTTTGGCTACCAAAACAAATTCTTCATAAAAGCAACATTTTAACTAACCTGTGTTTTCATGATGAAGACCTCACCAACCATGAATGGAACTTTCTCATCACTGTCCAGAGCAATTAACATCTCATCTTCTGCATCCTGCAAGTTTTGTAGATCATTCTGAATGGAAAAATTCAGTCATTATATACAGCCCATATTTATTGCCTGGAAACTTTACATACCAAAATACTATACAGTAGGGCCCTATTTTACGGTGTTTCGCTAATACAGACATTTGAAATTATGACCAAAACTCGTTACTCAGCTCCCCACCACCTGACTCGCTAATACGGTCTCCATGCACCGCTGTTTACATCCTCTGTGACTCTGTGAGCTTCGCGTCTCCCCATTATGTCTAGAAACTTTCCAAAATTTCAAGCGTTTTAAAGTTATTGCATATTTTATATGTACAGTGGACCCCTGAGTTTCGTAAAAACATCACTCCTGAAGTTTTCTCAAGTGCCATTACCGAACGAATTTACTCCCTTAAGGAAAAATGTCACGTAGGTTAGTCTATTTCAGACCCCCAAAAATACTTTTCCACAAGCACTTACAATATTATACTTACATAAATGTACGATTTCTGGGTTTACGAAACTTGGGGGTCCACTGTACTCTGATAAATGTATACTTTCACACTGTGCTGGCATGCAGGTACACATTAAAATCACTAAGAGGTCTCACTAGTCTTGACGCCATATTATTAATAATAATCGCTACTGGGCACTTTAAATGTCCTATAGTATTACATTAATAAAGACATTTTCATTAATCCATCCTTTTTCAAAATTATATAAGAAACACGTTACATAACAAACATAATACATTCACCCACAGTAAAAAAAATTGACATAAATCTGAGATGTGGTAGCCAGGCGGCTTGGTATGATTGACAGAAAGAATTACGTTTTCTCTAGTCCAACACCAAAGAAAATGTGTACACAACAGTATTAGTGGGGGTAACTGTAGAAAATTATACCTTTTGTATGCCTTCATTTTAGCATCATTCCCTCTAAAAATGGTGTTTTGCATGAGAATGGGAGTGTTGTTGTTTATTTATTCGACTGCATCAACGTGAAGACAACTCATACACAATGTAGGGTGTTTGTTTACATTCTCGGCATCGTGTTGTCTCTTGTTTACAATGGCATTTAAGTTTAGTTGTTAGAAATTATTTAACTCAGTGAACAAGGTGTGTTGATGGTAATACAGCCTCTCCTCACTTAACAATGGAGTTCTGTTCCTAAGACCACGTCGTTAAACGAATTCGTCGTTAAGTGAGGAGCATACTATAATGGTAGTGAGTTTGTGTCAACCATCTCTGATATTGTTTTAATGTCACCTTTGAACCATTTATAACATTTCTGGTATATTTTTAAATGTTTATACAGTAGTGTACTGTACGTATATTGAAATAAACAGAATAGAGGAAATCAGCTCTAATATACATTTATTTAGGTATGAATACTGGTCAAGAGAGCCCATCGTAAGTCCGAGGCATTGGTAAACGAGTACGTTGCTAAGTGAGGAGAGGCTGTATTCTAGAAATATTACCAAATCACTGTTGTATCTATCAGTGTACGTATAAGTTTCATAACTTCATTTACAAAGGAAAATTAAAATTATAGCACAGTGCATATTTTTCAAGAGATACTACATAGTGATAAAAACATCTGGGTATCTACAAGGATCTTATTCATCAACTTGTAAGCCTTAAATACCTTTCATCTCAATAGTGAAATTTAGGCAGATCCCAATACCATCATAACTAGCTAATACCCACTGACACCAATACTAGTATCACATAGTATTATTTAACATATAGTATCTCAACTTTTTTTTTTTTAAGATATTTCATTGATATTTAAAACTTAGGCTCAGTTCTGTAGGATGTAACTAATTTCTATTTACCTCCTTAATTTTAAGTTCCTCCTTAATGTCTCCATGACGTGCATTGCAGCGGGCAAACCTGTTTATCTTCTGTTGATCTTCATAGGTAATGTGCACATCCGAGTCCTAAATACAAAAAATTATTATGCTCAAAAAAATTTAACTAAAATGTCTGCAAATATTTTATTTTCAAAAGAATTTTTAAGGTCACTTTGAAAATACGTACAATTCACGTGTTTCAACATTGTTTATAAAATCTACTACTCTCCTGATGGGCACTAAGGTCTGCACGGGGATAGAATGTTTTCAAGGATCACTGGATAGCAAATTTAAATAGAGTACAAAATTTCAATTACATACATAATTATTAAAATTACCCTAACATCATCTTCATGTCATTCAAATTAAATATACTAGACTATATAAAAAAGGCAAACATGGTAATTCATTAACATTACATATGCCAGCTATATAATTTTGGTAATGCATGCTAAACAGTATAGAGAATTTTCCTCTTGCACCAAGATTTATCAAAGGTACAGCAGAAAAGAGTAATCACCAAATTTAAACAATAAAGAGAAACAGGTGTGGGGGAGATGGAAGCTATGAAACCCACATTACCATACAGAACTTTGTTAGTAGGTTTGGAGCCCAACTTACATATACAGTGGAACCCCGGTTAACGAATACCCCGGAAATCGTACAATTATGTAAGTATAATATTTTAAGTGCATGTGGAAGTGTATTTTTGGGGGTCTGAAATGGACTAACCCACTTGACATTTTTTCTTAAGGGAGTAAATTCGTTCGGTAATGGCACTTGAGCAGGCTTCTGGAATGAAGTTTTTACGAAACTCGGGGGTCCACTGTATAATATTGTAAGTGCTTGTGGAAGTGTATTTTTGGGGGTCTGAAATAGACTAACCTAAATGACATTTTTTCTTAAGGAAGTAAATTCGTTCGGTAATGGCACTTGAGCAGGCTTCTGCAATGAATTTTTTTTGTTAACCAGGATTCCACTGTACAGTGGACCCCGAGTTACGAGCAAAATTCATTCCAGAAGGCTGCTCAAGTGCCATTACCGAACGAATTTTCTCCCTTAAGAAATAATGTCAAGTAGGTTAGTCCATTTCAGACCCCCAAAAATACACTTACAAAAGCACTTACAATATTACACTTACATAATTGTACGATTTCCGAGGTGCTCGTAACTCGGGGGTCCACTGTACAAAAGTCAATACCCTCAATATAACAGACCTCTATTCAAAGTTTATTGTAATACAGTGGACCCTCGGTTATTGGCCGTAATCCATTCCAAAAGGCCAAAAACCAAAATAATATTTCCCATAAGAATTAATGTAAATACAATTAATCTGTTCCAGACACCCAAAAATATTAACAAAAAATATTTTTTTTACATACACAAAACAATAACTAAATAAAATGACTAATGAAATGGATAAATGAACATTTAAATCACTATTTCATACCTTTATTGAAGACTTGTTGGCATATGGAAGACAGAGGAGGAGAGAGGGAGGACTGATTATTCTTTGGAAGGGGAATTCCCCTCCATAAGGACTTTAGGTATCAAAGCCCTCTCTGGGGTTATTTCCCTTCTTTGTCTTTTACTGGCACTAGGACCAGCTTGAGTCACTGGACCCCTGTCACACAAAAAAACTTTCCAGAGAGTTCTGTTTCTTAAGATTTGCCTGAAGTGGGACAAGGTTTTGTCACTGAACATGTTGCAGATATGGCTTGTTTCAGCTTGGTCAGGGTGGTATTTCTCCACAAAACTTTGCACCTCCCTCCACTTTGCACAAATGTCCTTAATCGCTGAAGAAGACATCCTTCGTCTCTCTTCCTCCTCCCCTGAACCAATTTCCTCAGCTGTGGTCTGTTGCTGTTGCAGATGGAGGTCGTGCAGCTCTTCAGTGGTTAGCTCTTCCCTGTGGTCCTCCACCAACTCTTCCACATCCTCGCCACTCACCTCCAACCCCATGGACTTCCCCAAAGACACAATAGATTCCACAACAGGCAGAGGGTTGACAAGGTCAGGGTCAGCCTCAAATCCTTAAAAATCCTTGAGGAGGGCACATTCTGGCCACAATTTTCTCCAAGCAGAGTTCAAAGTCCTGGAAGTCACTCCCTGCCAAGCCCTACCTATAAGGCTTATGCAATGGAGGATACTGAAGTGATTCCTCCAGAACTCTCTTTGGGTCAAGTCAGTGTCCGAGGTCACTTCAAAGCACCTTTGAAACATTGCTTTCGTGTAGAGTTTTTTGAAGTTAGAAATGGCCTGCTGGTCCATGGGCTGGATGAGAGGAGTGGTGTTAGGAGGCAAGAACTTCACTGTTATAAAACTTAACTCCACAGACAATAGGTCTACCAAGTTTGGAGGATGAGCATGAGCATTGTCCAGTACCAGGAGGCACTTAAGTGGCAATTTATTTTCCTGGAGGTATTTTTTCACACTGGAGCCAAACACTTCATGGACCCAGTCAATAAAAATTTGCCTTGTGACTCACATGCCATATTATTAGCTTTCCACAACACACAATTTACTCTTGACGACATTGTTTTTCTTGAACACACCTGGATTTTCAGAGTGATACACCAGTAAAGGCTTCACTTTGAAATCCCCACTAGTGTTACCACAGAACAAAAGAGTAAGCCTATCCTTCATAGGCTTGTGTCCTGGCAGTGCCTTTTCCTCCTGAGTGACGTAGGCCTGTTTCGTCACAACTGAACACTTGTTGGGGAGGAATCCTTCAGCCTCTACGAACTCCTTGAATTCATGCACGAATTCTTCAGCTGCACATTTGTCTGAACTTGCAGCCTCGCCATGCCTTACAACACTGTGTATGCCACTACGCTTCTTAAATCTCTCAAACCAGCCTTTACTGGCCTTAAATTCACTAACAGCAGCACTCCACAACACTATCTCCCGCTAATTGTTTATAGTTGATCCACACCAACAATAACTTCTCCACATCTTCAATAATTGGTGATCTTTGTTTCGTTAGCATATTTATTTCGCAACATTAGCTTCCTTGATTTCTACTTTCTTTGCCAGGATGAAAGTGATTGTTGATTTGGATTTCCCATACATCCTGGCAAGCTCAAGCACACGTACACCGCTCTCATACTATGCTATAATTTCTTTCTTGAATTCTATCGTGTTTCTCACTTTCTTTACCAAAGGGCTGGCACTAGGAACTTTCTTTGGGCCCATGGTGGCTTATTCGCAGTTACACTCAATCAACAACCACAAAAAACAATGAATTATAACAAAATGTTTGGATGAATGCGCGGAGTCTTGCTCACTCACCAAGAGACACAGCGAGACTGACTCACGAATGCAGTGGAGTGGCAGGCGGACGCGTCCAATATGGCCGATTTCTGAGTTGACAGCCGAAATCCGAGAGAATTTCGACCAAAAAAGCGGCCGAAATCCGAATTGGCCGATACCCAGAATGGCCGATATCCAAGGGTCCACTGTATAGCCATAAATTGAGGGTACAGTACTATATTAGGTATACAATAGAGTATTTAAGTGCTTTTTTTTCCCATTTTTTATCATTATTCAAATTTAACTGGCTCAGACAATCCTCCACTATTAGTCCATTATATTGAGGGTTTTACTTTAGTAACTAAAAATTCCCACGAAGAAAACATTACAGGATCTAATCATTCAATAACTCAGATTTTAGCCACTGCATAACCCACTTAATAAAAGAGAATTTATATAAACGATATTCTTATTTTGCCTTTTATCACCTGAATAAACAATTTCCAAAACAAATATATTTTTCCCTTGTAATAGATAACATGGTTGTTATTTACAATATAAAATATTAATGGAGTGATGTCCTGGGAGAAAAAAAGTACATAATAACCTTAATATTAACTATGCATTGTGCAAAGTCAAAATGACTTTGTGACTGTGTTGATACAGCCTCTTCATTGGCCTGAATGGAAATATCAAGTCTTTGAATTTACTAATTTACTCTTATGGCTCATGGCTCAATGATAGCACTTTCAGATAACAACTGAAGATCCAAGGTTCGAGCTAACAGTTTAAATTTTGGTAGGTGTCCTTGCACTTATTATCCCTGCTCACCTAGCATTGTAAAAAAAATATAAACTTGTGTAATGAGCTTGAATGTTTATATTGTGGATGGCATCCTGAAGAGAACCTTAGCACCCTCTAATAATAATAGTGGTACCTCGGGATACGAACAGCTCAAAACTCGAATAATTATGTAAGTGTATTTATGTAAGTGCTTTTGTAAGTGGATTTTTGGGGGTCTGAAACAGATTAATCTAATTTACGTATTCCTTATGGGAACAAATTTGTTCGGTATCAGCACTCGAACAGCCTTCTGGAACAAATTAAGTTCGTATCCTGAGGTACCACTACAGTGGACCATCGCTATTCAAACACTCCAAAACTCACTCTCATTCCAGAATGCTGTTCAAGTGCTGTTACCAAACGAATTTATTCCCATAAGGAATGATGTAAATTAGACTAGTCCATTTCAGACCCCCAAAAATACACTTATAAAAGCACTTACAATAATAAACTTACATAAAAGGGCGAGTTTTGGAGTGTTCGAATAGCGAGGGTCCATTGTATTTTTATTTACTACAAGTACATGTACAAGGTATACAGGCCTAGCTGACATCAATGACATACTACTATATAGAAAGCCCCTTGTTATGTAGAGTATTTTGGGTAAATTACATCAATTTTGTCCCGGGATGCAACCCACACCAGTTGACTAACACTCAGGTACCCATTTTTACTGATAGGCAAACATGGTGTAAGGAACAGATGTAAGGAAACACACCCAATGTTTCCACCCTTGCTGGGAATCAAACCCGGAACCTCAGCGTGTGAAGCGAGAGCTTTGCCACTAGACACAATGGACACAAGACACAATGACTGTATTTTTTGAGTTAATAAGTTTATTTAGTTACAGGTACACACAAATACAATTATCATATAGTTTAAATTACTTAGAATAACCTAAAAAAAAAAACTCAGTGACATATGCATTGGGGTTATTCTGGGTTACTAATTTTTCTGGTATATTCTGAATAAAATAATATTTTCTATCGGTGATAATTATACCAGTACAAATTGTTTATGAACTTATTTTTGTATCATTATAGTTAGAAGCGCTGAACTCGTAAGGGTCATAAAGCACCTGGGGAGAATGGGGCAATGAAGTTCGATCCAGAGGACAAGTCAAAATATATTTAGGAAGCGCTAAACGAACATGGGGGATTCAAACAGCGCTTGAAGGGACGGGTGTCAATCAAGTTCGATCCAAGGAAGGGGAGGATAAATCCAATTCCTCGCATCAAGACTTCCCCCCCCCCCACTAGCATCAAGGGACCTGGTCTGCAGTGGCTCCCATTCTCACGTGGATGTCCCCGGTGAATATTAGCTAATAACGCCTCCATACACCACCTCAGAAATGACCCAGGCTTAATGAATGAACCGCAAAAGTCACACTTCAAAGCTAACATTCTAGAAACCAATTATGGGAGCTGAAATAAAGGAAGAGTTGGGAGAGTCTCACCCGTGTGACGGACGTCATGGCTGCCAACCGCACCGTCTCCTCCCACACCATAACATTGACCAGCACAGTTAACACACTTTGTTGCTACATTGTTAACACCTCGCTAAACTACATTATTAATACAAATACAAATTTTATTTCATTTTAAGTTTACATCGAGATTTTGTAATTACAATAATGAATTGCAGTGCAAAGAGAGCCACTATCATGCCATGGCATTATGGGCAGACTAAATTTAATGGCTTACAGACTACTTAATACTAGAGAAATTGATCATAGTTGTTATAGTTTAACATTTTTTTTTATTTATAGTAGGCAGTAAGTTTACTCAAATTACAATCTGGGGATATTACATTGGGACATGTTGAAAGTATTTTGTAGGTTTGTTATATCAATAGTAAATATTTAAATTATATTATGGGAAAATAACATTTATCGTTGTTGAAAGTAGTTTACAGTATGAGAATGCTACAATTTGGTGTAAGGTAGTATTGTTTTGGGCAGGTATTTATACTACAATGTAGTATGTATTAATTAGTGTATGTTAGTTAGTTACCATTTTGTCCTAGGCACATGTCGATTTGACACTAGGCCTGTTGTATGTATGTGTGTGTGTAAGGAAACACTTCGAAATGTTTCCGCCCCGCCGGGGCCCTCCGTGCATCAGGCGAGAGCTTTAGCCATCAGGCTACCAGGGCGTACGTATGTATGTATGAATTAATGTATGCCCGCAATGCACAGCATATTAGGGGCTTTTGGCATGTACATCTCATTAATACCTATGTATCTTGTCTACCCAACCATGTATCATTGTACCATGTCTCAATAAAGTATTATTATTATTATTATTATTATTATTATTATTATTATTATTATTATAACTTTGGGTATCTAGATTTGAAGTTTTAAGATTTAGGTAATTGGGAGATTTTTTGGTTAAATTGAGTATTGAGTATTTAGTTTAGGGTGAGTAGGTTGTTTCCTTATTACTATTAGTTGGGATTAGTGTATTTGTTATTATATGTATATATTTTTATTTTCACTTACCATTATATTGTCTATATCTTCATTAATAGCTAAAATGAAGTTATCTTGCTTTATAATATTATCTGACCTTATATTATTTAGCTGTGTAAATAGGTAGGATGTGTTTTATTGATTAAGTCGGGAACTACTGTGCTAACTACCGCAAAATAGTCGATCGGTCTCTCGGGAAGGTGTCCCATGAACCGAGTTGACGTCTGGCTTAGAGGCGTTGCCTGAGTGAGTACCAGCCTACCTCTAGCCTTGGTAACATCTCGTTGCCTGAGTGAGTACCAGCCTACCTCTAGCCTTGGTAACATCTCGTTGCCTGAGTGAGTACCAGCCTACCTCTAGCCTTGGTAACATCTCGTTGCCTGAGTGAGTACCAGCCTACCTCTAGCCTTGGTAACATCTCGTTGCCTGAGTGAGTACCAGCCTACCTCTAGCCTTGGTAACATCTCCTCCTTGAAGTTTGATTAGACTCAAGTTTTGGGTAACAGACGATTCCGTTGGTGAGGCGGAACTTCTTTCTCGCTACACTGAGTATCAGTGAAGGACAGAGTAAGTTCTGGACTTAGAGCTTTTGATATCTAAGATTGTGAGTTTTTCTGACGTTATGAAGTCAGTGGATTTAACTGTGACCTCTACGTATTACCGTAGTCTTGATTTGAATTGAGCCGAACTTATATTAGGTAAGAAGGGAGTTTTAGGACTTCTATAGAGATTCTTTTGAAGATCTCAGCTGTGTGTTTTGTTCCTGCTTTGTTAAGATCGCTTTTAAGATCGGTAGTTAGGTTAGCTTCTTACTTGGTGGATTATCATACTCGAAGACAGTGATTATTCGAGGACGGATGTACAATTTAGCCTCGTACGTATATAGAGTCGACCTATAGTGAGACATTTCCGTCAATGATTGAACCCCCTAGGTATATGTGTATATATGGTTAATTACGACTCGTGACAATGGAAATGTCACTTTAACTAAATGTTCATAAATTGTATTATAAACTTAGGGCCTTTAGTAATAGTGTACTCATAAGTACCATTCTGTATTTTTCAACAAGAGAAAGTATTTATATTATTTCTTTAAGACACGTTAACAATAAATATATTAAATTATTATTTTGTTGGATTATTGTCTCCTGGTTAAAATTTACAAAAAGCCTATTAAGATGGTCTTTTATAGTGGCCCGGTGGTCTGGTGGCTTGAGCTCTCGCTTCACACACAGAGGGCCCGGGTTCGATTCCCGGCGGGTGGAAACATTTCGACGTGTTTCCTTACACCTGTTGTCATGTTCACCTAGCAGCAAATATGTACCTGGGTTGTTAGTCGACTGGTGTGGGTCGCATCCTGGGGGACAAGATTAAGGACCCCAATGGAAATAAGACAGACAGTCCTCGATGACGCACTGACTTTCTTGGGTTATCCTGGGTGGCTAACCCTCCGGGGTTAAAAATCCGAAGAAATCTTATCTTATCTTAAAGATAGCCACATACATACAGGCTACATACTTAAGGAGATTTATCCCAAACTCCATGGAGTTCTCCACTCACTTCTATTGTGTAACCGAGCAAGACACAACTTCTCTTTTTGTAACCGATATATAACTATATGGAGATACAATTAGTCGAGAGAAGACGGAAGATGGGTTCCCAATTAAGTCTCTCTCCTTTATCGTAGAGAACGAGGGGCTTAAATATGTTTTAACTAGACTGTCGTTAATAGTGTGTTCAGCACTGTGGTGAGACTGTCACAGGTGTACACACAATGTACCATACATGTATTGTATACCCAAGGAAAGACACACTTTAACGAATAAACTTTTACTTATACAATATTCCGATGTTTAAATCTTTATTAAGTCAAATTTTATGACATATGACTTAATAAAGATTTAAACATCGAAAGTCCTGACAAGGGCTTGTCCTGCAGTGGTACTCCAATGGTAGAGCGATTCCTCTATTGGTAGCGCACTCAGCTCACACACTGAAGTCCGTGTTTGGATTCCTGGTACCGGTGGAAACATTAGGACGTGTTTCCTTAATTAAGACACCTGCTGTCCCTGTTCACCTAGCAGTAAGTAGGTGCCTGGGTGTTAGCCGACTAGTGTGGGTCGCATCCTGGGACAAAATTAACCTAAGTTGTCCAAAATGCTCTGCATAACAAGGGACTTTCTATATAATATGTCACTGATGTCAGCTATGGTCTGTATGCCTTGTACATGTACTTGTAGGAATAAAGATTATTATTATACAACAATGATAGACCGATACACTATTGGTAGAGCGATACACTTATAGTGGAGCCGTACATAATGGAACAAAGGTACACCAACGGTACAACCAGGTAGTGCTTTCTATTCTTACTTATTCATAAACCAAATGAAGTGAGCTTTTAGTCAACTATTGCAAGAGGTAGAAGCCTGGCTGCCAGAGCAGTTTCCGCCTCGAGATTATCAAACGGAAGATCGAGCCTCTAGCACAGAATGACCAATACTGTTTTAACATTTATTCTGCATTATCTACCGCAGGAAAAGTGAGGAAACGATAACAATAAAATGAAATTACCTCTATAGAATCACAGGATAAATCAGCCATGCGATAATGATGGGTTACTCAGTTCTAGTCGTAGTGGGGACTGTGCTAGTATTGGGGATTTGTTATAGTAAGGGGGGATTGTGAGGGAGTGAAAGTGGGCGTCAGAAACTGAATGAATCACCTCCCTCATTGTAGTGGGTGGAGGAGTATGAACCTTGCTTCTTCCACCGCGCAGAGTAATTCGTTTTCAAAACTTTTGGGTCAATATAAATATATAATATGATGGTTTTAGAGAACTCTTGGAAAGTTGGGAATGTAAGTTGAGTAAGATGGGTGGTAGCAACCAGGCCGGCAGCGTTGTGATGACTGTAGGGAGAGTCCAGGGAGCGGCCACAGGGTCGATATTTTGGCGTGGGTTGGCGAGTTGTATTATTCGCTTAGTTGTGCTTGTGGCTCCATGGTGAAGCCTCCCTGGTGTGTCCTCCTACTGCCTCATCCTGATATTACTTCCAAACTTTCTATTTTCTTGAGAAACTTAAATTCACAGAAAGTTACATAGAATTGTAATTGCTTTTACTATCATCGCAATTTGGATAAAAAAAAATTCATGGAGTTTTAACCCGTTTGTTCACTCTAGTATGGAAATACATGAGGCTGTCGCCGACTTTTCTGAGGATCTGGTGCTAGAATACTTAAGACAAAGATCGGAGGCCGTGGGTATTCCGTGTGAGTACACTGCTGGAGACTGTGAAGATGATAGTAGATATGACTATAGCAGTGACGAAGAGACAGAAAGGATTGGTGATAATGATCAAGAACAAACTGTAATCACAGCATATACCTTAAAGGAAGATGAACACGAAATGTTCAGTGTTCGTGTGAAAGATCGCGCAAAGTCGATTGATAGCGGAGTCTGTGTTGAAACGAGGAAAGAAAACGGATGTGGTAAGAAAGCCGTAGAAAACGAGGGGCAAGATACTGGGAAAAGTGGCAGTGAAAATAATGTTCATTTAGTGCATAAAAACGACGTTATAAGTTGTTATAATGCTGTTGCTGGCTGTAGCTACGCTGCATCGCATTCCCTTGACCACGAGGAGAGTAATGCTAACACGTCCCTCGTCCTGGCCTTCAAAAAAGGAGATATATTCGCGGTAAGTTTGTTTTGAGAGTGTGGGGGCAGCGGTGGATGACCCTTTCGGGTTTTGCGCTTAGTTTGATTATATAATTATTATTAATATTGTAGGAATTATACAGTTCTTGTAAACACTTCAGTGCTACTGTAACTCGGGAATAAAGACACTGATAGCACAGGATCCTTTTAATGCGACGTTTCGCCCAAGGCTGAGCTTTATCGAGTGCACAGGAGCACCATGAGGCCAGGCTTGGAGAAAGACAGGTCACACATAGTTCATTATGAGAGCAGGTCACACATGTCATGAGAGCAGGTCACACATGTCATGAGAGCAGGTCACACATGTCATGAGAGCAGGTCACACATGTCATGAGAGCAGGTCACACATGTCATGAGAGCAGGTCACACATGTCATGAGAGCAGGTCACACGTCAGAGCAGGTCACACATGTCATTATGAGAGCAGGTCACACATGCGGTCATTAAATTGCGAGATCAAGCCTAGCGAGGTCAGATATTGGTTGGAGCTGAGAGAATGGGGAAGGGGCAAGGTGGCAAGTTTATATATATTATATGAATCATGGACAATGTGGGTAACAAGTCCAGCTAATCATAAACACCCTACTGTTTTGCTCGGTGGTTATGACGAGGTGGATCACTGATGCTTCGGATCCGTTTCTCAATCTCCGATCTCTTGGTTTCGACATTGGCCATATATTCGCGATCTGTGGCAGACTTACATTTTCTGGGGCCCTGAAGCTTGAATTTTTATGGGGTCACCTATGCAACCAGCAACGTCTAGCCTACGTGATGTTTTAATAAACTTTTAATTATTAACTATTATTTTATTTTGAATTACACTATTATTATTAAAAAAAAAAAATACTCGTCTCATACAGTAGACCCAAATTTTTTAACCAATGTGGACTAAAGTCGCTTCTGGGGCCCCTCCGGGATTAGGGGCCCTGAAGGTTAAGCTTCATTAGTTTCTAGTAGATCCTCCCCTATTCACGATCATTACCACCGACTTCCGCTTCAGGGCCCTGTATTCCTCCCCATGACCTACTTCCATGGCTTCCTGCTGACCCGAGCACTTCGTGTTCCTGGGGATGGATTCGTGGGAATTTCCATCAGACGTGATTTATAATGCTGTATGATTGACGAGCTCGGGTGACGGTGGGAGCCAGGGGTGTGCAGTCACGCAATCACGTGTTGGTTGCCCCCCCCTGGCGTGCGCTCTTCCCTGGCGTGCGCTCTTCCCTGGCGTGCGCTCCCTCCTGGCGTGCGCTCCTGGCTGTGTATGGATTCAAATGGCATACTATTGACAATAGTGAAAGAAAGACACACGTTTCAGAATGAGCTTTTATTGGCGCATCGTTTCGCTCTGTTTAGAGTTTTATCAAGTCATAACATGATAAAATTCTGCATGGAGAAAAAGCTCTGTGTCCCCCCAAAAGTTTATCAGCGTGTCTATTTTTCATGGATATATTGGTTCCATCCATCTTGTTCAAGATAACATATGCACCTATTACTAACTCCTGTTGGGACAAGCAGTCAGGTATACTTGGGTAGCGAGTCTTGCTCAGTGAACAGAGGACTGAGCCACAACAACTTGCTCTGAATAGCTTAGCTTGTGGTATATATTTCTCGTTTATGCAAGTATTTAGCTATTAATACGTTTGCGTGTTATCGCAACTGTTTCTTTTGCTATGTAGATATTAGTCTATCTGTCCATCCCTTTCCCCACACACAGACTTGGGAAACAGAGGTTACACTACATCCTTCAGAAGAACTAGAGGATCGCATCAGTTGAGTAACTCCTGCAGCCATGCTCGTCTAGCAAATCAGGAATCTCAACATAGTTATTCCGGGCCTTTTATACAACATACGTCAGGCCCCTATTGGGGAATGCTGCACCGGCATGGAACTCGCACCTGAAAAAAATCATAAGAAACTGGAGAAAGAAAGAGGTATGCAACTAGGCTTGTACCAGAGCTAAGTGGTATGAGCTACGAGGAGAGGCTAATGAAATTGAATCTAACGACAGTGGAGGCCATAACAACCAGAGGAAGATGTGATAACAATATGCAGACTACTCGGAGGAATTGATAGTGTAGTCAAGGACAGACTTGTTTAAGAAGCGAGAAACAGGTACTCGAGGACACAGCTGTAAGTTAAAGACACAGATAAGCCACAGGAATGTCAGGATGTAATTCTTCAGTCTCACAGTGGTAGGGCAGTGGGATGATCTCGACGAAGTGGTAGAGGCAGTCTCCATACGTAGTTTTAAGAGCAGTTAAGATAGAAACCATTAGGCTATGAGGAAGGGAATCTGTCACGTGGCCAGTTGAGAGGCTGGGCCAGGAAGCAAGGACTTAACCCCTGCAGCTACATATAAGTGAGTACACACACACACGAGATGCAAGATCCTCACGCACCTTACATCGACCCAAGTCGTTCATACCTGAACACTGGCGTCGCCCTTAGGTAACCGAGTCCAGCAGCAGCACGAGTAAGCCAGCGGTCGCTGCCGCCCTGGTCCACAGTAGTGACACTCAAGCCATCGAGTGTATTCATTTATATGTGGTTGCAGGGATCGATTCACAGCTCCTGGCCTCGCCCCTTCGCTGGTCGCTAATAGGTCCACACTCCCGGCTTCAAGAACCTTATCATACCTCTTCTTAAAGCTGTGTATGGATCCCTCCTCTACTACTTCACTCTCCAGATCATTCTACTTCCTTATAACTCTAAGGCTGAAAAAATGCTTCTTAACATCCTTATGACTCCTCCCTATCCCTCCTGTCCTCCAGTGTCATCAGGTTGAGCTCCCTTAGCCTCTCTTCATAGGACATACCCCTTAGCTCCGGGACTAGTATTGTTGCAAACTTTTGCACGTTCTTTAATTTCTATACCTGCTGTATGTATGTACGTGTGTGCGTACGTATGGACGTATGTATTTTAGATCTGCCATTTACTGTAAATCCAGTGATTGTTGTTGTTGTTCTTGCTAAGTCTGTTTCACAGTTACATGCTCGGAAACACCTGTATTGGATATTGATTTGCAGTGAGATGGTGGATTACCGGCTGTAACATGTCATTAGTCTGTCGTTGATCAAATTTTATGATTATTTCTTTCCTTATTTCTTTATAGGTGGTTGTGCAGGACAATGCCATCTGGTGGGGAGTGATGGCACTACGCACTGCCGCCGTGGGCTACGTACCTACCTCTTACCTTAAGGTCTGTAATTTAATTAAATATATACCGAGTTTATCATTTTTTTTGAGCTGTTTAGATAGTGTGGGTGGGAGCTTTTGTATAAAAAAAAATGTGAGGAGCGTAGAAAAAAAGATTACGTGAAGGTGGTAGTGACGGCGTCATAGTGGAAAACGAAGGTATACTAAAAAATGGAGTGTAGAGCATTACTGTGGTCGTGAATATTGTATCCTGCAGGAAGGTGTTCCTCTCATGGGGGACTCAACACACCAGGGAGAATTTTCCATATAGCCAGACTTTTGTTACTGTATGATACAAACTCAGGGTATTGCTTTTATGTTCAACTGAAGATTTGTGTGTGCAGAATAGAGAAGTGAATTGTCTTGTTTCACTAATATATATTATATACATATGTATATATTTTTTATTATTCTCAAACATTCCATTTGCTAAATGTTTATATATATATATATATATATATATATATATATATATATATATATATATATATATATATATATATATATAAAGAACCACGGAGGAGTTGAGTGATGTTGCCTTTCGTGTTGCAATCAACACATCACCAGGAGTTGCAATGTTGCAGAAAGAGGAGAAAGTACAAGCAAATTCGTTCAGGGAACGTATTTTGCTCGAAGAAAATACGTTCCTTCTGAACGAATTTGTTTGGACTTTCTCCACTCTTCTGCAACGTTGCATGTTCCTGATGATGTGTTGATTGCAACACGAAAGGCCTAGAGCTATCATTCAACTCCCCTCGTGGTTGTTTTGCATCTTGTATCGCTTGTTTGCGATTATTGCATAATAAATAAATGGATGCATTAATATATATATATATATATATATATATATATATATATTATATATATATATATATATATATATATATATATATATATATATATATATATTATATATATATATATATATTATATATATATATATATATTATATATATATATATATTATATATATATATATATATTATATATATATAATGTGTGTGTAACGTGATACACGACAGTATACAACTGAAGTGATATACATTACACATTTTGAAATTAAAGTTAATATATTATATTGTCTTCCTCTTGGTCCAGTTCGTTGAGGAGCGGCACCTGTGGTTGACAATATCTGGCCAGAAGGTGAGTCTTAGCCTACCCGGCCTCATGATTTTTCAGAGTTCATTGTCATAGGCTAAGAGCTGTTATCCTACCTAGGCTTGCTTTAAAAATTGACCCTAGCTACGGTATACTATCCCTCCCTCCCACAAGATGCGACACACAACAGTGTGCTAGGAATCTTACTATAAAAGGTGAACATGACCAGCTGGTGTTGTGTCAGGCCTCGCCCAGGCATCGAACCCCACGACTTGATCCCTATTAAACTTATGTTCTGACCATTGAGCTGAAGTCGCCTTACTCACGTCTGTAACATTTGTCTGCAAACCTGATTAATGAAGCTCACATACACTATAAGTGCATTCATGAAAACAAAGTGTTTTTTTCTTTTAAAGCAAAGGACAAACTAAGACTGGGTGGGCAGCCTTCCTGGAAGCTAGCTAAGACTGGTGGCGTCCAGGGTTTAGCTAGCTTCCCAGGAGGCTGCCTAGACGACTCGTGTATTCACCTATTTGTAGTTGCAGGGGTCGATTCACAGCTCCTGGCCTTGTGTGTGTGTTTATGAATTATGGAAACTCTTCATGAATCTTCCTTTCAGTAATTTAATATTGTAAGATGCACGTCACTCGTTAATAGAAAAAATCCATTACAATAATATTATACTTTTAAATCAGAGATCAAATTGTAAAATAATGGAAAATATATTCGGTTGAATAACCCGAGTCGTCATGGTTTGTATTGGCTTTTCTGACAACATTGTTGGCTAAATATTGCACGTCACCATCAATTTTGACCAGCTATTTTTGCTTTAGAAATGAAAATGAAAGCAGTTTTATATATATATACAATTATAATAAATTTTGTTTATAGATATGCAAGATGAAAACTCCTTAAATACGACAACACATATTATCGTAGCTGAAATTCCACATACAAATTATACAAGAGTAATAAGTAGGTCCAGATGACATGGCTAGAACAATTCACAAATAATCAGCACTCAGAGGTGAAAGTTTAAACGTTTATCGCCGTCGTAGATCATTATCGTCATAATTGAGCGAGGAAAAACCATAGCCCAGAATGTATGTAAAATATTCGGTTCGAACCATGTCTTGACACGGGTCCTTATCACATGATGACCAGTCACTGGCTCCCGGAAGAGGATCAGTGAAGTACAAGCATAGGTATGATTAATAGACCTGTGACGGGGGCCCAGTGATTCCATCTCTATGGCCGGGAATGGATGATTGCAGTCCTGCAATCAAGGTGCCGTACGCCCTACTGCAGGCGTTCTTGTGTTCGCTGGATGTAGTTGTAATATTCGTCAGTACCCATGCTAACATGGGTCTTAATCTTTCGACGACTCGTTATCTACAGTGATGTGGTGTCTTCAGTCACTCGGGAGTTCTTGATGGTGCTGCTCTTCTCAAAACTCAAAAAAACTGGTTGTTCTCAGGGCCAGCCTCAACTGTGGGCCGAAGCCTGAGCGCCGTGACGACTCTTGGTCTGATAGCCTGCATAAGTGGCGGTTCTGTGTGAGACCAGTTTTGTACCCAGATTCCATGGTATTGCTGTCAGACTTGTGTGAAATGCTGATAGTTGATGAATGGGGCACAAGTGCAACACTTGGGTATCTTTACTGTGGAAACGTTTCGCCACACAGTGGCTTCATCAGACCAGTACGAGGAATGGTGAAGATCAAAAGGAGATTGAGATGTAATAAGTCCATCAATCTTGATAGGATTCCTCGACTCCAGGCTGAGGGACTGATTACCTCAAACTCCTGATCTTCACCATTCTTCTTTGTATAGGACTGATGAAGTCACTGTGTGGCGAAACGTTTCCACAAAGATACCCAAGTGTTCCACATGTCTAATTTATCAACTAGTAGGTTCTCAACTAGTAGGTTCTCTTAACTATTTATGTACATTTCAATTTAATACAGTGCTATGATGAAATCTATAACTGATGAAATTCATAACCTATTCTACTGGCTCCACTAAGTCTCCGTCAATTTACTCCCTGTACTAAATTGAAAAAAAAAAAAAGCCTGCTGTGCAGGCAGAACGTTTCTGCAATAAAGATCCACAGTTCTTGCACTTGTGCGTTATTCATAAACTAATCAATTTTATATACTAACCACTTAGCCAACCACCCAGACAAGGTTAGGCTGGTTAATCAGGAAACAGCTGGAGCTTTTGGTCATCTGACCGAGGCCTTCCACTGGCTTACCCGTCGACCCCTTTACAAATTATGGTTATGACTGTAGCCATTTTTACAACAGTATAAACCAGACTATCATGATATTAATAAAACAAGGGTTGTATATTGATGTAAAAACGACCAAGATATATAGATTTTGCCGTTTCACTGGACTGAAACAGCCTATTGCTGTATTCCTAATAGTCTGGTTTTTTTTTAATGTTTCATTGTGATAATCTTTATTGAAGTGAAGAAAAACCCAGACAACTCAAGCAGATAAAAATATCACTTTCAGTTTTGTACGCTGGGTCACAACCATTCACTACGCACGATTCAGCGTCACTACACGAAGTTACGCATTGAACGCAGCGACTGACACATTCTCTACTCAGTAATTCATTCACTACGCATGTACACACGAACTGACATATTCACTACGCATGCACACACTGATACATTCACTACGCATGCACACACTGATACATTCACTACGCATGCACACACTGATACATTCACTACGCATGCACACACTGATACATTCACTACGCATGCACACACTGATACATTCACTACGCATGCACACACTGATACATTCACTACGCATGCACACACTGATACATTCACTACGCATGCACACACTGATACATTCACTACGCATGCACACACTGATACATTCACTACGCATGCACACACACTGATACATTCACTACGCATGCACACACACTGATACATTCACTACGCATGCCCACAGACTTGACACATTCAATACGCATGTACACATTCACTACACATGTACACACGGACTGATACATTCACTACGCTTGTACGCACGGACCAACACATTCACTACGCACGAACTAACACGTTAACTACGCACGAACACGAAACTGGCTCATTCATAATTTATTCACTCCTATAATTTTATTAAACCAAAACAATCGTAGGTGACTCCAGAACAGTCAAACTACCTAAGGAAAAAAGATTAATGTGTAATGAAAAAAGAAATAAGGTGAAGATAAAAGCAGCGGTGAGTCCCTGACCATCTTAATGTGCTTGATAATGGTCTTGGAATGGTCGAAACGTCTATTAGCTTTCATCTCTCGTTACTTGTGAAAATAAATTTATATTGCAGCAAACAATGTTTGAATTATGGTGTGACTGTAGCTTGCTAGAGAGAGAGAGAGAGAGAGACAGATGGATGGATGCTGGAATTTCATCAATCTTCAGCTGTCAGTTTTCAACCAGATGACTTACTGTCCATTATTTGCTGTAATAAGATTTAGTCAAATCGGGATTCTCTTTAAGATTCAAAATTAATTATTTTTCATATATTATTTATATAAATGCATGATGGTAAAAACTTTAGTAATTGAGAGATAATTTTCTCCCTGTATATATGTATTGATAACTCTTTTAGTCAATAAGCCTTACAGCTAATTCAAGAAAAACAATGGTGATAATATTAACAACTATTTTTTAAAGGGGTGGAGGGGTAAGCCAGTGGAAGGCCTCAGTCAGATGACCAAAAGCTCTAGCTGTGGGTCACCATATAACTAAGACCCGCGTCAGGAAACACTTGTCCTGCTTCCTGACCAACCTTACCTAACCTAACAAATAATGATAAAAATGTCTATAGGACGCGGTATAAGGCTCATTTTATATTTCGTAGAATTTTCGTATCCTAATTCATAATAGGCTTGGCTAATATCCTTGGCTAATATCATTGGGTAATATCCTTGCCCATAATGTTCAACGCCTCAGTGCACAATTTAGGATTTGTACTGTGTTTCTAAAGTAAGTTATAACTATGTGTAGCCAGATCTACCCATCTTCATTAACACAGTGTTTTGAAACTCCTTGTGTTGGTAAACATTACTGTCTCTGGTGCTCTGGGTTAGATCCTATAACCAAGTTGCCTTTTTCAGTGTCCTCTCAAAGGAGATTACACTTATTTCCATTGTGAAGATATTGTCCACCTGTCGAACATTTTGAGAAATTTGCATTGTGTGGTGTGTATTACCTAAAATTTACATAACGAATAATTTTAAAGGCGTATTTAACAAAATAATAATAATACCAGTAATAATAATATAATGTTTAATCACAAATAATAATAATAATAATAATAATAATAATAATAATAATACCAATAATAACTTCAAAATGTTGGAAATATAGTGTCTAGATGTAATAAAACCCCTTGACTGCTATGTAGATTTAATAAAATATTTTTTTTATGGTCAAATAGAGAGCACTAGACCCAGAATGTGAATTAAATACAGTAATAATCATATAAAAGTCATTATAAATTTCTGGGAGGCAGCAATAGACTGTGCTCTGTCCCTACATGATGTTCGCTATGGTGGAACAAATCTCAAAGGATATTGATATATAATAATTTATATTAAGAATGGGGGGAGGACATGCGAGGCTGCAGAACACTGGGGGGGGGGGGGAAGACATCAGAGAATGGCCACATGGAATGCCATTTATGATATTAAACCCCGTGTTTCCCCGTATGAATGATAATAAAGGAAATTTATGTTATTGTTATTATTATTTGAGATTGAGGTAAGGTAGGATACCTACAATGTTTTTTTTTTTATGGTTTCATTGTTTTGAAATGCCATTTCGGATCGAGTTCAAACTTTCGATTATTTGACAACTTGTTTAGCATTAACTTGGTGCAATTAGTAAGTAAGTTTATTCAGGTACACATAAATACCGCTAAATAAATTATTATACATAGCAGCAAAAAAGTCAGACAAAGTGACTTATTTCCACTGAGGTTCTTAGTTAACTTTTATTATAGTTAGAAATCCTGAACTAATCCCGTTGAAAACATTTTAACTGTATATATTTAACAAGTGAAAGTGGATCAGTGAAAAACTGGTAGACTTAACTGGTTCCGTTTTTCTCCTTATAACTTTATCAGAAGAGCTTTTGTATAAGGTTACGTATGTTGATCTACGTTGAATGTCGTAATGGTAAGCATTATATCCATGGGTCATCTACACTCTTAGTTGCTTTGACTTAATGCGTTAGCTGGCTTGATTCATCCGTTAGTTGGCGTGTTTTATGTTAGCTGGCTTGATTCATCTGTTAGTTGACGTGTTTTATGTTAGCTGGCTTGATTCATCCGTTAGTTGACGTGTTTTATGTTAGCTGGCTTGATTCATCCGTTAGTTGGCGTGTTTTATGTTAGCTGGCTTGATTCATCCGTTAGTTGACGTGTTTTATGTTAGCTGGCTTGATTCATCCGTTAGTTGACGTGTTTTATGTTAGCTGGCTTGATTCATCTGTTAGTTGACGTGTTTTATGTTAGCTGGCTTGATTCATCCGTTAGTTGACGTGTTTTATGTTAGCTGGCTTGATTCATCTGTTGACGTGTTTTATGTTAGCTGGCTTGATTCATCTGTTGACGTGTTTTATGTTAGCTGGCTTGATTCATCTGTTAGTTGACGTGTTTTATGTTAACTGGCTTGATTCGTCCGTTGACGTGTTTTATGTTAGCTGGCTTGATTCATCTGTTAGTTGACGTGTTTTATATTAACTGGCTTGATTCATCTGTTGACGTGTTTTATGTTAGTTGGCTTGATTCATCCGTTAGTTGACGTGTTTTATGTTAGCTGGCTTGATTCATCCGTTAGTTGACGTGATTTATGTTAGCTGGCATGATTCATCTGTTGACGTGTTTTATGTTAGCTGGCTTGATTCATCCGTTAGTTGACGTGTTTTATGTTAGCTGGCTTGATTCATCTGTTAGTTGACGTGTTTTATGTTAGCTGGCTTGATTCATCCGTTAGTTGACGTGTTTTATGTTAGCTGGCTTTATTCATCTGTTGACGTGTTTTATGCTAGCTGGCTTGATTCATCTGTTAGTTGCTTTGACTCATCCGTTAGTTGACTTGTATTAACAGTTGATTTATCTTATGTTGCCTTATCCTCTTAATTGGCTTGATTCATCCGTTAATTGACTTGTCTTATCCATGAGATTTTTTTTGCTTTCCTTAATGACATAAATAATAACCTGATTTTGTCTGTAACTTGAATTTAATTATTAAGTTTACATTTTGAAGTACAGACTAAAGCACCTTGAAGTGCAATTATTTATGACATTCGCGGGGAAGTTCTAAACTCGTATGGGTTATACAGCGTCCGGGGAGTGGGGGGGGGGGTAATAAGGTTTGATCCGCGGTATGGAAGGGTAGCTTCAGTTCCTTTGATTAGGACCCCTTTGCCAGCATCAAGGCGCCCCCTTATTGGTTGGCTAATTGGGTTTAAAGACTATCGAATGCCGGTGGGTCATTAAGCCTGTACATAACGTGTTCACCACCAGTCAAGAACACTGTAGGCCCTAAAATAGGGATTCAAGTATTCGCAGTGTATATACGTTGACATACACCTGTCAATGTATAGTGTGACCTCCCATGGTTGGTTAATAGTCACCAGGGCTGCATGTAACCTGCTCACCACTGCACAACAATACGACAATGTCAGCATATATATACCAAGAGAAATACATGTATGTATCATATACCTTAAAGGGCTTGTAGAACAAATGTGGGACATATTTGTTCTCTGCGGAAGTGTTAAAATCAGGCAACATTTGCCAGAGCGTTGATTTAATGTTAGTCAACGATTACTTAGTCTTTATTAAGAGAAGATAAAATATGAATAGTTTACATAGGATAAGATAAGCTGGTTACCTTGGCTCGAAACTGATGGAATAAAAATTAGAAAATGTTATAATTTATATTATGTAAGTCATATATAAAGAGGCAGCGATGGAGGACTACACACGAACATTATAAGTACTTCAAATGGTTATAATTATATATATATATATATATATATATATAGCCTGTTTTGAAACATTGTCACTGCAAGACGTACCAAACTATTAGTAACCTCTGCTAGTTATGACATTGTTAAAGTATTACTGACCGTATGCAACCGTAATTAACGAAGAAACACAATGTTAACTGTACACTTGTAAGTCTCAACATCGAAAACTATTAACTTGACCAATAAGTTGCGAGAAGTTGGTGCGCCTGACCGTAAACCTTCTGAAAATTCTCATGAGAGGACCACAAACCTCCACTTTCACTCTCGCTTTCATTAACGCAGCAGATAAAAAAAAAACTATCTTAAAAAGATGTAATTACAAAACGGTGAAGTAGGTTGTTGGTGAGTCCGTTGAGTCATCTACATGGGATTAACTTGTCGTCAGTGAAGTGAATTCTCCCTATTTTATCCTATTGTGAATACTTGAATGTGACAAATAAGCCATATCAATCAAATAAGTCAAAATGTATAAACGATGGGAATATAATTTTAAATATTATTGTGCGCAATGTAATTCATGTGAATTACAGAAATGTGGGTTGCAATTATTTTTTTTTTTCACAAAACTAGAATATTAAACTGCCTTGATTTCGCTAAATTTACGTAATGTAACTTAATTCTAAAAAATATCTTTAGCATCAACTTAAATTTATTCACCATTATTTCGTCTCAATTAAATATACTAATATCTTGATATTCTGACTGATTTTTCGCAATGATAGTAAAAGTTAATATACTTTTGACTTGTTAGATGAGGGATCAATGCAACTTTAATGACCCATATGTAGTCGACAGGCTTAAAAGTCACGACACTTATCTGATAATTACTGTACGATTAGTCCGCTCTCACCAAAAAATTATCTTTAAATATATTTAAAATAAGAGAAAGTTTTTCAAGGTGTTTATCTTGTTAGAAAACAAATACTGATACAGTTATCTAGAAGTGTGTTGTGTATGAGCAAGAAGAACCAGGTGTGTCAGTGGTGATGAGCTGGTGAAAGTGTCAGTCTTATTCATGTGGCTCCTTCAGTGTGGCAGGGGGTGGGGGAGTGTCTTGGTGCTGGCGAAGGACTTCGGTGTGAAGGAACTGGAGTTACCGCCCCTTGTCAAGTCTGTTGTGACTTGATAGTTGTCCAGGATGGACCGGAACGGCGTTATAAGTGCGGGTTATTTATGAATTGTTCCAGACACTATTTTTTTTATTCTTCAGTATTCAAGTAAAAGAACACACGATACTGCGGCTACGTTTCGTTTACCAGGAATTTAAGCTTCTAGAGTGAAACGTAGCTGCACTGTCTAGATATTCCTGTGTCCTTTAACATCATAAGAACATAGGAAAGAAGGAACACTCCAGCAGGCCTACTGACTCATGCGAGGCAGGTCCATGTCACTCCCCGGCTTAGACCAATGACCACCTAGTCAGGTCACTTCCACTTAAGGAAGGAGCACCCTTCCATCTTCGTCAGATCAAAAAACAGGTTGCCTCATACTCCATAGGCGATGTATGACCTTTGCGGGTTTAGCGCTTCTCTGTCATTGTATTAATAATAATTGTTAATGTGATGTCTCCTGTATATCACACTATTGACAATGTTATTATCACATTCCTGAGACAGCGCTCAGTGTCACATTCCCGAGACAGCGCTCAGTGTAGGGGTGGGTGGCATACAGCGTCTGTCTGAGGATCTGGTTGTAATTAGGTTTGATCAGAGGAATATTAAGAGAGCTCCGTTTAATTAGATCAAGACCCCCTCCACTAGCATCAACACTCCCCCCCTCCCTTTAAAGGTACAGTAAACTTTCTTTTAAAGTCATTCTGTAGTGTGATTAGTTGCAAATTGAATAACATGTAGTATGCAGGCCTTCCACTTCCTATTCAATTTTGGATGCCCCTTTTTAGATGTATTTCTAATAACTTCAATATAGAGAGAAGCTTTATAAGGATGGGCTTTAAATCTGATTAATCAATTCCAGTGGAGTGCGACTCACTGTCTGGGTGAACACATGTGGACCAGTGGAGTGAGACTCACTGTCTGGGTGAACACATGTGGACCAGTGGAGTGAAACTCACTGTCTGGGTGAACATGTGGACCAGTGGAGTGAGACTCACTGTCTGGGTGAACACATGTGGACCAGTGGAGTGAGACTCACTGTCTGGGTGAACACATGTGGACCAGCGGAGTGAGACTCACTGTCTGGGTGAACACATGTGGACCAGTGGAGTGAGACTCACTGTCTGGGTGAACACATGTGGACCAGTGGAGTGAGACTCACTGTCTGGGTGAACACATGTGGACCAGTGGAGTGAGACTCACTGTCTGGGTGAACACATGTGGACCAGTGGAGTGAGACTCACTGTCTGGGTGAACACATGTGGACCAGCGGAGTGAGACTCACTGTCTGGGTGAACACATGTGGACCAGTGGAGTGAGACTCACTGTCTGGGTGAACACATGTGGACCAGTGGAGTGAGACTCGCTGTCTTGGTGAACACATGTGGACCAGTGGAGTGAGACTCACTGTCTGGGTGAACACATGTGGACCAGTGGAGTGAGACTCTCTGTCTGGGTGAACACATGTGGACCAGTGGAGTGAGACTCTGTCTGGGTGAACACATGTGGACCAGCGGAGTGAGACTGGCTGTCTGGGTGAACACATGTGGACCAGTGGAGTGAGACTCAATGTCTGGGTGAACACATGTGGACCAGTGGAGTGAGACTTGCTGTCTGGGTGAACACATGTGGACCAGTGGAGTGAGACTCTCTCTCTGGGTGAACACATGTGGACCAGTGGAGTGAGACTCTCTGTCTGGGTGAACACATGTGGCCCAGTGGAGTGAGACTCACTGTCTGGGTGAACACATGTGGACCAGTGGAGTGAGACTCGCTGTCTTGGTGAACACATGTGGACCAGTGGAGTGAGACTCTGTCTGGGTGAACACATGTGGACCAGCGGAGTGAGACTCGCTGTCTGGGTGAACACATGTGGACCAGTGGAGTGAGACTCACTGTCTGGGTGAACACATGTGGACCAGCGGAGTGAGACTCACTGTCTGGGTGAACACATGTGGACCAGTGGAGTGAGACTCACTGTCTGGGTGAACACATGTGGACCAGTGGAGTGAGACTCTCTGTCTGGGTGAACACATGTGGACCAGCGAGTGAGACTCGCTGTCTTGGTGAACACATGTGGACCAGCGAGTGAGACTCACTGTCTGGGTGAACACATGTGGACCAGTGGAGTGAGACTCTCTGTCTGGGTGAACACATGTGGACCAGCGAGTGAGACTCGCTGTCTTGGTGAACACATGTGGACCAGCGAGTGAGACTCACTGTCTGGGTGAACACATGTGGACCAGCGAGTGAGACTCGCTGTCTTGGTGAACACATGTGGACCAGCGGAGTGAGACTCACTGTCTGGGTGAACACATGTGGACCAGTGGAGTGAGACTCACTGTCTGGGTGAACACATGTGGACCAGTGGAGTGAGACTCGCTGTCTTGGTGAACACATGTGGACCAGTGGAGTGAGACTCACTGTCTGGGTGAACACATGTGGACCAGTGGAGTGAGACTCTCTGTCTGGGTGAACACATGTGGACCAGTGGAGTGAGACTCTGTCTGGGTGAACACATGTGGACCAGCGGAGTGAGACTCGCTGTCTGGGTGAACACATGTGGACCAGTGGAGTGAGACTCAATGTCTGGGTGAACACATGTGGACCAGTGGAGTGAGACTTGCTGTCTGGGTGAACACATGTGGACCAGTGGAGTGAGACTCTCTCTCTGGGTGAACACATGTGGACCAGTGGAGTGAGACTCTCTGTCTGGGTGAACACATGTGGACCAGTGGAGTGAGACTCACTGTCTGGGTGAACACATGTGGACCAGTGGAGTGAGACTCGCTGTCTTGGTGAACACATGTGGACCAGTGGAGTGAGACTCACTGTCTGGGTGAACACATGTGGACCAGTGGAGTGAGACTCACTGTCTGGGTGAACACATGTGGACCAGTGGAGTGAGACTCACTGTCTGGGTGAACACATGTGGACCAGTGGAGTGAGACTCACTGTCTGGTGAACACATGGACCAGTGGAGTGAGACTCACTGTCTGGGTGAACACATGTGACCAGTGAGTGAGACTCACTGTCTGGTGAACACATGTGGACCAGCGGAGTGAGACTCACTGTCTATGTGAACACATGTGGACCAGTGGAGTGAGACTCACTGTCTGGGTGAACACATGTGGACCAGTGGAGTGAGACTCTCTGTCTGGGTGAACACATGTGGACCAGTGAGTGAGACTCTGTCTGGGTGAACACATGTGGACCAGCGGAGTGAGACTCGCTGTCTGGTGAACAATGTGGACCAGTGAGTGAGACTCACTGTCTGGGTGAACACATGTGGACCAGCGGAGTGAGACTCACTGTCTGGGTGAACACATGTGGACCAGTGAGGAGACTCACTGTCTGGGTGAACACATGTGGACCAGTGGAGTGAGACTCTCTCTGGGTGAACACATGTGGACCAGTGAGTGAGACTCTCTGTCTGGGTGAACACATGTGGCCCAGTGGAGTGAGACTCACTGTCTGGGTGAACACATGTGGACCAGTGGAGTGAGACTGCTGTCTTGGTGAACACATGTGGACCAGTGGAGGAGACTCACTGTCTGGGTGAACACATGTGGACCAGTGAGTGAGACTCACTGTCTGGGTGAACACATGTGGACCAGTGAGTGAGACTCACTGTCTGGGTGAACACATGTGGACCAGTGAGTGAGACTCACTGTCTGGGTGAACACATGTGGACCAGCGGAGTGAGACTCACTGTCTGGGTGAACACATGTGGACCAGTGGAGTGAGACTCACTGTCTGGGTGAACACATGTGGACCAGTGGAGTGAGACTCTCTGTCTGTGTGAACACATGTGGACCAGCGAGTGAGACTCGCTGTCTTGGTGAACACATGTGGACTAGTGGAGTGAGACTCACTGTCTGGGTGAACACATGTGGACCAGTGGAGTGAGACTCTCTGTCTGGGTGAACACATGTGGACCAGCGGAGTGAGACTCTGTCTGGGTGAACACATGTGGACCAGTGGAGTGAGACTCACTGTCTGGGTGAACACATGTGGACCAGTGGAGTGAGACTCGCTGTCTGGGTGAACACATGTGGACCAGTGGAGTGAGACTCGCTGTCTGGGTGAACACATGTGGACCAGTGGAGTGAGACTCACTGTCTGGGTGAACACATGTGGACCAGTGGAGTGAGACTGTCTGGGTGAACACATGTGGACCAGTGGAGTGAGACTCTCTGTCTGGGTGAACACATGTGGACCAGTGGAGTGAGACTCACTGTCTGGGTGAACACATGTGGACCAGTGGAGTGAGACTCACTGTCTGGGTGAACACATGTGGACCAGCGGAGTGAGACTCACTGTCTGGGTGAACACATGTGGACCAGTGGAGTGAGACTCTCTGTCTGGGTGAACACATGTGGACCAGCGAGTGAGACTCGCTGTCTTGGTGAACACATGTGGACTAGTGGAGTGAGACTCACTGTCTGGGTGAACACATGTGGACCAGTGGAGTGAGACTCTCTGTCTGGGTGAACACATGTGGACCAGCGGAGTGAGACTCTGTCTGGGTGAACACATGTGGACCAGTGGAGTGAGACTCACTGTCTGGGTGAACACATGTGGACCAGTGGAGTGAGACTCGCTATCTGGGTGAACACATGTGGACCAGTGGAGTGAGACTCACTGTCTGGGTGAACACATGTGGACCAGTGGAGTGAGACTCGCTGTCTGGGTGAACACATGTGGACCAGTGGAGTGAGACTCACTGTCTGGGTGAACACATGTGGACCAGTGGAGTGAGACTGTCTGGGTGAACACATGTGGACCAGTGGAGTGAGACTCTCTGTCTGGGTGAACACATGTGGACCAGTGGAGTGAGACTCACTGTCTGGGTGAACACATGTGGACCAGTGGAGTGAGACTCACTGTCTGGGTGAACACATGTGGACCAGCGGAGTGAGACTCACTGTCTGGGTGAACACATGTGGACCAGTGGAGTGAGACTCACTGTCTGGGTGAACACATGTGGACCAGTGGAGTGAGACTCACTGTCTGGGTGAACATATGTGGACCAGTGGAGTGAGACTGTCTGGGTGAACACATGTGGACCAGTGGAGTGAGACTCTCTGTCTGGGTGAACACATGTGGACCAGTGGAGCGAGACTCGCTGTCTGGGTGAACACATGTGGACCAGTGGAGTGAGACTCACTGTCTGGGTGAACACATGTGGACCAGTGGAGTGAGACTCACTGTCTGGGTGAACACATGTGGACCAGTGGAGTGAGACTCACTGTCTGGGTGAACACATGTGGACCAGTGGAGCGAGACTCGCTGTCTGGGTGAACACATGTGGACCAGTGGAGTGAGACTCGCTGTCTGGGTGAACACATGTGGACCAGTGGAGTGAGACTCACTGTCTGGGTGAACACATGTGGACCAGCAGAGACTCGTGTTGAGGAAATGACTCGCCTACTAACACAAGTCATTTATTAAGAGGACACGTGAAGGAAAGTCAGTTATTAAGAGGACACGTGAAGGAGGGAAACGTTTCCTAATAAGTGTCCTGTGTTTGTAAACGTGTCATTTCCATACTTTTTTTGGTATCATGTAATTTGGTTTAACCTGAGACTCACGTATTCAGCGTCAAAGTCACGCTCTGCTCTCTAGCACATTCACCCACTACATTATGCACCCAATGAGAGTTTTTGCTTTGAAATTTCGTCCATTAAACCCCAACACGTGAGCGCATAAATGTAAGAAAAAGCAACATACTACATTGCTTGAGTTATTAATTATTTAATCAAGAAATATATTAGTATCACTGTTGGCCACTTCGATGTTTGGTTTATAGCCTATATACTACACGAGGATCTGACTGTAGGCTGATGATAGGCTTTAAATCTAACAATCCAAAAACACTTGGCTAGCACAATGTATATATACGGAGAAGTATATATATCTCAGTGTATATAGTGGCAATTTACTTTATTATCTGTTTTATGAATTAAATCATTGACGTATTATTGGTGGCGTACAGATGTAATACAGGTTAAGTATCTTTGTGTAAGTGAAAAGTTTTTTGCAGTGTGTAGTCCCTTCAAGGGTGCCTTGATGCTAGTGAAGGGCTTATGATCCAAAGGATTGGAGCTTCCCTGTACACATGAAGCCTTATTGCCCCCCCAAGCGTTTTGAGCTTTTTTTCGAATTTTCCATTCATTGAGTGATCAGTTTATAGAACTAACAATCTTTATAATATGTTTAAATAGTTTGCATACTTTGTACTTCAACACACAACCCGCACTTAGGGTGACTTGTCAATGGTACAAAGTCTGTAAAGTCGTCTTCCCTTTCCGGCCACGATGTTGTGATTTTTTTTATTATTTTGGTATTTAAACAAATCAAGTCTGTTTCTTGCAACACTGCCATCAACGTTAATTGGTTTTCCCTGAAATAGAATACCTATGGTTCCTGTCGATTCTTTTTCTCTTCCTCCGTTGGTTCCGCGCGGTAACTTGAGAACGTCTCTTCTCATTGGCTTCAAACTTCTAACACTAGTGTACCTGAGTTAGAGGAAGGTTCAAATTGTTATTGGCAGATGACCTACCATTCAGGGAAGAACCTTTACCTGTACTAGCTGAAGACGTTGTGTTTGGGGTCACGACTGCTGCTTACCTCAGCATCGGTAGATAAATGATTAAAAAAACGACAAGTTTATCGATAAATTAGACACATATGCAACATTTGGGTATCTTTATTGAGGAAACGTTTCCCCACACAGTGGCTTCATCAGTCCAATACAAAGAAGAATGATGAAGATCAAGAGTTTGAGGTAATTATTCCCTCAGCTAAGGGACTAATTACCTCAAACTCCTGATCTTCACCATTCTTCTTTGTGTTGGACTGATGAAGCTACTGTGTGGCGAAACGTTTCCACAAGATACCCAAGTGTTGCACATGTGTCTAATTTAACAGTTCAGCATCAAGCAGATGCTCTCCCACTGACCTTGAAACAATAAGTCATACAGGTGGGAACCCTCCCTCAGTTTTCATAGCTCGGAGAGGGGTAAATAAATAGAGATCTATGCTAACCTTTCTAAAATATAGAAATATACATAGTTGGATAAAACTTATTAAGACAGCACGGTACAGGAGTTAAAACTCACGAAATCGCAATAACACAATTGCAAACAAACCACGGAATTACTCACGCGCCATGGATTCAAACCCCACCTGTTCCGTGATTTGATTGAACTCTGGTCTACTAGGTTTAGGACTTGTAAATTGTTCCAGGTGAGCACCTGTTTAACACCACCAGAGTGTTAGATGAGTGGAATAAGGTTTCAAGTAGTGTTATCGAAGCGAGAACCTTGGATAGTTCACTAGGTTAGACAGGTGGGAGTTAGAGACCTGCCTAGCATGGGCCAGAAGACCTATGGCAGTGTTTGTCCATTCTTGTATGTAAATTAGTATAAAAAGCGACTGTGGGGGCTCAGGTTATGCAGAAAACTTCAGAATGCCGTTTATATTCGCATTCTTGGTGCAAGAGCAGCAAGACTCCAGGTGAGGACCAGTCAGCCGCGTCGGTGTCTGCTGTTCACGTCACTCCGGCCACCATAACGGATTCTGTAATGTTTTCTCTCCCACTCCAGTCCCTTCAAGGGCCTGATGCTAGTCAAGGGATTTTGTTCCAAGGATTCTGGCCAAGGGGTCTTGATCTAAGGATGCTGGTCAAGGAATTCTTGATCCAAGAATGCTGGTCAAGGGATCTCAATGCAAGGAAATGATTTACTATTACGACCAACATATCTATTACACATTATTATTATTATTATTATTATTATTATTATTATTGGTCAGAGAACATGAAAAAACCAGGAGAGGCAGATACCCAAACTTGGGTACTCTAGACACTAGTATGCTTGAGCCTAGCGGTCCAGTAGGGAGAGTCCCAGAACAATTACTGTAACCTGCATGGTCACAAAAATGTAGTCTTATAAATCACATTCATATAATCACTTTCTCTTAGTCTCTTTGAAACATTTTCTTGTTTGTCTTGTGAGATTAACATACGAATTACTAGAATATCCATATCTATTTATCTATATCTGTCTAGCTTGCTAACTAGCTTTCTACACACGAGCGAAAAGGGGGGAGAGAGAGAGAAGGAGACAGACAGGTAGAGAGAGACGGACAGGTAGAGAATAAGTGTTTGCAATTATGGTAATGGAAAATATACCATCGCGTAACTGTAATTCCTAACTAAATCTGTATATAAAATCATGTAACTGCTATCCTGATCACACAGTCAGGAAAACTCACTTTCTCTTCCATGATTTACAAGTAAACTCCAGCTCCTTACTTTCCAAAACTAATATAAATAATTTTTCTGCTTGTTTTGTAGATAAAAATATTATTATTATTATGGGGACGTGTGAAGGGTAGCCCTAATCCCACGAATCAAGATCCCTTCCAGAGCATCAAGGCGCACAGGTGGTAGTTAAAGGTCGTTTCCTGCCTCGCTGTCACTCTTCAAAGCTTCGGGGCTCCTAGTTGAAAGAATTATTTTTTTTCCAGTATTCGTCTTCTCAAAAGAACACGGACGGGATGGATCATTGAGACACATGGCAACACCTAAGTATCTTTATGTGAAGATACCCAGGTATGGCACGTGTCTAATTCCTCATCTTATGGGTATTATATAGCAGTATTGTAATGATGAACGCGGATAGGATATATACACCAAGAGGTGTATTTCTCTCGCTGTATATACACTGGGAATTTATTTTAATTCCAGGTTTAGGGACTGCGGTATCTTGCCTAGTGTAGTTGATAGGCTTTAACCCCCATTAACCAACCAGTCGCATATCTACGTATAGATGAGGGGAAAGTTTCATACACACTGAAGCAATGGGGGATGTGAAATGCACACTGAAGAAAGGAAGGAAAGTTAATTCTAATATACTTCCTGAACTCACGCCTGTAGTTCCACTTCCCCCGCCGCTGCTGTGATTCCACCTCCCCCTTCTCCTTCCCCAGAGCAAATAATGTCTCATTGTTGGTTGAATGTACGTTTAAGAGTTGATATTTTTTGTTATGCCTGTCGCTTTTGTTGAGGCTCATGATGTTTGTACTATATTATGGCGAAAGGAACTTGTTTGGTGGTGTAACATGTACGTTGGATCTCTCCTCTCGCAGGTGTAAGTCAATGATCTTTGATGGGCAAGACTTGCCTCCTCTTCCGCCTTCCTCAGGAGGAAGATTTGCTGCCGCCACGTAAGTGGTGCTCGCTGCTTGAGCCTTTCAATCACATACGACGGGATCAGGGTTCGACTACCGGGATGGGGGTGACGTGAGGGTGAGTTGTCTTACACCTGCTGCCACTACACAGGAAGCAACAAGCTACAGTAAAAGCTTTCACTGGGACAACGTTTCGCTCTAGGTAGCTTTAAAAGCTTTCACTGGGACAACGTTTCGCTCTAGGTAGCTTTATTGCATCGTGAATCGTGAGAAAGATTTCATCTTAAGGCTGGTGAGGGGCTCTTGATCCATGGAACTGGACTTATCTTCCTCTTCCTCGACTCGAACCTGAAAGCCTTCAGTTCCTTAGTGTATGACCCCCGTGGATTTAGCGCTTTCCCCCTGATTAAAATGGAAAAAAAATGGATGAACGTTTAATGGCGAAGCGTTGTCCCGATAAAATCATAGGTTAGGTTAGGTAAGGTTTGTCAGGAAACAGGACAAGTGTTTCTTAGTGAGATGTCCCGCCGTTGGAACTTTTGGTCATCTGATCGAGGCCTTCCGCTGGCTTACCGGTCCACCCCTTTAAAAATTATGGTCAGTTATAACCATTTAGTTATTAATATAAAATCATAATTTTGTATTTGTCTTCGTCTTGACACTAGTCCACTTTATACCATTAAACTGCCTGCAGCCTATGTTCTCCAAGAAATAGGCTTCTACATATTATCTGCCTGGAGTCTAACTGCAGGTCGTTCCTGGGGTCAACGCCCCCGCGGCCCGGTCTTGACCAAGCCTCCCGGTCAACCAGGCTGTTACTGCTGGCTGCACGTAGTCCAACGTAAGAGCCACAGCCCGGCTGATCGGGTACTGAGTTTAGGTATCTGTCCTTGAAGGCAGCCAGGGGTCTATTGGTAATTCCCCTTATACTTGGTGGGAGGCTGTTGAACAGTCTTGGGCCTCGGACACTTATTGTGTTTTCTCTTAGTGTACTTACGGCGCCCCTACTTTTCACTAGGGGGGGGGGATGCTGCACCGTCTGCCTAGTCTTTTGCTTTCGTAGGAAGTGATATTGAGAGTTTCATTTTTGAGACTAATAGAATACTTTGATTAGGCTCTTAGCTTGTAAATTAAATTGTGTGGAATAAAGTATTGAAAAAAAAAAAACAGATTCTTGAATTTCCATCTGGCAAGGTATGGCATATTTGAATTATTATGGGAAGGTGCTCTGATGCTGAAGCGTTCTTGATCCAAGAAACTGGAGTTGCCCTTCCCTTCAGTGGGTCAAACTTGATTGTATCCTGTTTCACAGGCGCTAAATGACTCCTACGAGTTTAGCGTTTCTCCATGAATATTATGCTAATAAAAAATAATAATGTTAATATCAGTAACAATAATGATAATAATAATAATAATAATGATAATAGTATCAGTAATAATAATGACAATAATAATAAAATAAAATAATTGAAACCAAGGTTTCACTATGGCTCATTCATAAAATTTTGATTTTAAGGAGAATCACAGAGTAAGTGGTTACAAGTGGGCCATTGATATGTTTATTTGGACATTAGGAACCTCATCTCAGATCTGATTTTGTAAATGCTCTTAATGTGCTCTTAAGTATTTACTTGGGTATTTACTTAAGAATGTATTGAGAGTTTTTTAAATGTTAATTGCCACAGACTCTTGATATTAGAAACAGTGCATTATTATTAATATTATTATTATTATTAGAGGTCATGAAGCCCCTGTGGACTGGAATACAATCAGGTGTGATCTAAGGAAGGTGTAAAAATAACATAGCGTTACCCCATTGAATCTTTTTTGTTATAATGAGTGTTGCAGAATCCCCAATTGTGTAGCAACTCAAGGGAACGTAACTTGAGTTTAAGAAACTTCTATTAAAAGGATTTTTGCTGGAAATCAAAGGTATTATTGTTTACAACATGTCTTTACCTCAGAGCAAATTGGGTAAAGAATGTGACCAAATTACTTATAACGCTTAAGTTTGCCGGAAATACAATCATAGCTCCAAATACTTCAAAGACGTGGCTGTCTTTTGCAAGCGTCTTAATGAAGCTTAATGAGAGTGATGGAGGTGTGGAGTGAGAATAAGTGTAGGTGGCATCTGAAGTGAGGCCAGACATGTGGTGTTTGTGTTGTGTCAGTGTGTGTTCTAACCCCGGGCGAGGAGGGTGTGCTCGGCCTCCCTCTCATATGGAAGGTTCTTAACCCTTCACAGTGTATTGTATTAATATACTGACATAAGTGGACTCTGGTGTTTTTAGACACTCGCATATTATCGATATTTCTCTACTGGTTTAATGGTATAGAAGTATATCGGTAACGTGGATAATAATCTGCATTACTAGTATTAATTAAAGGTGAGTCTGTAGAAAATTCACAAATATATATTATTTGCCCGAAATGCTCAGCATAACAAGCGGCTTTCTATATAGTAGTATGTCATTGATGTCAGCTATGCCTGTATACCTTGTACACGTACTTGTAGAAATAAAGATATTATTATTATAGTCTCTCAAGGGAGGTTCCTTGATGCTGGTGAGGGGCTCTTGATGCAGGAAATTGGGCCTGTCCTCTTCCTTGGATCGAACCTGATTGCCACCCATTTTTCCAGGCACTGGGTTTACCACTTCTTCCTAAATGTAAAAATAATATTAACCTCTTATCTCTAGTATTAATTTCAGCATTTTCAGTGTTGCAGCATCTGATGATTCTTCTATAGGCTTATGTAAAGCGTTAATATATTTTGTTTAATATAGAGAGAGTAGCATATATACAATTGGTCAACCATTAACCAATTCGGGTATATAGAACGATAGGTGCGTTTCTCTGTGTATCTCTGAGATCCTTATTTTAAGGATTAAAATGCTATTGATTGATGGTGAGCATGCAGCCTTAATGTCACTAGTCGATAAGCTTGAAACTCAGTTAAACACCAGCCTATCTCTGGTTCTCAGGAGCAGAGGAACTGACTATATCCAGGCGGTCACCTCTCCAGTTACTGGCCAGAAGTTTGTCTCAGATCAATTGAGCGGCAGTTCTGCAAATGTTATTTTTGTACGAAAGGATTGATGGCAAAACCCACCTTGAGTGATTCACAATGCCACGATATTTACATAAGACCCAGCTTGAGCGATTCACAATGCCACGATACTTGCATAAAAAGGCCCAGCTTGAGTAATTCACAATACTACGATATTTACGTAATACCCAGCTTGAGTGATTCACAATGCCACGATATTTACATAAAAAGACCCAGATTGAGTGATTCACAATGCCACGATATTTACATAAAAAGATTCAGCTTGAGTGATTCACAATGAAACGATACTTGAATAAAAAGACCCAGCTTGAGTGAGTCACAATGCCACGATATTTACATAAAAAGATTCAGCTTGAGTGATTCACAATGCCACGATACTTGAATAAAAAGACCCAGCTTGAGTGATTCACAGTGCCACGATATTTACATAAAAAGACCCAGCTTGAGTGATTCACAGTGCCACGATACTTGAATAAAAAGACCCAGCTTGAGTGATTCACATTCACAATACCACGATATTTACATAAGACTCAGCTTGAGTGATTCACAATGCCACGATACTTGCATAAAAATGTTCACATTACACAATCAGCAAAAGAAAAGAATATTCGTTGAGAAAAATATCCACTCACTTCAATATATACAGAAGTATTTTACTGTAATAATGTAATATATCCAAGGTTTAGTGTCAGGAACCCTTCGAGGTTGGTGCCTTGATTTTAGTGAAGGGCTCTTGATGCAAGGACTTGGAATTTTTCGCCCCTTCCTTAGAGCGAACTTGATTACCACCGTTACACAGATGACCCGTGTGATTTTTACCGTTTCCATAATAATAATGATTGTATAGGGATGGTAATTCCAATGCTTCTTAGGTAATGTTCAAACACAATACCAGGAATATGCCCTTAGTAAATTTTGAGGTAACTCAAAATATCATTCAGACAAATTATATATATATATATATATATATATATATATATATGTCGTGCCGATTAGGTAAAACTGGTCAATTAGCAAGAACTCATCTAAAATTAAGTCCTTTCTAAAATTTTCTCTTATACGTTTAAAGAT
Source organism: Cherax destructor (assembly GCA_009830355.1). Lineage (NCBI taxonomy): Eukaryota > Metazoa > Arthropoda > Malacostraca > Decapoda > Parastacidae > Cherax > Cherax destructor. The sequence continues at coordinate 47,272 of WNWK01002698.1, forward strand.
ATATTTTTTTCATTTATGTTAATGTAAGAATTTATAATTTTGTACCAAGAGAAACTTTGAAAACCTACCTAACCTTATTACAACAAGCGCAATTTAATTTAGCCTAACCCAACTAAATATATTTTAGATACGTTAACATTAATTTAATAATAAACAAACACAATGAAATATATTTTTTTCGTTATGTTCAGAATGATTTTGGCGAAATTATTGCATACACAAATTTTCTCTTGTCTTATATGGCAAGACGAGCGTTGCTATTTAAGCCAAAATCGCAAGTTTTACCTAATCGGCACGACATATATATATATATATATATATATATATATATATATATATATATATATATATATATATATATATCACAGGGTGTCTCACTGTATACACATAAAGTATGTATGCATATATACACCGAAAGATGTTTATCTCAGTGTATTCATATGCACTGCATTTTTTTTTTTTAATCCCAATTTCAGAGATTAATTAAAGTATTCTCAATATTAGTGTACAGATGAATTGTGGTCATACAGTGTTAATGACCCACGTGCATTTGATAGGCTTAACTAGCAAAATAATTCTAATGCATGACCGCATGTCTAGCAACTGGCTATGATTATTATTATTATTATTATTATTATTATTATTATTATAGCGACAAAAGAGCGCTAGGCTTATGTAGATCCTGTTAAACACACTACCTCTCAGTCTGAACCTGCTGCACCCGAGGTTAAACCAGCCTCAGGGAATAAATTCGCTGGACTACCGGTTTAATAACTGGACGGTCGAGGAAAAACACCATGGATTGTTGTTCAGCAGCTGGACGGTGTGTTTCTGCTGTTGATTGTCCGGTGTCTGGCGCCTAGCATGAGCCTTTTTTCTTAACAGATGCAATATTTAAGTTGGGTTCAAGGATATATACACTGTGATGTGCATGTCTCTCTGTGTATATATGCTGAGTATATTTTAATTACTATTTTAGAGATGAAAGTGTTCTTGAGTGGTGGTGAAGAGGTAACATGCAGTCTTAATGACCCTCATGTGGTTAGTAGGCTTTAAACCCCATTAACCAACCAACCAAGGCTGGGTTAACTTCGGTTTTAAATTAAACAACATGCACTATATATACTAGTGAAATGTATATATATATATATATCTGGCTTACGACAATGCAGATTCTTTCAAGTGACTTGCCTTGATGCTGGTGAAGATATCTCGGTCCAAGAAATTGAAGCTAGACTTCCTTGAACTAAACCTGATTATTTCCTATTTCCCAGACGCTACATGACCCCTGCACATTTAGTGCTTCCCCATAAATATAATGTAATAATAATACAACCATATCACACGTAACAATTAACTCAAATATAAGCTTTCATTAAACTAAACCTGAAATATAAGCTTTCATTAAACTAAACCTGTTGTCTCTAGCGATCAACACTTGTTGACTTTGATGAATAAGACATGTCCAACATTTTCATATCTATTTCCAAAACATTTCGCCTACATAGTAGGTTTCTTCAGTCAAATATAGAGTTAAATTAGAGACAGCATAAGCAGTGGAGGTAAATATTAGGTGATCATTTGCTTCTGGTGTCTCCAAATTGTTTGAGTCTTTTCTGTATTTGGTTGAAGAAGCTTACTGTATCGAACATGTCTTATTCATCAGCTTGTTTGTATTGTGTACCATTATTACAATGATACTTAGAAACATTAGTGGTGGTGATGGCCGTGTGTTGGTCAGTAAAAACTGTCTACTGACTGTTCTAATTGCTATGATAACCCTCTCAGTGGCAAGCATAAGCTGGCGAACACCAGTGCTGGGTTTACACCACATTAATACATGTCACATATAAATAAAACTTGATATGTGGCAGTAGTTGCATCTAGATGCAGCTATGGCCAGTTGTTCTGACTATTGGACAAGCCAGCCGCAGGGCTGGCCTTGGCCTACCATTCTCCAGAGCTCTGCCAGCTACTGCTATGTACGCATCATTGTCCCGTCACATAGAGAGGAGGTAGGAAGGGATTGGCCCATCATGCTGGTGAAGGGCTCTTGATGTAAGAAATTGGAGCTACTTTCTCCTTTTTTAATCAAATATGATTACTGTCCATTTCGCACGTGTATAGCGCATCCCCAAAAATATAATAATAATAATAATAATAATAATAAATATTGGGTCCCGCCCACCTGTGGTGATGCCTTCAACTGCTGTACCTCTTCTGGTTCCAGTATGTGTATGTGTGTGTGTCCATTTTCCTGCCTTTGCTTCATGGGTAAGGGACTTAACACCTATTCATCTTCCTCTGTCTCCAATATTTTATCTCTGTAATGAATGGTGTTGCCGTATCTACCTGTAGACCCTTAGTGCGTATACACGTCAGGGGGAGAGGTGGGTGGACGCCTTGATGTTGGTGAAGGGCTCTTGATCCAAGGGATTGAAGATTCTTTCTTTTCCGTAGAATCAAACTAAATTATCTTCCATTCTTCAGGCGCTGTATGACCCTTACCGGTTTAACGCTTCCCATGCAGTTCAGTGAGGATAAATGTAAGATTATAAACCTAGGAAATGAAAATGACTATGGTACTTATTAAGTAAACAATATAAAGGTTAGTCAAATTTAATGCGAAAAAAAAACAGATTTAGTACATAAGTGTTCGTAGTAAAGCAAGTCTTAACTTCACATCAAGAATTATAAATAACAGAACTCCTAAAGTTATACTTTAACTTCATGTATCATTATTAGTATCTCGTTTAGCTTATTCTGCTCAGTTCTGGCCTCCATATTACAGACTGGACATACGTAAGTGCTCCGGAAAATGTACAGAGAATAATGACTAAATTGATCCAATGTCTCAGAAATCTTTCTTACGAAGATATGCTGAAGGCACAGAATTGGCATCCTGGAGACGTTGACTTAGATGAGGTATAATTAAAGTGTGCAAATGGAAAACAGGAGTAAATAAAGCGAATATAAGTAACGTGCTGAAAGTGTCAACTAAGACGAGACTCGCATCAATGGATTAAAATTGGAGAAATTTAGATTTAAAGAGGATACAGGGAAGTACTCTTTTCGAAATGGAGCTGGAGGTGGCATCAATGAAGCAAGATCTTTGGGTATTTCTCAATATATGTTTGACGGATAAATGAATGGGTGTGGTTGGGCGTAAGTTGACCTACCTAGCATGGACCAATAAGCCTACCTCAGCGTTCATTATGTCTAATGTCTTATAATAATATGTTGCACATAATAGCCTCAACCTAAAATTAACACTGTTGAACGACCTGAAAGTTTTACAATAAGTGATCTAGCAAAGTGACAAGGTAAAGTTATGTAAAACTAGCTGATTGTTCTTGATCATCTAACCATGTAAAGATGTTATTATGTGTAGTTTATTAGCGAGGTCATGTGTTTATTGACGAGCCATTGCATGATGCTCCCTCATCCTCGAAGATTATGCAGCACGTTTACGAATGCCAGGTTTATTCCAATTTTTATTAAATACATCTATAAGTCACTCAAACAGTTATAACCTTCTTAAATAACAGGTCACTTAGGAACCTATAAAATGTACTTAAATGCACTTGATTCTAGTTTTTAAAATGTGTGTAAACCCATGAAAGCACTCGGGCGTTTTCTGTTCTGTTATTTTTCCTTGTGGTATTTTTTCAGTATTTGCAGTCATGCGTTTTATTGTGGTTTGTTTCCTTGTGTGTGTGAATGATTCGAGATAATCGTATCGAACGATTGTAAACAACCCAAGCAATGGTGTGGTTCTAACCCGTGGCATAATAATACTTAAACAAATAAATTATCGTTCTTAACCACTGGATTAAGAAGGCCGCTACCACTGCTTTTATAGTCCAGTGGCTAGTTTTAGAGCCGCTTTTATATTGTTTTAAGATTTACGTAATTATAATTAAAGAAATCCTTACCCCCAAAATCTAAACGCTTTGAAGCGTTTACACACATTTTAAAAACTAGAATCAAGTGCATTTAAGTACATTTTATAGGTTCCTAAGTGACCTGTTATTTAAGAAGGTTATAACTGTTTGAGTGACTTATAGATGTATTTAATAAAAATTGGAATAAACCTGGCATTCGTAAACGTGCTGCATAATCTATATTACAGTATGGTGCTAATATATTTTATAATCTAAATTTAATTAACTGACGTTACTGTAGCCTAAGCTACAGTAAACAGCGCATGTCAATTGACTTAAGCATGTAAAAGTAAAAACAACAATGGTGTTTTACAACGTTGGTGTTAGGACAGCAAAAGCAGATACAGCAACACAACGGTATCTAATCTTCAAACTGTCGCTATTTTATACTGTTTTCAACAAGCGGTTTATCACCAAGCCCGTTGTATGGCCTATAAACTGTTGCTAATGCACTGCATAATATTTTTGCTATTAGTCATTCAAATATTTTAAATACAATATATAATCGTGTTTTTATCGCTTGCGTTCAGGGCTATAATAATGATTGATGAATTAGACACAGGTACAACACCTGGACATCTTGATCGATGACACTCTTCGCCATCCAGTGAAATTTTCCAGTTTTAATACAGAGAATGACTACTGGAACCGCTGGAAGAAGTGGACAGGTAATTATGAGGTGTTAACGCCCCCTGCCTTGATAGCTCTCCACTTCCTTCACCGTTTCCAATATTAATTCTCTGTAATGAATTTCAAAATCTACTGGTTGGCGAAACGTCTCAACAATAAAGAATACTATGTGTTGTACGTGTGTCTAGGTGTCTTATTCGTTAACCTGTAAGTATTGTTCACCATTAATGCAATAATATGATAAATGCTGCTTGGATTTATATTAAGAAATATAAACTACAGGAATCCGAAGGTTATTTTTTATACCCTTAACATCATTAAGACCCCATTTAGATTATGCGGCGCAGTTCTGGTCTCCAAACTACAGGATTTACAGTACTATATTTGTTATCCACTGTATAAGGAATCTTTTATACGATGATAAATTGAGAGTCCTGAACCTGCACTCTGGAAAGACGTAGAATGAGGGGACAACTGAAGTATACACGTGGAAAGATGTACAATGAGGGGACAACTGAACTATACACGTGGAAAGACGTAGAATGAGGGGACAACTGAAGTATACACGTGGAAAGACGTAGAATGAGGGGACAACTGAAGTATACACGTGGAAAGACGTAGAATGAGGGGACAACTGAAGTATACACGTGGAAAGACGTAGAATGAGGGGACAACTGAAGTATACACGTGGAAAGACGTAGAATGAGGGGACAACTGAAGTATACACGTGGAAAGTAGTTACATATAAAAAAGTTATAAATAAAGTAGATACAAATAAGATAATGAGGAAAGCTAAGAAATAACTCTAAAGAACGGATTGAAGTTAGACGATGATTTCTGAAATTATTGACGGATATGTGGCGAAAAACATGTTTCACTTGTACTGTGGTGAGACTAGGCTTGGTGTTGGTTTTTATAATTATCGAGGTGCCATTAAAGACAGGAGAACTTCTAGGAGTTTTTTTACATTAATATTTAATGGAGTTTTTAATTAAGGCTGGTTATGTTAAATTCGTATAACATTATTTATGTTTATGTTCGTTGTTTTTATTGTGTTAATCTTATCCTTTTATTGTTTTGAAATATATATATATATATATATATATATATATATATATATATTTTTTTTTTTTTTTTTTTTTTTTTTTTTTTTTTTGGTTATGAGCCCTGAGTATTGTAGGCGGTCAGAATGCTCAGTAAATGACACAACTACTACTAGGCTTGGCGTAAACATTATTTTGATTATTTTACTAAAAGAAATACTAGACACTGATTAACCACAACGGGTTTAGCGCTCCCTATGAATGTAATAGTAAATTATTACGAAATTGATGCAAATGTTTTTTTATAATCCTCCTCGCTTTCAAAAACACGTGATCTTATTCCCGGTCTGCTAGGTTTTTACCTTTAATGTAAAATGATCTAATATTCGTTTTTTTTTAATATGAACACTACATTGAAACGAGTTATGTAGGCCAAAAGTATTGACCATTCGACTTCTCTGTAAGACATATATAATTTCACCTTTGAATGTCTCTAACCTTTAGTCGGCCACACTTTATGAAGGTGACAAAGCTACGATTGCATTTGGAAACCTATAAATCTTAGTAGCACGATGCCCTAGCACCGGGTACAGAATGTAGCAGTCATACGCACACAGTTACAAAGGTCAAGGTATACCAAGAAGGTGAACTACAGTGAAAATTTCAAAGTTCATCTGAACTTGAATAGCTGTTCATTATATCAACGTGTTACGCTATTTGCATACGTGCGACGTGTAGTATATCACACGAACAAGACTGGAGGGGGGGGGGACGGACAGGAGCAGGATTACTGGCCCATGCTAGGCAGGTCCCTCTCAAATCCAACCCTCCCCATTCATATATTAGGTATATTTTATTTGTATTGCTCCTAATTTTAATCAGTCAATCCTCTCATCTCAGTGATATTTTGAATTCGCAGACATGTTTGAGAAATTAGGTATGGTCATCGATGATGTGACTACATTTATGGGGAGCGATAAATCCGTAGGGTTTATGGGAGTCGATTCGGTTAAATCCGACAAAGGGGCTAAGATAATATTCTGTTTGGATTTTGAACCCCGGAGGGTTAGCCACCCAGGATAACCCAAGAAGGTCAGTGCGTCATCAAGTACTGTCTTATTTCCCATTGGAGTCCTTCAATCTTGTTCCCCATGATGCGACCCACACCAGTCAAGGCAATAGCGTTGCCTACCAGGCCACGGGGTAGCACCAATTCCGTGGATCACAAACATGCAACTTCTGTGACAAGCAGGGCTGGCTGCTTCTGAAAGAAAGTCCCAACTTAATCCCGGCTTGACAAATTATCAAATTACCACGCACACACAAAGAGAGAGAATTTAGTTATTGGATCATTGAGCCAACCGTCACACGCACATATTGTCTTAGGGTCCATTTACTTTGTTGACACACCAAATAGAATAAATAGTAATAATAATAATAATATTTTGATCCATTTAAGGAAGGGGGCCTTCAAGTCCTTGGATCAAGAGCCCTTCATCTGTACGAAGGTCCTCCTTCCTCCCCCGTACCATTGAAGGGAATAAATTTGTATTATTATAGTTTATGAAATTGTCAACATTATCTGAATAACATTAGTATATATTGTTTTCTATTTGTTTCGTAATTTTACATAATTACATCATTGTAGTGTTTCACATTGGGATATAATGTGTTACAATGTATTTCATATTTATACAGTGTATTTCATATTAAGGTTCCCATGTTTATGGAATAGTTATTGGTATTTCTTAAGTGTCTGTCAAGGTGCCAGGACCGAAATGGTTTGTAAGAAATATGTCTTAATTCTTGTTTGTCTCATTTTTAAGCCATTTGATTCCCAGTTCACTCTTATGCTGTATCTCCCGGTATGGTTGTCTCTATCTCGTAAAACTATGGGTATGTCCAAAGATGTAGTGCCATTTAGTGATGCCGTCTTGTGTTGCTTCTGACGGTCAACACAGCTCACTGGCGCCACAGTATTGACCGTCCTCAATTATAGTTTTAGGATCCTTAATTAAGCCGGCTTCCTATCCAGCTTATATTATATATATATATATATATATATATATATATATATATATATATATATATATATATATATATATATATATATATATATATATATATATAATAGTGTGTGTGTGTGTGTCGTGCCTAATAGGTAAAACTGGTCAATTAGCAATAACTCATTTAAAATTAAGTCTTTTCTAAAATTTTCTCTTATACGTTGAAAGATATATTGTTTTTCATTTATGTTAATGTAAAAATTTATAATTTTGTACCAAGAGAAACTTTGAAAACTTACCTAACCTTATTATAACAAGCGCAACTAAATATATTTTACATACGTTTACAATAATTTAATGATAAACAAAGACAATGAAATAATTTTTTTTTCGTTAGGTTCAGAATGATTTTTGCGAAATTATTGCATACACAAATTTTCGCTTGTCTTATATGGCAAGAAGAGAGTTGCTATTTGTTTAGTTTGATATCTTTATTATGCACCCCATACCCATCCTGTGGGCGGTAGTCAAAAGATTAGAGAGGTACATAATGGGTCCAGGGACTGGACCCCAAAGTTTTGATAGCTGAGCAAGTTACAAAGGTAATGAACTCACAAGTTACAAAGGTAATGAAGCGTTGCTATTTAAGTCAAAATCGCAAGTTTTACCTAATCGGCACGACATATACGTATATATATATATATATATATATATATATATATGTGTGTGTGTGTGTGTTGTGGGGTTCTTTTCATAGATTTGGTAATATTAACAGACGATGAGCTTGGTTTGGTAGCGTTTAATGAGGCGTTGGATATATGGGAGCTGAGAGCCTATGCCTGTGTCCGCCTGCTATGCCTACTCGGATGGTACTGACTACTAGGGCCGCCCGGCACTGGGGCATTCAAAAGGCAGGCCTATCATTGGCTAACACAAGTCACATGGTAATCACGTGAACAGCTATGGCGCAGCCGTTAGAAGTACGAACCGTACATATATATATATATATATATATATATATATATATATATATATATATATATATATATATATATATATATATATATATATATAAATTAAATATATATATATATATATATATATATATATATATATATATATATATATATATATATATGCTTAACAATTCGCAAACAGGTGAAATTATTTACAAGTACTGTCTCTACGTCCACAGCAGGACTCGAACCTGCAAACTCTGTATCAGAGTACACAGTACTTTACCACGGAGCCAGACCCCAGAATAAGTATTGACGCCTAGCCTGAGCTAGACAATGTTTCCCCATACCCCGGGGCACCAAGCTTGTTTTCAAAGTTATTTCATCAAATCCGTGGTAAAGTACTGTGTACTCTGATATGGAGACCAGAACTGAGTGTCATTATCTAAATGAGGTCTAACCAAAGATATATAAAGTTGAAGTATAACCTTAAGACTTCTGTTGTGTATACTTCTTGATATGAAGCCAAGAGTTCTTGTAACTTTACTACGAACACTTGTGCACTGTTGCCCTGGCTTTATTTTCTGCTAACCAGAACTCCTAGATCTTTTTCATTAATTGTGACGTCTGAATAGGGATTTCTAGATGGTCGGCAGGCGCTGTGACTACTTCGAGTTTAGCACTTACAATGCTACTACTAATACTGGGCCGCACCGTTGTGGCTTACATTCTAAAAATAACTTATGAACCTTGGCCCTTCATGTTATGATCATGTTGTGTTACGAATATCTCAGGTGTTAGGTGTTAATGGTGAGAGGTCGTGTTTGTGGTGAATCTTTGTCTCTCGTAATTATTATTATTATTATTATTATTATTATTATTATTATTATTATTATTATATGCGCTGAGAGTTTACTTTAATCCATATTTTAGGAATTTAAACTATTTTGTCTCATGATGAACAGGTTACATGCAGCCTTAATGACCCTTTAAGTAGTCGATAGGCTTTAGGCCCAATTAACCAACTATGATAGTCTATCGCTTCTTCGTATATGTAATACTATTAACAATCCTCAGTTTCTATTGCTTCTTCGTATATGTAATAATATTAACAATCCTCAGTTTCTTCCCTGTCCTCTAAGTGACATCCACGATGCAATGGTGTTGTCTGGTCTGGCCAATACTCTCAAGCTGTGGTTACCACGCCTGCTCACTTTAAATGCCCATTTGCATAATTTGAAGTAACTTCCTGGTTTCTGAGCCACTGAGAGGTAGTTCTCTCGGCTTTTATGTACTGAGAGTTGATCTTAATCCACTATTTTAGGGATTCAGTTATGTACCGTCTGGCTCGTCACTAGTGAATTGCGACCATAATTGGGCTTATTGCAGTTGGTAGCGTCAACCCTTAACCTTTCGTTAGGTACTGCGTTAATACGTGTATTTATATTTTAGGTCATTTGTTAAAAAAAAGGTAAAGGCTTTGTTTTAAATTAAATTGTCATTCTTGGGAAACAGAATGGGATTCAGTAACTGGAGCGAGACAAAGATCTCTGTTGTTGAACATGGAATTACGAAGAAAACTTAATACAGCAAATGAGATACAGCAAAATGAAAAGGAGAGATGGAGAAACAAGGCATCTTTAGGCTGAAACTACCAGATATCGGAGAGAGAGTAGGAGACAAGGTACCTTTAAGCTAAAACTACGTTATGTGGAGAGAGATGAAGAGACAAGGCATCTTTAATCTAAAGCCCCAAAATCTGGGGAAATGGAGAGATAAAGTATCTTTAATCTTTAACCACAAGGTCTGGATAGATGGAGAGAACGTATCTTTAAAACCACAAGATCTAGAGAGATAAAGTATCTTTAAAACTGAACCACCAGATCTGGAGTCGAGACGAAGTTATCTTTAAGCTAAGCCACAAACTTTTGTGCTAAGATCACACTATATTCGGAGTAAAGATGGAGAGAATATATCCTTAAAATAACCCACAGTACTTGGTTGTTAAGATCACACCAGATCTGAAGGAGTGGTGGAAAGACAAATTATCCTTAGAAGGAGCCACAGTCTTAACCGTTGAGATAACACCAGATGTCAAGACAACTTTGGCGAACGACAACGAAATTAGCATAAACCCTCAATGATTTTCTTTCCTGAAGACTTGCTTCAGCTTATTAACCCCAAAGGACTGTTAACCCAGAATAAGCCAGTAAAGCCAATTAGTTTGCCTTAATATCATTGGGATCATTTGAGTCTTTTCTCCAAGATGAGATCCACAAGTCGGCTAACACCCACATAATCAGATTACATCTCTGTTACGTCCTGCTGCTGCCTCTATATTTGACTAAAGAAGCCTACTGTGTAGGCGAAACGTTTCACAATACAAATACCTAACTGTGGCAAACGTGTCTTGCTTATCAACTTGTATACTGTTATCATATTCACCCAAGTACCAATTTGCTACTAGCTAGGTGAACAAGGCGCGTAAGACTTAACCAAAGTCTTGCTTCCTGAGACTAAACTCGGGTATTCAAAAATATTCAAAAATATTTTAAACTGAAAGACCTTCATGCAGATGAAGCGTAGTAAATCCTCGTAGGTGATGTGTAAATCTTCGTGTAGGTGAAGCGTAGTAAATCCTCGTAGGTGATGTGTAAATCTTCGTGTAGGTGAAGCGTAGTAAATCCTCGTAGGTGATGTGTAAATCTTCGTGTAGGTGAAGCGTAGTAAATCCTCGTAGGTGATGTGTAAATCTTCGTGTAGGTGAAGCCTAGTAACCATAAAAGGCCTCTTTTTTTTTTGGCTATACGTGTCTTCCACCTTTCAAACAGTATTGCATGGGACATATTGCAGTCAGTAGATTGCAGTGTTGCATGGGAGATGTTGCATAGCAGATCAAACCTAGCATGACAAGCTCAGATGGAACATGGGTATGATGAGACTTTTGCATGAGCACAGCAGCGGGAAGGATGATTTGCATGCGTGAATGATAGGTAGGTATGTAGCTTGTCTTGGTTGTGCTCTGTTGGGATGATAAGCTGGGGGGATGTCATACTTAGTTGGGATGAAAGGCTGGGGGGATGTCATACTTAGTTGGGATGATAGGCTGGGGGGATGTCATACTTAGTTGGGATGATAGGTAACTTGTCATACTCAGTTGCGATGATAGGTAGGCTGGTGGAGGCTGTCATACTTAGTTGCGATGATAGGTAGGCTGGCTGGTGAAGGCTGTCATACTAATTTAGGATGATAGGTAAGCTGGTGGAGGCTGTCATACTCAGTTGGGATGATAGGTAGGCTAGTAGAGGCTGTCATACTCATTTGGGATGATAGGTAGGCTGTTGGAGGCTGTCATACTCATTTGGGATGATAGGTAGGCTGGTGGAGGCTGTCATACTCAGTTGGGATGATAGGTAGGCTGGTGGAGGCTGTCATACTTAGTTGGGATGATAGGTAGGCTGGTGGAGGTTGTTATACTCAGTTGGGATGATAGGTAGCCTGGTGGAGGTTGTTATACTCATTTGGGATGATAGGTAGGCTGGTGGAGGTTGTCATACTCATTTGGGATGATAGGTAGACTGGTGGAGGCTGTCATACTCAGTTGGGATGATAGGTAGGCTGGTGAGTGGGTTGCTCCTCTTGTGATAATTTGGAATGCTGCGATTGACTGCGAGTGTAGCCTAGCCAGCTCTTCTTTAGTGACTTAACACACTCGAGGTGACTAGCACACATAAGAACATAAGAAATAAGGAACACTGCAGCAGGCCTACGGACCCATGCGAGGCAAGTCCAATTCTCCTACCGGCATAAGCCAATGCCTTAACCTAGTCAGGTCAGGTCACATTCACTTAAGGAAGGATCACGGCATCTAACCTGTCTTGGCTAGATATTTTTAGCACGCTATTTACATCCCCTTTATTAATTCCTGTTTTCCATTTATACACCTCAGTCATATCCCCCTGATTCTACGCCTCTCTAGAGAGTGCAGATTCAGGGCCCTCAGTTTATCCTCATAGGGAAGATTTCTGATACACCTGTGACAACGCTGAAACACTTGTACTGACACACACAGTGACCTTTTACATACCTGTTATCTTTCGTAAGAACACAAGAACACTGCAGCAATGACTCCTTCGACTGACTCGGCCAGTACCGTCACCCCTGCGCCAGAGAGATGCGTACATGTCATGTCTGTCGTAGAAATGATCCCAGTTGTCAGTGAACGGAATTCCAAGGTTCTTGCAGTACTTCTAGTTAACACGATTGCCCTATACATAAATTTACTGCCCACTAATCTTCTAGGCAAAAATGCTGCATGGCCTAGTCACAGACCGGGCCACGGGGGTGTTGATACCCGAAACCCTCTCCAGGTATACTCCAGGTATACTCCAGGTATACTCCAGGTATACTCCAGGTATGATCGTGATCAATTCCTTCGACTTTATTAGATCAATAGCTGCCTCATTATTGGCCAGCTACTCCTTTCTCTTGCGTTTCCCATCATCATTAACTCCGTGGTCTCTCTTACACATCTGCCTCACATACCCGTGATCTTACACACCTGTGGTCTGTCTTACACACACGTACGGGGAGGATGTGGGGTGTGTGGGAGGGGATGTGGGGTGTGTGGGAGGGGATGTGGGGATGCTTATTATTACTAGCATTGTTTCCTCTCCCTGTTCTTCCTGTGACCTGGTGGTGCTCTTCCTGTGACCTGGTGATGCTCTTCCTGTGACCTGGTGGTGCTCTTCCTGTGACCTGGTGGTGCTCTTCCTGTGACCTGGTAGTGTTCTTCGTGTGACCTGGTAGTGTTCTTCGTGTGACCTGGTAGTGTTCTTCGTGTGACCTGGTAGTGTTCTTCATGTGGTGGTGGTGCTCTTCTTGTGGCCTGGTGGTAGTGGTTGTGTTGTGTGGTGGTGGTTGTGTTGTGTAGTGGTGGTTGTATTGTGTGGTGGTGATAGTGGTGGTGGTTGTGTGGTGGTGGTGGTAATGGTGGTAGTGGTGCTGATGGTTGTGTGGTGGTGGTAGTGGTGGTGATGGTTGTGGTGGTGGTGATGGTTGTGTGGTGGTGGTGGTGGTGGTGATGGTTGTGGTGGTGGTGATGGTTGTGTGGTGGTGGTGGTGATGGTTGTGTGGTGGTGGTGGTGGTGATGGTTGTGGTGGTGGTGATGGTGATGATTGTGTTGTGGTGGTTGTGGTGGTGGTACTATGGTAGTAGTGGTGGTGAGTTACGTCACAATGCGATCATCGCACTACTGGGAAAAGCGTCGCATGGTTCCATTTTAACCTTTCCGCGTCGCTCCGTCAACGCGTTGGCGTAAGAGTGCTTGCGTATATTCATCTGGACGCGCGTTCGTGGATCCAGAACAGCGTACTATACTGTCCAACCCAGCGAGGAAAATAGAAAAAAACATAATGTTTGTAGAGTGCTTCTTGTCTTCACTCATATTCGTGTTCGTGCGTAACTCAGGCCATTCGTTCTTATATACGAGAATATTCTTGGATTTACGCGTGTATCTTGTTATCGTATCTCCTCTTTGACCTTTTATTTTGTTATCATATCTCCTCTTTGACCTTGTATCTTGTTATCATATATCCTCTTTGACCTTGTATCTTGTTATCATGTCTCCTCTTTGACCTTGTATGTTATCATATCTCTTTGACCTTGAATGTTATCATGTCTTCTTTGTGTGATCTTGTATGTTGTTATCATGTCTCCTCTTTGATCTGTGTTATCATGTCTCCTCTTTGATCTGTGTTATCATGTCTCCTCTTTGATCTGTGTTATCATGTCTCCTCTTTGCATGATCTTGCATGTTGTTATCATGTCTCCTTCGTTAAAACTAAGTTTCGCTCAGGTAATTTGATGAAACTCTCGCTTGAGCGAAATGCTTTAATAATGTCCCGAAGCTGAGATTAACTCCAACTCCTTGGATCAAGTGATTCCTGCGTCATGCACTTGGCTAAACTTTCTTCCTCAGTGGCTTGGCACTAGAGTTGTAGATGAGTGGAGCAAAGTTCCAAGTAGAGTCACTGAGACGAGAACTTTAGGTAGCTTTAAAAATGGATTGGACTGGTATGCGAGTGGGTGTGTGTGAGTCGGACCTGCCTAGCATGGGCCAGTAGGCCTTCTGTAGTGTCTTTCCTTGTGTTCTCAAGCAAGCATATCAACAAAGGCGCACACGAAGGCTTCTGGTGATATGCTTGGTGTTATGCTTACCTCTTAGTCCTTCGCCTTGGCTGGAGTTTTGAATTTCTTGCCCTCCCAGTCTATATTCCGTTTTCGGTCTTCTTTATCAGATTATAATTGCCTTAGATATGGTTGAATTGCATAAGAACATAAGACAGGAGGAACACTGCAGCAGGTCTACTGGCCAGTGCTAGGCAAGTCCTTCCTTCTCAAACCCAATCCCACTCACGATGACCTCCAGTCCGATCAGTCCTGCAGGTTGTCCAAATCTTACTGCAGTATTTCTCTAACTTCTCAGATATTTGCTCTCAATACATTTACGGCGTTCACAAAGGTATACATGCAGACATATATGAGGAAGAGTGCCAGTCCCAAAACGGGTCCTTAAAGACGCCTCTCGTCACGATGGGCCATCCCGACACTTCTTTCCACATTACAGCAATCTCCTTTCCTCTGAGGTCTTCCTTTACCCCAGAAAATCTTTCCCTTATTTATCTGTTTCTTTTTCTAATATGGGATTTAGTTTCCACCAAGGCATTGCGTCAAACTCCATCGCACAGTTCAAGAATATCTAGGCAAATGGACACATGTGCAACAAATAAAACGTTTTATTGTGGCAGTTGTAACAATAAAATGTCATTTTAGTTGCACATGTGTCTTTTGCCTAACATATTGTCGGTAATTCTACCAACATTATTTCAAGAATATTTCGTGTACCTTACCTTCTCTTTCATGTTGTTTGTTGGTATAGGAGGGGCCCCTCATATACAGCACCTCTTTTCGGTGTTCCACGTTTTCACTGGCTTTCAATTGAGCCATTTTTCATTATGTTCCACCCGCCGGTCACTCTCACCCGCAGGTGGAACAATGGCTCAGTTGAAAGCCAACAAAAACGCGGAACACCGGGGGGCCCTCCAGTATTAGGTATTTTGGTTCTCTTTTTCCAGAATTCGATCACTAAGGTCAGAGTGTTGAATCAGTATTAACCACGGTATTTTGCATTCGTGTCATTACGATTTCGTGAGTCTTGAATTAGTATTCCCAGGAATACCCACAACAGTCGATTAATACCCAAGTACTGTTAAACTGTTAGATAAACATGGGGTAGTAGATCTTAGGAGTGAACCACTTTTTTTTGTGGTCTAGAGACGTGACCACGCGGTTCTCCAACGCTACCTCCGTCAGTTGAACCTCCACATATCTGGTTTCCCATGTGGTTCCCAGCTCTCCCAGTCAATTTTCTTGTGGTTGAAGGTTCCCATGATCAGCTGTGTCTGTTGCCTTGGCCCTGTGTCTTTTTGTTGCTACTTCTGCTGTGCTTGCTACTTCTGTTGTGCTTGATACAACTGTGTTGCTACTTCTGTTGTTCTTGCTACAACTGTGTTGCTAATTCTGTTGTGCTTGCTACAACTGTGTTGCTACTTCTGTTGTGCTTGCTACAACTGTGTTGCTACTTCTGTTGTGCTTGCTACAGTGTTGTTCTGTGTGTGTGTCACTGACCCATCAAGTTCTGTGAGTATCTTGCATGTTGTTATCATGTCTTCCTTTAATATTTCAGTCTTGTAAGGTCTTCCATTCCCAGGCTCTATATGACCCTCCCCTACAGATTTACCCCCGTCATTAAAACACAATCAATGTACGGGCACACACCCCAATGGAAATAAGTCACTCTGTCTGACTTTTTTGAGTTATCCTAGGTTCTCTACACATATGCTGCTATGTATGATAATGTATGTAAATGTATTTGTGTATACCTGAATAAACTTACTTACCTGTCATTGCCAAAGAAACCCTACCTGTACCCCAATTCAAAACGATGCTAAAAAACCACCTTCTCACCCAAAGCTAATTGCTCAATATCAAACATTCCCAGCAAAGTAGAATAATCACTTAACGTAAAAACCTGACTAATCAATTGAATGTAAAACCTGTTATGAATATTACATACTTAGCTAATTATTTCCACAACACTTACATTATAATGACCACGTAAACTAACTGCAATGCAATTAATTGTTTTAAATTGTTATCTCACTCAATTAGTTGCATTGCTACAATTAATTGATATGTTCAACTTATATTCAAACTTTATAACTTAGATATGCAACTTTACTTATTTTATAAATTATCAACCATAACTTTTTACCATGTAGTCTAGAATTAAGTAGTCCTAAGAATGCCCGCAATGCACAGCAGATTAGGGGCTTTTGGCATGTACATCTCATTAATAACTAAGTAATAACTATGTAATAACTATGTATAACTAGGTCTACCATATATAACTGTACAATGTCTTAATAAAGTATTTTATTTTATTTTACCGTCCTCTTAAAGCAAACGTCGATTTCTAACATACGATTTTAAACGAATTTCTCTATGTACGGTAATAATAATAACAATAGTAGTGATAGTAATAAAGAGTAGTAGTAAGTAGTAGTAGTAGTAGTAGCAGCAGTAGTAAAGTAGTAGTGGTGGTGGTGATGAACGTAGAGTAGGTATCAGGAGGGTCGTAACCAAAGTAGTAGTGGTGGTGGTGATGAACGTAGAGTAGGTATCAGGAGGGTCGTAACCAAAGTAGTAGTGGTGGTGGTGATGAACGTAGAGTAGGTATCAGGAGGGTCGTAACCAAAGTAGTAGTGGTGGTGGTGATGAACGTAGAGTAGGTATCAGGAGGGTCGTAACCAAAGTAGTAGTGGTGGTGGTGATGAACGTAGAGTAGGTATCAGGAGGGTCGTAACCCTAGTCATGAGGTTTCTGTCTTAAGTACTGAAGGTTTTTCAAGTTATTGCAGCTATGGTATTGTGACTTTTTATTCCCTACAATCATGGTTAAATTCCAGCGGCACAGTCCCACATTTGACGTTCTTAGCCCGAGATGGCCCGCAGGTCATTAAGGAATTTTGAGTCTCATTTTTGACGCTGTGTTGGTGATTGAGGGTAATGATGTACCCGTCATTGATTTCGAGTTTGTTTTTACCCTGCTGGTCAAGTCTGTGGTCAAAACTTCTTTGTTTGAGTGTCGGGTCAACTAGGCTGTTGGTCACAGCAGCGGCGGACCTCTGGTTCGTAAAGCCATTCATAACAGCCTGGTTGATCTGGCTGGTCGATGCCTCTTCAAGACCTTTTCATTTGTTCTGGCTATATTTGTGATATTTGCTGGTATGGTGATGAGTGATGGTGATTTATGGTGATGGGTGGTGGTGATGTATGGTGGTGGTGATGGTGATGGGTGATAATGATGGTGATGTGTGATAATGATGGTGATGTGTGATGGTGGTTGGAGCACAGGTCAGGGAATGGGTTGTTGCATGTAAATTATTTTAAGTCTAAGATTGTCCAGACAGCCGCTCCCTCCTCCCCCCTCTCTCTCTCTCCCCTCCCTTCCATTTAGTATGCACTTAACTCCCTCTCTTTTCCTCACTTGAGAGCCCTTACTCCCTCTCCCCTACCGTCTCTGCACATTTACCCTCTCAACCCTTTGTTTGGCTGGCTCCCCTTGTACTCTATACCTGGCCCTCCTTCCCTTTAGAACAGTACCCCCTAAACCGTGCCTTTTCACTGGATGGGGGGAGGGAGGTAGCGCTTTCTAACACTATCAACTAGAGAGCAAACTCCTCTAGTTTCTGGCTAGTAGTTGAAGAGGAAGAAGAGGAGGAGGATAATGGGGAAGAAGAAGAAAGTGAGAAGAAAAAAAGGGGAGAATAAGAAAGAGGAGGAGAAGATGAAAGAGAGAGAAGAAGGAAGAGAAGAAGATAAAAACATGACTGAGATTATCTTCATATAAGGCATACACTTTTAAACTGAGAAATACACACCTGTGTGTATATACACATATACACTGACACACACATACATGCTGGTGCATACATATTGAGAGATGTACACCTCTCAGTGTAGATGCAATACTCGCTATTTAGAACACTGATTTAATGTTGTTGAATTACGTAATTAAGAGTATAATACATGAATAATAACCTCAAACAATGGGCGAGATGTGTAATTGATGAGTCACATTGACTTTCTCTCAGGAGGCATGATAATGCCTCATCATGCCTCGTTACTTGTGGAGTGTGAGGCTTCACTAGTGCCTGTAGCTTGACCTGACTTGTGGAGTGTGGTGTCACTAGTGCTTGTAGCTTGACCTGACTTGTGGAATGAGGTGTCACTAGTGCTTGTAGCTTGATCTGACTTGTGGAATGAGGTGTCACTAGTGCTTGTAGCTTGACCTGACTTGTGGAGTGTGAGGCTTCACTAGTGCTTGTAGCTTGACCTGACTTGTGGAGTGTGAGGCGTCACTAGTGCTTGTAGCTTGACCTGACTTGTGGAATGAGGTGTCACTAGTGCTTGTAGCTTGATCTGACTTGTGAAATGAGGTGTCACTAGTGATTGTAGCTTGACCTGACTTGTGGAATGAGGTGTCACTAGTGCTTGTAGCTTGACCTGACTTGTGGAGTGTGAGGCTTCACTAGTGCTTGTAGCTTGACCTGACTTGTGGAGTGTGAGGCGTCACTAGTGCTTGTAGCTTGACCTGACTTGTGGAATGAGGTGTCACTAGTGCTTGTAGCTTGATCTGACTTGTGGAATGAGGTGTCACTAGTGCTTGTAGCTTGACCTGACTTGTGGAATGAGGTGTCACTAGTGCTTGTAGCTTGACCTGACTTGTGGAGTGTGAGGCTTCACTAGTGCTTGTAGCTTGACCTGACTTGTGGAGTGTGAGGCTTCACTAGTGCTTGTAGCTTGACCTGACTTGTGGAATGAGGTGTCACTAGTGCTTGTAGCTTGACCTGACTTGTGGAATGAGGTGTCACTAGTGCTTGTAGCTTGACCTGACTTGTGGAATGTGAGGTGTCACTAGTACTTGTAGCTTGACCTGACTTGTGGAATGAGGTGTCACTAGTGCTTGTAGCTTGACCTGACTTGTGGAGTGTGAGGTGTCACTAGTACTTGTAGCTTGACCTGACTTGTGGAATGTGAGGCTTCACTAGTGCTTGTAGCTTGACCTGACTTGTGGAATGTGAGGTGTCACTAGTACTTGTAGCTTGACCTGACTTGTGGAGTGTGAGGCGTCACTAGTGCTTGTAGCTTGACCTGACTTAAGGAACGCATGGTGTGATTCGTTACAGCTTAGCGTGACTTGAATGACAGGTAACGCTGACGAAGGTCTGCTTACCTTCAGATAACACACACCTTCACGTTCTTAATCCTGTAATAGTTACCTTCCCACCTAGGAGGTCTGGTCTGAAACCAGGGTCTCGGGGAAGATAATCTCCACAACCACTAACTCAGACTGCATGGTCACATATTTCAGCATACTATTGTATTAAAATATGTGATCAAGGTCCCAGGACCGAAACGTTTTCTAATAAATATGTTAAATATGTCCTAGTGTTTGCTTACTTGTCGGTATTTATTACCAAGGTTTATACCATTAAAAATATACACATTGATGGATTTTTCTATTATACACACGGAGAGGTGTATATCTCTCATGTATATATACACACTGGGAGCTTAACTTTAATCCTTGACGCTCGGTTGGTAGCGCGCTCATCTCATATATTGAGGTCCGTGGTTCGATTCCACGGTACGGGTGGAAACGTTGGGGCGTGTTTCCTTAAGACACCTGCTGTCTCTGTTCACCTAGCAGTAAGTAGGTACTTGGGTGTTAGTCGAGTGGTGTGGGTCGCATCCTGGGAGACAAAATTAACCTAAGTTGCAGGAAATTCTCTGTATAACTCTGTATAGCTATGGTCTGTATAACTTATACAGACCATAGCTGATGTCAGCTATGGTCTGTATAAGTTGTATCATGTACATGTAGAAATATAGATTATTATTATTATTATTAGTATTATTATCACTGACTGGTGGTACAGAGGTGACATGTATTCTTAATGACCCTTTGTGTAAACAATGAGTACATCACACTGACGTACTCAACTGTACACTGTACACTCAACTGTACACTCACCCGTAAACTCACCTTAACATTCACCTGTACACTCGCACACACTTGTACACTCACCTGGGGGTTTATCAGTGTAATGTACTCACTTGTACACTCACCTGGGGGGTCGAGTCACCTTGCTGTGTTTAGATAATGATATCATCGTAGATGAAATGTGATTGTTCACTCCATGTTTACTGTTCTCTTCTTGCTCGTTGTTCTTGTATTGTTCTTGTGTTCTTTTTTGTTGTTATTTTTCATGTTCTTGTATTTTTTTATCTTTGTTCTCGTTATTTTTGTTATATACTTTTTATTTTGTCTTTGTCGAGGCCGTGGTGAGGTGGTAGTGTTGGTTATTATGGTGGTTGTTGTGACTGGTGGTAGTTGTTGTGGTGGTAGCGATAGTCATGGTAGTGGGGTTGGTAATAGTCGTAATGTTGGTGGTGATGGTGGTAGTGATAATGGTAGTAGTGGTGGTGGTGGTAATAATAATGGTGGTAGTGGTGGTTATAATAATGATTGTGGTAGAGGTTAAATCACTCTTCCATGGTTGGCATTTGCGCAACGGGACCTGCATTCTCTTCCTTCTTCCTCTTCCTCCACTAGATCAACCTTTTCCTCATCGTCTTATTCCTCATCGTCTTATTCCTCATCGTCTTATTCCTCATCGTCTTCTTTCTTATCGTCTTCCTCACGTATTCTTCCTCATCGTCCTCGTCTCTCACAGCATCTTCTTCCTTAACATCATCATCCTCTTTTTCCTCAACGTCTTAATCTTAGTCATCTTCTTTGATTCTTGTCCCGTGATCAATCAGACTGTTGTTGCTCGCCGCGCGGCTGATCAGGAACTGACTCGAGGAAACGATCAACTTCCATGTTAAAGACATCTAGGGAGGGTTGTGGGTAATTCCCCTTATACACTGTGGGATGATGTTGAAGAGTCTTGGTCCTCTTACACTTAGTACGTTTTCTTTCTCAGTGTGGTCATCCCTCTCCTGGTTTTCACTGGAGGTGTCGAGTACCGTCTGCCAAACCTCGTGCTTTCGTAAGGACTGATTTCGGTGTGCGGGTTTGGAACCAAGCCCTCCAGAATCTTCCAGGTGTAGATTATGATGTATCTTTCTCGCCTACATTCTAAGGAGTACAGCTCGAGGTACTTAAAGTGCTCCCAATAATTTAAGTGCTTGACTGAGGTTAAACAAACGGTGAAGGTTTTCTGTACATTCTCCAAGTCTGCAGTTTCGCCCGCCTTGAAGGGGGCCGTTAGTATACAGCAGTATTCCAGCCTAGAGACGACGAGTGACCTGAAGAATCATCATTGGCTTAGCCTCTCTTGTTTTGAAAGTTCTCGTTATCCCAAGATATATTGATGACCTAGTCCTTTAAGGTGTCAGAATGTCACTCCCTTTATTCCTGTCTTGAGTTGTGATCCTCGACAAGCCTAAAATGTTTCTATGTGTGTGTATATATATACATTATATATATATATATATATATATATATATATATATATATATGTGTGTGTGTGTGTGTGTGTGCAATGTAAATGCAAACAGGCGATCTTAAAAATGCAGAAAACCTGACGACGCACGAGAGTGCGTCGTCAGGAGCTATGCAATGTTGAAAGACAACAACAGATAGGAAGTGAAATTCTCTGAGGCAAGGCAGAAGGTATCAGTGGCAGCCCATGACACAGAGTCCGTGACATGGGCTACCATGTATGTGTGTGTACTCACCTAATTGTACTCACCTAATTGTGGTTGCAGGGGTCGAGTCTCAGCTCCTGGCCCCGCCTCTTCGCTGTCTGCTACTGGGTCTCTGCTCTCCCTGCTCCATGAGCTTTATCATACCTTGTCTTAAAACTATGTATGGTTCCTGCCTCCACTATATCTTTCTCTAGTCCATTCCACTTCCTGACTACTCTGTGGCTGAAGAAATGTTTCCTGACATCCCTTTGACTCATCTGAGTCTTCAGCTTCCAGTTGTGTCCCCTTGTTTCTGTGTTCCCTCTCTGAAACAACCTGTCACTATCTACCTTGTCAATTCCCCGCAGTATTTTGTATGTCGTTATCATGTCTCCTCTGACCCTTCTTTCCTCCAGTGTTGTTAGTCCTATTTCCCTCAACCTTTCTTCATGTGTGTGTGTGTGTGTGTGTGTGTGTGTGTGTGTGTGTGTGTGTGTGTGTGTGTGTGTGTGTGTGTGTGTGTGTGTGTGTGTGTGTAAAGAGAAGACTTGAGAGTGAGGTTGAGGTTAAGAGGGGCATCATGTACGTAGTGGTGGGCCTTGACCGTGTACTTGGTGAGTAGTGCCAGGTGACGTATGTGGGTCATTACCATCCCTCACACCACACCTTGTAAGCCTTGTGAGATACTTCCTTCATCCTCCTTCTTACATCTTCCTGCCCTCTCCTCCCAGTTATTCTCACCTCTTTTGTTACATACTTTCCCTGTTTTATGTTCCTAAGAGATGAAGATACCTTGTATCTTCATCTCTTGCTTCCTACATCCTATCTATCTTAGCCTCCTCTGTCTTCCCTTCCTCCTCTCGTCATCTTCATTATTGCTCTCTCTTCCCCATTCCTCCTCCCGTGTAAACACTTTGCTCCAAAATTTTGATTAGCTTCTCTAATACTCATTTCCCTCAAGAAGGGATGAAATAATACAAATATTTATGACAGTCTCATAGCAAAATCCATGTCAGATTTGTTCCACTTTCTCACAGTTTTGTGTGAAATTTTCCCATTAAGAAAATAATGCGAGGATCCATGAGACGCATCAACTGTGTGATTCACTTGACCTTCAAAATGCGTCGAAATTGTATAGAAACTTCATTGATCCCTATATAGAAAAATACCAATAGTGATTCTCAGTAGTAATACACAACAATAATGATAAAATAAATCATTCACAAATATTTTTATAATAATCTCAGTTAATGACGTGGGAATACAGAAATTAATAGCATTTTCTGGCGTTCAAAATAATGTTGGAAGGGAAGACTGCTGTAAATACTTAATGGATTATATCATATTTATTAATTGATTCAACTTAATTTAACGTAAATAATGTGACGATGTAAAACTGTACAATTTAATAAGAACTTATAAAATATAATGTAATATAATTTAACTGAGAAGCTTGAATTAAAGCCTCAATTTTCGGGTATGTGAAATTTAGCGTCATTACCTCTTATTACTTCGGGCCAACAATGGTTTCGGGTCGCGTTTAAAAACATGCGTTTCTAACTAATTTGGGGACGCTGAATTCCAACCTGAACATTAG
Organism: Cherax destructor; assembly: GCA_009830355.1. NCBI lineage: Eukaryota > Metazoa > Arthropoda > Malacostraca > Decapoda > Parastacidae > Cherax > Cherax destructor. Next base: position 71,269 of record WNWK01002698.1, read on the forward strand.
TTTTGCTGCAACACGCACAGTTTCTGTGAAATAGAACCCTACTGTGAAGGATTTCACGACGACAAAGCCATGATGGAGATGAGATCTAAGTGGAAACCTGACGACCAGTTTGATTGTCGACTACTGCTGGACACTGCTGCCGGAGAACAATACTCAACATACTTAGATTTTGCCACCGAAGTGGCTAGTGTATTGTGCACCTCATATCCATCCTGTGGACGCAGCCCAAGAGCGTATGGATACACATAAGGCCTAGGAACTAGGCCACAAAAGGGTTAACAGGAGTACATCTGGATTTACATCTACACTTCGCTTATCTGTTATAAACAAATTTAGGAAATTTGCTTAATATATCTGGTATCTTATTTTCATTAATAAGATATCTTGACGTGTCACATAGGTTATTATACCGTCTATCTCTATAATCCTCAATATCGTGTACATCTTCAACCCTGAATAGCCGATTTCTAAAACTTTACATGATATGGATCCAGCTGCTTCGTTATAATCATAATAATAATAAATGAACGCAGACTCGTGGTCAGCGCATCAAGGATAACTTAAAGCAACCTGCTTGGTTTCTGAACTGTATAAAAAGTTCAATTTTGTAGGCTGGTGTTATTAGTTGTGAGTGGTGGAGAAGTTGTGGGTACTGAGCTCTGTTTAAGTGGTGTTAGTGAGTCAGTATTGACACGGAAGGCAGTGAGACGTGAACAGGTCAGCCGGCACCTGTCACCCTAGCACCACCAAGGTTGTGGCACCAAGGTTGTGGCACCACCAAGGTTGTGGCACCACGAAGGTTGTGACACCACGAAGGTTGTGGCACCACGAAGGTGGTGACACCACCAAGGTTGTGGCACCACGAAGGTTGTGACACCACCAAGGTTGTGGCACCAAGATTGTGGCAGCACCAAGGTTGTGACACCACCAGGGTTGTGGCACCACGAAGATTGTGACACCAAGGTTGTGGCACCAAGTCTGTGACACCTCCAAGGTGGTGGCACCACTTACGTGAGCGCAGGTGGAGAGCCAAGCAGTGATAAATGTATTGTTTACTTCGTCAGGAACCTGGGCAAGTGTCTGGTGATGACCCGGGTGTTAGTCAAGTGATGACGCTGCTGGTGGTTCAGTAGCATCTCCCCCTCTCATATGTAAACACATTCTATACATTTAGAAAGGATATAGAACATTACTAGTCTGACGATAGAGTTGTAGATGAGTGGAACAAAAGGCCAGGCAGCGCCACTGAGGCTAGAACATTGAATAGCTTTGAAAATAGTTTGGATTGGTACAAAGCTTTTGCCTGGGTAGCATTGGAAATGGGTTGGACAAATATTTTTGTTAGTGGGCTTGAGAAGGACCTGCCTAGTATGGGCCAGTAGGCCTGCTGCTTTCCTTCCCCCCAATTAAAATTAAGTAAAATTAAGACTCGTGCATATTTCAACGTTTGCTGTGGTTGCCTAGCCACCGCGTTGCCAGACGTGTCATGGACTGATTTTTTTATTTGCCTATTTCTGGTTGAATAAGTTTTTATCGGTTTATGTATGATAACCAATAAATCTTGAGGGTTTATGTAGCCATCTGCGACTCTACCTACTCTATCCTAATTTAATATATATATATATATATATATATATATATATATATATATATATATATATATATATATATATATATATATATATATATATATATATATATATATATATAAAATTTTAATGTCTACTGAATGTTCAGAAATTGAGCAAGTGTGGTTGAGTGTTTCAACACTGTGGTCATTGTGTTTTATCTTATTGAGTCAAGATGGAGAGAGAGAGAGAGAGAGAGAGAGAGAGAGAGAGAGAGAGAGAGAGAGAGAGAGAGAGAGAGAGAGAGAGAGAGAGAGAGAGAGGGTTTATGCTCGCGCTCCTACTAATAGATGTGTGTGGAAATGGTTTGATGGAATAGATATCAGGAATCAAGTGTGTCTGTCAGCAGGCAACACAGCCTACTGGAGGGTCGATCAAGCAGTGTTAGAGGTGAGGCTTGTCACATACACTCACCTCAAGTGAGTGCCTTGCTCTCTTGGGTATAGCAACGTGTACTCACCTAGTTGTGGTTGCAGGGGTCGATTCACAGCTCCTGACCCCGCTTCTTCACTGGTTGCTACTAGGTCACTCTTCCTACTCTATGAGCTTTATCATACCTCTTCTTAAAACTATGTATGTGTGTGTGTACTTGCCTATTTGTGGTTGCAGGGGTCGGTTCACAGCTCCTGGCCTCTTCGCTGGTCGCTACTAGGTCCACTCTCTCCCTGCTCCATGAGCTTCATCGTATCTGTTAGTTACCATTTTGTCCTAGGCACATGTCAATTAGACACTAGGCCTGTTGTATATATGTGTGTGTGTATGTGTATGTAAGGAAACACTTCGAAATGTTTCTGCCCCACCGGGAATTGAACCCGGCCCCTCCGTGCGTGAAGCAAGAGCTTTACCCACTAGGCCACCGGGGGCGTAGGTGTGTGTGTGTGTGTGTGTGTGTGTGTGTGTGTGTACTTCACATAACGGTACGCATGACGAAGTTGTTTTATTGACCTATTCGTGTTAGAATGGAAATGGAGGTTGAGGTGAAGACGATTGATGGTGACTGGGTGGATAGTGACTGGGTGGTGGTGACTGGAGGATAGAGACTGGGTGGTGGTGACTGGAGGATAGTGACTGGAGGAAAAGGAAGGGTAATTCCGGAAATTTTTTTGTTCCAGTTTAGTAGTGTTAGTAAGATTATTTATACACAGTACAAATATCATACCTATTAACTTGTGTGTAAAATACCTAAGAATAACCCAAAAAAAAGGTCAACAAAGTTTCTTATTTCCATTGGGGTTATTTTGCTGGTGTGAGAGCTCGGTGCTGTGGGGGTCACCGGAGACGGTGACCCCCACAGCTATTAAGAAAAAAGTATCTTAACTCCATTCTCATTCTAGGTAATTATATGACGTCACCGGGAATATTATGCCCCAGTTCTTACTTATTTAGCCTCTGTAACTGGTGTCATGACAACCGTTATGAGGTGATTCAGCCTCCTACTCACGGAAGTGATCAGAGTTTGTTGTAAGTCAACCTGGAGAGTTTAGTGTTGAGTGTAACCACAGTGGCAGTCTTTGTTGCACTCTCAGGTTAACTAGTGTTGAGTGTAACCACAGTGGCAGTCTTTGTTGAACTCTCAGGTTAACTAGTGTTGAGTGTAACCACAGTGGCAGTCTTTGTTGCACTCTCAGGTTAACTAGTGTTGAGTATAACCACAGTGGCAGTCTTTGTTGCACTCTCAGGTTAACTAGTGTTGAGTGTAACCACAGTGGCAGTCTTTGTTGCACTCTCAGGTTAACTAGTGTTGAGTGTAACCACAGTGGCAGTCTTTGTTGCACTCTCAGGTTAACTAGTGTTGAGTGTAACCACAGTGGCAGTCTTTGTTGCACTCTCAGGTTAACTAGTGTTGAGTGTAACCACAGTGGCAGTCTTTGTTGCACTCTCAGGTTAACTAGTGTTGAGTGTAACCACAGTGGCAGTCTTTGTTGCACTCTCAGGTTAACTAGTGTTGAGTGTAACCACAGTGACAGTCTTTGTTGAACTCTCAGGTTAACTAGTGTTGAGTGTAACCACAGTGGCAGTCTTTGTTGCACTCTCAGGTTAACTAGTGTTGAGTGTAACCACAGTGGCAGTCTTTGTTGCACTCTCAGGTTAACTAGTGTTGAGTGTAACCACAGTGGCAGACTTTGTTGCACTCTCAGGTTAACTAGTGTTGAGTGTAACCACAGTGGCAGTCTTTGTTGCACTCTCAGGTTAACTAGTGTTGAGTGTAACCAAAGTGGCAGTCTTTGTTGAATTCTCAGGTTAACTAGTGTTGAGTATAACCACAGTGGCAGTCTTTGTTGCACTCTCAGGTTAACTAGTGTTGAGTATAACCACAGTGGCAGTCTTTGTTGAACTCTCATGTTAACTAGTGTTGAGTATAACCACAGTGGCAGCCTTTGTTGCACTCTCAGGTTAACTAGTGTTGAGTGTAACCACAGTGGCAGTCTTTGTTGCACTCTCTGGTTAACTAGTGTTGAGTGTAACCACAGTGGCAGTCTTTGTTGCACTCTCAGGTTAACTAGTGTTGAGTATAACCACAGTGGCACCCTTTGTTGCACTCTTCTAGTGAGTAATGTGGAGTCTTGTTGCACTCTCAGGTTAACTAGTGTTGAGTATAACCACAGTGGCACCCTTTGTTGCACTCTCAGGTTAACTAGTGTTGAGTGTAATCACAGTGGCAGTCTTTGTTGCACTCGCAGGTTAACTAGTGTTGAGTATAACCACAGTGGCAGTCTTTGTTGCACTCTCAGGTTAACTAGTGTTGAGTGTAACCACAGTGGCAGTCTTTGTTGAACTCTCAGGTTAACTAGTGTTGAGTATAACCACAGTGGCAGTCTTTGTTGCACTCTCAGGTTAACTAGTGTTGAGTGTAACCACAGTGGCAGTCTTTGTTGAACTCTCAGGTTAACTAGTGTTGAGTGTAACCACAGTGGCAGTCTTTGTTGCACTCTCAGGTTAACTAGTGTTGAGTGTAACCACAGTGCAGTCTTTGTTGAACTCTCAGGTTAACTAGTGTTGAGTGTAACCACAGTGGCAGTCTTTGTTGCACTCTCAGGTTAACTAGTGTTGAGTGTAACCACAGTGGCAGTCTTTGTGGCACTCTCAGGTTAACTAGTGTTGAGTGTAACCACAGTGGCAGTCTTTGTTGAACTCTCAGGTTAACTAGTGTTGAGTGTAACCACAGTGGCAGTCTTTGTTGAACTCTCAGGTTAACTAGTGTTGAGTAAAACCACAGTGGCAGTCTTTGTTGAACTCTCAGGTTAACTAGTGTTGAGTATAACCACAGTGGCAGTCTTTGTTGCACTCTCTGGTTAACTAGTATTGAGTGTAACCACAGTGGCAGTCTTTGTTGCACTCTCAGGTTAACTAGTGTTGAGTATAACCACAGTGGCAGTCTTTGTTGAACTCTCAGGTTAACTAGTGTTGAGTATAACCACAGTGGCAGTCTTTGTTGAACTCTCAGGTTAACTAGTGTTGAGTATAACAACAGTGGCAGTCTTTGTTGCACTCTCTGGTTAACTAGTGTTGAGTATAACCACAGTGGCAGCCTTTGTTGCACTCTCAGGTTAACTAGTGTTGAGTATAACCACAGTGCCAGTCTTTGTTGCACTCTCAAGTTAACTAGTGTTGAGTGTAACCACAATGGCAGTGTTTGTTGCACTCTCAGGTTAACTAGTGTTGAGTATAACCACAGTGGCAGTCTTTGTTGAACTCTCAGGTTAACTAGTGTTGAGTATAACCACAGTGGCAGTCTTTGTTGAACTCTCATGTTAACTAGTGTTGAGTATAACCACAGTGGCAGCCTTTGTTGCACTCTCAGGTTAACTAGTGTTGAGTGTAACCACAGTGGCAGTCTTTGTTGCACTCTCTGGTTAACTAGTGTTGAGTGTAACCACAGTGGCAGTCTTTGTTGCACTCTCAGGTTAAGTAGTGTTGAGTGTAACCACAGTGGCAGTCTTTGTTGCACTCTCAGGTTAACTAGTGTTGAGTGTAACCACAGTGGCAGTCTTTGTTGCACTCTCAGGTTAACTAGTGTTGAGTGTAACCACAGTGGCAGTCTTTGTTGCACTCTCAGGTTAACTAGTGTTGAGTGTAACCACAGTCAGTCTTGTTGCACCTCAGGTTAATAGTGTTGAGGTAACCAGTGGCAGTCTTTGTTGAACTCTCAGGTTAACTAGTGTTGAGTGTAACCACAGTGGCAGTCTTTGTGGCACTCTCAGGTTAACTAGTGTTGAATGTAACCACAGTGGCAGTCTTTGTTGAACTCTCAGGTTAACTAGTGTTGAGTGTAACCACAGTGGCAGTCTTTGTTGCACTCTCAGGTTAACTAGTGTTGAGTGTAACCACAGGGCAGTCTTGTTGAACTCTCAGGTTAACTAGTGTTGAGTGTAACCACAGTGGCAGTCTTTGTGGCACTCTCAGGTTAACTAGTGTTGAGTGTAACCACAGTGGCAGTCTTTGTTGAACTCTCAGGTTAACTAGTGTTGAGTGTAACCACAGTGGCAGTCTTTGTTGAACTCAGGTTACTAGTGTTGATGTAACACAGTGCAGTCTTGTTGACTCTCAGGTTAACTAGTGTTGAGTGTAACCACAGTGGCAGTCTTTGTGGCACTCTCAGGTTAACTAGTCTTGAGTGTAACCACAGTGGCAGTCTTTGTTGCACTCTCAGGTTAACTAGTGTTGAGTAAAACCACAGTGGCAGTCTTTGTTGCACTCTCAGGTTAACTAGTGTTGAGTAAAACCACAGTGGCAGTCTTTGTTGCACTCTCAGGTTAACTAGTGTTGAGTAAAACCACAGTGGCAGTCTTTGTGGCACTCTCAGGTGAGGGTTGTGTGTATATCAAGGTTTTATTTCAGTATTCATTAGAAAATGCTGTGTGGTTGTTGTTGTTTTACAGATTGATAAATATATTTTTTTTCATTGATAGTGATGTAAACATTTTTATTTTTGGACCAACCCTCACCTAGAAACCTTACGTAACCTAACCTAACCTAGAAACCTTACGTAACCTAACCTAACCTAGAAACCTTACGTAACCTAACCTAACCTAGAAACCTTACGTATTCTAACCTAACCTAGAAACCTTACGTAACCTACCCTATCATAATCTAGAAACCTTACGTAACCTAACCTAACCTAGAAACCTTACGTAACCTACCCTATCCTAATCTAGAAACCTTACGTAACCTAACCTAAGCTAGAAACCTTACGTAACCTACCCTATCATAATCTAGAAACCTTACGTAACCTAACCTAAGCTAGAAACCTTACGTAACCTACCCTATCCTAATCTAGAAACCTTACGTAACTTAACATATCCTAACCTAGAAACCTTACGTAATCTAACGTAACCTAGAAACCTTACGTAACCTAACCTATCCTAACCTAGAAATCTTACGTAATTTAACGTATCCTAGAAACCTTACGTAACCTAACCTAACCTAGAAACCTCACTTAACCAAACTTAACGTAACATAATTTTTTTTAGCTAAACTCTGCTATGTATATCATAGGTCAGTTTGAATTTATTTAATATTACTTAAAATCAATGATATATATATATATATATATATATATATATATATATATATATATATATATATATATATATATATATATATATATATATATATTATTTAACTTGGCAACAAATCACTTTCCAGTACTATTGGTTTTCCAAACTGGTGCCAACTTTCTAAAGATGAGCTCTGCTTTGAAGAGGTGATGCGAGAGTGGTTTGTGGTGGCAACACTGCGGTCAACAGCTCTGGGTTGACGGCTCTGGTAATGCTGTCCATGGCGTACGGTTCTGGCACTGCTGCAGGCACGGTATTGGATCTGCGGGTTGCTCTTGATTTGAGAGCGTGCGCTCTTGCGTACTCTTTTGAGTGTGTGTGAAGGTGGATGATGGGTGGTGGTTATGTTGCTACCTTAGGTATACTCCTTCCTCACTGGCTTGTCTCTCGTCCGTGCTCGCTCTCTCTCTCTCTCACTCTCTCCCTCTCTCCCCCTCTCCCTCTCTCTAGTTCTTTACCACTGTAATCTGTTTACTTATCAGAATCTCTCTCTCTCTCTCTCACTCTTCTACCTTTCACTCACATCTAGATAATGCACGAACGATCCTTAATCTAGGTAGAAATAAATAGTTCTAGGGGTGAACTTCCAAGTTCTCCAGTGTCTGTGTTTCCCATATACGCTCATGTACTCCTATGTACTCCCATACACTCCCATGTACTTCCATGTTCTCTAAATATCTGTTACTCTTGATCTGGGGTCAAAGGACCCCAATGGAAATAAGTCACTTTGACTTTTTTGGGTTATCCTGGAGGGTTCTCTACACATATGCTGCTATGTATGATAATCTATATAACTGTACATGTATTTGTGTATACCTGAATAAACTTACTTACTACTTACCGTATTTCGCGGCTTATTAGACTCATGTTTTTTTTTCCATAAAATGTCTCCAAAACCCAGCCTGCGTCCTATAAACTGAAGGTGAGTGACGGGGGCTATTAGTTTGGGGTGTGGGGTGGGCTGTAGCTCTCCCAGTTACGTCCGATGGCGAGCCATTGAAACTAAAACAAGTCTTATAAGCCGGGAAATACGGTACTTATTTACCATTGGCAGTGCGGTACACGTTATACTTCCTTACAGAGTTTCTCCACGCACGCTGTTCAAGGTGGAGGTTATACCTGAAGTATACCTGGAGGGGGGTTTCGGGGATCAACGTCCCCGCGGCCCCGTCCGTAACCAGGCCTGATGGTTTATCAGGGCCTGATTAACCAGGCTGTTACTGCTGGCAGCATGTAAACCGACGTATGAGCCATAGTCTGGCTGGTCAGATACTGACTTTAGGTGCCTGTCCAGCGCCTTCCTGAAGACAGCCAGGGGAGGACTTTAGTAATGGGAATACGAAGGGTTATGCTGGGGAGCGGTGGTATTGCGTCTTGCCCTTCATACCATCTCTCATTATGTTCACATGGTAATGCAACTATGATGCTGTGTGAATATTGAGATGTATCACTAGTGAGAGATACTGAGAATCACGTATACTAGTGAGAGATAGTATCACGTATACTACCGAGAGATAGTATTACGTATACTACTGAGAGATAGTATCACATATACTACTGAGATATAGTATCACGTACACTACTGAGAGATAGTATTACGTATACTACTGAGAGATAGTATCACGTATATTAGTGAGAGAGTGAGAATCCCGTATACTAGTGAGAGATAGTGAGAATCACACATAAGTGGTATCATGTGAACATTGATTCTGCTTCCCGCTGTGAGAATGTGTTGATGAGAACCTATTATAACTGACAGTGTGTGTGTGAAAGAGAGAGAGAGAGAGAGAGAGAGAGAGAGAGAGAGAGAGAGAGAGAGAGAGAGAGAGAGAGTATTTTGTCATAAAATTTGTAAGTTAGGTGATGTTGAAGGTTTACTAAGGACATACTCCCTCCTCTTGCATGGCGTCTATCAATAATATTATCAATAAAAGACATAACTCTTTGATATTGACAACACTTGTTGTGTCACTGACAATGTTAAACACAACACGAGAGAAGTTGAAAGTGGAAATGAAAACATCCAGTATGAAATAGAATAAGAACTACATGGTACACACACACACACACACACAGGATTCGAACCCATGTTGTTTTAGCCCTCATGGTGAGCGAAAATTCCACGACGCTTTAGCCCACGGGACCACACAATCCTACAGGAATCACGCACCCAGCAGAGCTAGGTGTTGTACCGTGATCCGAGGACATTCGATGGTGTGGATGCTTCAGAGCTAACCCAAACCGGGAGGAGGATGAAATTAGCTCTGAAGCACCCACCCACACCATCGAATGTCCTCGGATTACGGTACAGCACCTAGCTCTGCTGTGGAATTTTCGCTCACCATGATGCGTGCTAAAACAACATGGGTTCGAATCCTCGGCTAATCGCAGTGTTGTTATTTATTAAATAAGACGTCAGAAGTGATCTGAAAGTCCTATTATATATATATATATATATATATATATATATATATATATATATATATATATATATATATATATATATATATATATATTAACCATGGTCCGGGTTTCGCCGAAACGTCATCTGAAGTTTTCTTTCCTAAGTTTTGACAGTAATAATAATAATAATAATAATAATAATAATAATAATAATAATAATAACAATAATAATATAATTAATGTTTATATAAATCATTCTGTTGGATGTAATTATAACTGTATAAATAATACTGTTAGGAATTTTAACAGCGTAAAAGTGATGTTAAGAATAACATTAACGGAATCAGTAAGAGTAATAATACCGTAGCAGTAATAGCGCAGTAATAATATTTGATGTCTTAATGACAACAACAGTGACAGTAGTCCCTCGGAACCCGGGTGTTGATATAACACACATGGAATAAATGGCATGTGGTGTATGTCAGTAACAGACTGATAACTCCACAGACAAGCAACAGATGGCGTGTGGTGTATGATAACTCCACAGATAAGCAACAGATGGCGTGTGGTGTATGATAACTCCACAGACAAGCAACAGATGGCGTGTGGTGTATGATAACTCCACAGACAAGCAACAGATGGCGTGTGGTGTATAACTCCACAGACAAGCAACAGATGGCGTGTGGTGTATGATAACTCCACAGACAAGCAACTGAGGGCGTGTGGTGTATGATAACTCCACAGACAAGCAACAGATGGCGTGTGGTGTCAGTAACACAGACGAGTAACTCATCACACAGGAGCCATAAGACAACTAATTTGGCAAAAATTTATTACCCAGCCAAGATCTTCCCCTCAAGAGAAGTTCCTCGATGGCGATGAAGGGCTCGTGATCCAGAGGACTGGAGCTACCCTTTCCTTTCTTTGGATCAAACCTGGTTGCCTCCTATTAGGTGCTGTTATGACTACTACAGGCCCGTGACCTGGTAAGCAACGCTCTCGCTTCAAACGCTGAGTGCCCGTAGTTCGATCCCCGGAACGGGAGGAAACATTGGGCGTGTTTCCTTACACCTCTTGTTCCGTTCACCTGAGTGATAGTCGACTGTTGTGGGTCGCATCCTGAGGGACAAGATTGAGGACCCTAATGGAAATAAGACAGACAGTCCTCGATGACGCACTGACTTCTTTGGGTTATCCTGGGTGGATAACCCTCCAGGGTTAAAAATCCGAACAAAATCTTAAACAGCGCAGGGTACAGCAGAGTCACAAGCACAAACACTCTGCTGTCCCTGCTCACCCAGCAGTAAAGAGTTCATAGCGACTGCTGTGCGTCGCGTCCAGGAAAAAATTGCTTTGCAAATGTGTCCTGTTCTTAAATGTCAATGATTAAGAGATCTCTAGTCCTGGTGGCAGTTTTCAGGCGTTGGGTAAAAGGCAGTGTGATACTGTGTACCTAAAAAAACATTTAATGCTTGATAGCCTTAGCATTTTGTATACATTTGGTATATATCCGAGGTCAGACTTCCAGTGATCTTTTACTGCAGTGTCGTAAGAGAAAAATTACCATTATATTTTGTTCATATACACACCAGGTGATAATGTGTAGTGTAATGAGACACTTTAAAACCGTATGGAAACCTCATATACACGACAAGGTTTTCCCTTAATACAAGATTTTTAAAGTCAAGTAATATGTGAGTTTCATAGTTTATATAGTGGAGAGAAGATTGAGTGAGATGCTCAGTAATATCCCACATATAGACAGAAACTCAGGAGGTTGATTGATCTGTATATATCGACCCCCTTCTGGGATCCTCTTCAGCAGATCAGTTGAAGAGGATCCCGGAAGGGGGTCGAAATATACAAGTCAGTCAACCTCCTGTGTTTCTGTTTACATGTGGGTGGGTTATTACTGAGCATTAATAAGCGTTCATTACACTTTGGTTATCCATTGAGGTGTAATAGCAGGTCCACTGCAGGTGACTAGACGCAACAGGTCACTGACATAGGTGGTGCCTAGCATGGGTCAGTAGACCCCAGTGTTGCAACACTCCTATTCCATGCTGCTCTATTGTGTAGTGATGTAGTCTCACGTGTTTCTGCAGTACCTGTGTTGCATAAAGTTATTTTAACTTTAATTTATTAACTTTTTAAAACTTAAAATCTTGTTTTAAAGATCTTTTTAAGTCTTTGCATGTCTTTATTATTTCAGTAGTGAATATTTAATATATTTTTCTTTAGCTGTATTTGTTATTTTAGTGCATTGAATTACGTTTACTAAACAATTTTGTATTGTCATTATATTATGTTTACGCATGATGTTACGTAGAGTGCATGGTTATGTTACAGCGTGGAGTGTCTGGCAGCGTAGTGACACAGAGTCACCTTTGCGATGAGTCACCTACGCTTGGTCGGTGCCATTGCTGTGCTACCGCCACTTCCGCAGCACAGACTACAGGTAAGCTACTCCTGAGCACACTACTCATCTTTTGTTCTTCAATAAGCATACACCACACTTGATCTTAGTCAAAAGGCCGAGAAGCGATGGAAGTACACACCAGCTACACGTTTGTTAATCAGCTAAAACTACAGTTCATAGTTTAGTGAAGCATTTGAACACGCAAACACCAGGAGCTGTGAATCGACCCCTGCAACCACATAAAGGTGAGTACACACCTAAGAGGAAAGAAACGAATAGGAGTTGTCCGAGGTCTTCTTAACTACCGTGTTCATCGCCTCCAACAAGGATGCTTCTGAATATCGTCATTTGTTTAGGTCGGGTTCAGTGACGACGATCTTGGCTTCGTTTCAGTTCATCAGATGTCGTTCAGTGTCTCTGTGGATCACGCTAACATTACTCTTTAGTCGTCCCTCTTACAAGCATATTTGTGTTCATTATTCTTTACTCATAAATTCCTACCAGTCTTGACTACGTACTTTTTGTTTTTATCACAGCATGGGATAGTGTAGACAGACACCAGCGGTGAATACTGGGGGAGTTGTAGTAGGTCACTTAGTGAGATTTTTTATGGACGTGTGGGGCATGGTTGTCAGGTTGATGCCACTGCTGGTGAGGTCTTTTATTGACGTGTAGGTCATGGTTGCTAAGATAAGATTTGTTCGGTGTTTTAGCCCGGAGGGTTAGCCATCCAGGATAACCCAAGAAAGTCAGTGCGTCATTGAGGACTGTCATATTTCCATTGGGTTCCTTCAGTCTTGTCCACACCAGCCGACTAACACCCAGGTACAGCAAGTGTAAGGAAACACGCCAAGCACTTGCTCCCGTGTCGCCCGTGTTGCCAACCAAACCACTGCTAGCGAGGTCTTGTATGGACGTGTAGGTCATGGTTGCCACGTTGTCTGGTAGGTCACCACACAGGAGAAGCAGGTGCCTCTTGGTGTGTACTAAAGGTGTGGCGTTTTAGGATGGCCTGGACTCTGCAGTCAGGGATGAAGAAAGTGGGGAAGTACAGGTAAGTGAAGGCTTGTGAGATGTAGCAGCATCCTCCTCATGTCAAATCGTGCTAATATTCTTAAGTCAACCACTGTAAAATTCTAAACACCAGTCTGTACAATTTTTTTACTTATTATTTATTATATCGTCTGCATGTAGGTCATAAGGTCACAGTTCACTCGTACACCAACGTTACGAATACTGAACCCCTGAAATATGATTTAAAACAGACTCTTAAAGAGTATACACACTGACAGATGGTGGTGTTTTGTTCGTCAGGAAACAGGCAGGCAAGTGTCTCCTGACACGGGTCTCCGTCAATGATACCCCAACTAGATTTTCGTACCATTAAAAACAAAGAATCTCCTCATACTACTGACATACGACACGAAAACGTTAGATTATATCTTAATATATTCTTGTGTGTGTATAACCTACACATAATAGGCAGTTACAACTAACAAATATTTGACAGCAGACTAAGCTAAGTTTTAATTAACACTAGTAAGGATGAGACTGGTGTTATCTGTACATATTTTTTAGTCACCATTGTTGTTAAGATTGTTTTTACTTATGTTTGCAAAGCGGCAGTTCTTCATAGTAATTAAAAATGACATATTTTGATTTTAAACAATACAGAATTAATACTATTTCCTGCAAACTAACATTAATAAGTCCGGCTGATCAATAAAAGTTCTTGAAGCAAGTCTGAAAAAAAAAAGAAACAAAAGATTCAGTTTTATCTGTAGCAGTTAACCCTTTAACGACGTACGTTTTCTTTAATAAGTTTTCTTTAAATACTCCCACAGTTGGGGTAAACTTTAGTTTTTAACACAGTGTGTTGAAGAACACAACCTAGGTGGGAATAAGTAAGTTTATTCAGGTACAGGTACACATAAATACAGGTACATAAATTATCATACATAGCAGCATAGGTGTAGATTACTGGCTTTGTTGTATTATCCTGGTTTAAATCTGTATATTGTACCACTGCGTCTTCCAATAATTGTGCTCTCTCTCTCTCTCTCTCTCTCTCTCTCTCTCTCTCTCTCTCTCTCTCTCTCTTCACCATTTGATAAGATAAGATTTTGTTCGGATTTTTAAACGCGGAGGGTTAACCACCCAGGATAACCCAAGAAAGTCAGTGCGTCATCGAGGGACTGTCTGTCTTATTTCCATTGGGGTCCTTAATCTTGTCCCCCAGGATGCGACTCACACCAGTCAACTAACACCCAGGTACCTTCAGATTCAGATTCAGATTTTTATTCCTCTGTAAATATTACAATGTGTGGTTTACATTTATAAGATAATAATTACAAAGATGGCCATTAGCATGCCTAGCTTGCCTGGGCATGCTAGGCATTTCAGGCAGACTAATACTGGTTCTTAATCTATATTACAAATTACAAATGATTAAATAGATTTACAATAGTGAGGTAGTACAGAATATTTAGATTATGACAATTTGTAAAATTAGTAATGAGAATGGTTTGGTCTTGGCATGTTACATACCTACTTGATGCATTAATGATGGTTGTAATATCAGTTGTGATATTGCAAGGACCCCAATGGAAATAAGTCACTTTGACTTTTTTTATTTATGCTAGGCAGTTTACACATATGTGAAACTGTGTATGATAATTGTACTTATGTGTACCTGTACCTAAATAAACTTACTAATCAGTTATGTCAGCTGTAATATCAGTTGTCTCAACTGTAACATAAGTAATAATAATAATAATATTATTTTTATTTCGATGCATGTTACAAGTGTACACTGTTATTGGTAGTTACAATTATAAAACTGTAATGTAAGGAGAGCCACTGGCATGCCATGGCATTAGGGGCAGTTTATTCTAAAGACTTATTCACTAAGTACTTAATGCTAAAGAAATTGATTGAGTTTATTCTAGTTCTGTATTATTTTAAATTACAATATGATTATACATACTATTGAAAGACAATACAAGAGAAATTGGTTGAGTTTAATCTAGTTGTATATTTTATTTCAAGTTACAGTATGTTGATGCTATACTAGTATAATAACAATACTAGAAAAATTTATAGTTTCTTCTAGTTATATATTTTATTACAAATTAAGAAAATGATGATACTGTAAGATTTTAAATGACAATATGATGATATGAAATTGCAACAAGTGTTAAGGAGGATGAATATATCAAATTGAGATAATCTTAAGTAAAATAATATTGGGTTTGAAAGTTTGTTATAGTATGAGTATTTAGTATAGGGTGAGTAGGTAATACCAGTTGCAGTAGTAGCTGTAATACCCGTTGCAATAGCAGCTGTAATATCAGTTGCAATAGGAACTGTAATATCAGTTGCAATAGCAGCTGTAATACCAGTTGCAATAGCAGCTATAATATCGGTGGCAATAACAGCTGTAATATCAGTTGCAATAGTAGCTGTAATATCAGTTGCAATAGCAGCTGCAATATCTGTTGCAATAGCAGCTGTAATATCGGTTGCAATAGCAACTGTAATATATGTTACAATATTTGTATTACCAGTTGCAATAGCAGCTGTAATACCAGTTGCAATAGCAGCTGTAATATCAGTTGCAATATCAGTGGGGCAGACAGGGCACGTTATGTCCTTGGCATATTGAACGGGTTTACCCAGTGGCATCCTGGACCAGTGAGCGGCGCCTGGCTTCACAACCACGTCTTCCCCATCCCCAAGGACGACTCTGCAGCCTCAAGCTCGCATCTTAAACTTCAAGGATGGCTCTTGTTTCCTTAAGAATGACTGGATCCTCAAGAACGGCTCTGGATCCTCATGAACAGCCTCGGATCCTCAAGTCTCTGGATTCCTAACAACGGTCCTGTCTCCTGAAGGCCGGCCTTAAATCTTTAAGAATGACCTTCAGTATTTAAAAACTACCCTGGATCTCTAACAGCGACCCTGGATCTCTAACAGCGACCCTGGATCTCTAACAATGTCCCTGGATCTTTAAGGACGACCCTGGATTTTTAAGGACAAACCTGGATCTTTAATAATGACCATGGATCTTCAACAACGACCCGATATATCTAACAGTGATCCTGGATCTTTAACAACGACCTTGGATCTTTAAGGACACCCCAGGATCTTTAAGGACAACCCAGGATCTTTAAGGACACTCCAGGATCTTTAAGGACACCCCAGGATCTTTAAGGACAACCCAGGATTTTTAAGGACACCCCAGGATCTTTAAGGACAACCCAGGATCTTTAAGGACAACCCAGGATCTTTAAGGACAACCCAGGATCTTTAAGGACACCCCAGGATTTTTAAGGACACCCCAGGATCTTTAAGGACAACCCAGGATCTTTAAGGACAACCCAGGATTTTCAAGGACACCCCAGGATCTTTAATAATAATAATAATAATAATAATAATAATAATAGTTTATTTGGACATGATACAAAGAATTACATTTGGTTATTGAGATTACATGAGGTGTACATGCCTAAAGCCCCTAATATGCAGGGCATTTTGGGCAGACTTAAAATTAACTTAAAACTAAATTGTAAGAATTTTTGTAGATAGTTTACAATGAGTAAAGGTGAGTATTTAAGCTATGAAATTTGAACATAGTTTAGACATGACATTTTTTAAACATAGTTTTGTACTTTTGTCTTCATTATAAAATTAATTAAATCAGATTAAACAAATTAAAGCAATAATAATAATAAAATAATAAAAAGTTATGGTTGATAATTTATAAAATAAGTAAAGTTGCATATCTAAGTTATAAAGTTTGAATATAAGTTGAACATATCAATTAATTGTAGCAATTTATTGTAGCAATGCAACTAATTGAGTGAGATAACAATTTAAAACAATTAATTGCATTGCAGTTAGTTTACGTGGTCATTATAATGTAAGTGTTGTGGAAATAATTAGCTAAGTATGTAATATTCATAACAGGTTTTACATTCAATTGATTAGTCAGGTTTTTACGTTAAGTGATTATTCTACTTTGCTGGGAATGTTTGATGTTGAGCAATTAGCTTTGCGTGAGAAGGTCGTTTTTTAGCATCGTTTTGAATTGGGGTACAGGTAGGGTTTCTTTGGCAATGACAGGTAATGAATTCCAAATTTTCGTGCCTTTTATATGCATTGAGTTTTTACATAGTGTTAGATGGACACGGGGAACATCGAGGAGTGATCTGTGTCTAGTGTTATGGTCATCATGACCCTGGTGTTACATTTATTTATGATGATATTCTTGCGTACAAAATGGCGTAATGTGAAGTACAACGCTATATGGCTTGTCTACACAACCTGAGATAAGTCTTGGTCTTGTAAGTCCTGAGGAAGAAAACTAATTGGTGTCAAACAAGCTAACTCAGCTGGTGTCTTGCCGACAAGTGTGAAGACAATTGCAGGTTGCAGAGCTGCCTGTCACCGGGACAACGTTTCACATTATAACCGGTATAGAATACTGACAAGTTTTCATGACTCACGAAACCGTAATGACACGATTGCAAACAAACTATACCACGGGTGGGGATAGAACCCGCGGTCAGAGAGTCATAAAACTCCAGACCGACGCGCTAGCCACTGGGCCAGCTGGCTACAACAAGATTCATTCATCTTATTCTAGCCAGCTGACCCAGTGACTAACACGTCAGTCTGGAGCTTTATGACTCTCTGACCGCGGGTTCTATCCCTGCCCGTGGTATATTTTATGCTGACAAGTTGATGAGTAAGATACGTGCCTAAACGTTTCTCCTGTAGAGCAGCTTCATTAGTTGAATATTGTGTCCAGTAGTGTGATCACCTCTGTATTCGACTGATAAGGCTGAGGCGCGGGCGAAACGTTCCAGCAATAATGATGCTGAAGTGTTTCACATGTGTCTTGTTGTGTTTAGTCCATTGATGGACCGAACACATGACTCCAGGCTGACGGACCAACACATGACTCCAGGCTGACGGACCAACATATGACTCCAGGCTGACGGACCAACATATGACTCCAGGCTGACGGACCAACATATGACTCCAGGCTGACGGACCAACACATGACTCCAGGCTGACGGACCAACACATGACTCCAGGCTGACGGACCAACATATGACTCCAGGCTGACGGACCAACACATGACTCCAGGCTGACGGACCAACACATGACTCCAGGCTGACGGACCAACACATGACTCCAGGCTGACGGACCAACACATGACTCCAGGCTGACGGACCAACACATGACTCCAGGCTGACGGACCAACACATGACTCCAGGCTGACGGACCAACACATGACTCCAGGCTGACGGACCAACACATGACTCCAGGCTGACGGACTGATTACCTCATTCACCTCCTCATTTTCACCATTTTCCTCTGTATAGGACTGAAGAAACCACTGGTTGGAGAAACGTCTCCTCAGTAAAGATTTCCCATTATTGCACATGTGTCTCATTATTTAACACGTATCTTGCCTGTTGCAATGCTTTTGTTACAGTGAAACTTAGAGAAAAAAAACTTAGACTTTGCAGACTATTAGTTATTTGTGTCATCTCCGCGTCTAAGTTGGAAGGAGCACAAACCAATGGTAGGGAGGTGTGGTTGAGGCTCCACTGTGCACCGGGCGGCCTGGTCAAGGACTGGGCCGAGGGGGCGTTGACCCCCCCGGAGCACCCTCCAGGTAGACACAACCAGAGCGTTAACAAGTAACCTCCTCTGCTGGAACACTGCTGCTTGTGATGTTCCATATTTTCATCATTGCTAATGTTAATCTGTGGATTAACTAGACTTAGGACTTTGTGTTGCATTAGCCATTGGAAGGGCATGCACCAGAGACCATTAGTGTCAACTTTAATCTATAATAATAATAATAATAATAATAATAATAATAATAATAATAATAATCTTTATTTCTACAAGTGCATTATACAACTTATACAGACCATAGCTGACATCAGTGACATACCATATAGAAAGCTCCTGGTTTGCAGAGCATTTCCCGCAACTTAGGTTAATTCTGTCCCCCAGGATGCGACCCACGCCAGTCGGCTAACATCCAGGTACCTACTAGCTGCTAGGTGAACAGGGACAACAGGTGTCTTAAGGAAACACGCCCAATGTTTTCACCCGTACCGGGGATCGAACCACGGACACTGAGTGTGTGAGCTGCATCAAGGACACCATAACACGGCGTACATGGATTATAAAGGAAATTTCAGCTGACCGAGTCCCTCTTGCTCGGTAAACTCCTCGACTTTATATTTACAGTTGTTTACAAGGTCAGGTCACCTGCACCTCTCCTCCAGTACCAGAGTTTTTAAAGGGGACGACCGGTTAACCAGCGGAAGGCCTCGTTCAGATGAACAAAAGCTCGAGCTGCGAGTCATCATAAGACCCGCGTCAGGAAACACTTGTCCTATTTCCTGACAAACCTTACCAAGCCTAACCTCTCCTGCGGTCCTCACTCTACTTATACACGTATATTCTCACGGAGTATACAGCATCTCCTGTAGTAGTTGAGACCAACTATGTATCGGCGAGATCTTACGCGTTCTAAATACTTGAATATAAGAGTCAGCATAAGTCGTAATGAACGACTGTCAGTGAATGATCAGAAGAATGAATGGAGACTCGAACCGTGTTCCTTGCAGGTAGCAGGTCCAGCGATGTACCACTGAGCTACGAGGCTTAACAATCGCTCATTATGGTCTTGAGGGATATGAAAATACATATACGATGAAAGCCTCTTTAGCTGTGTGAAGGGACTGTTGGGTCCAGCTGGTGTCTTATGAGGCGTCACACAAGTGCTGCTTGGGAAACTTGAGTGTTGTTGAGCTTCGTAGTGGTACAACGCTGGACCTGTTACCTGTCAGGACCACGTCCCCGTCCCTTCCTCTGTTGATGCATTGACGGTAGAGAGAGAAGGAGAGACAGAGTGGAGAGGGATGTCAGTGTTACAACTTGGAGTGGGTTACATTATTATTGAGTGTGTTAATGTGTTCACCTTGACATTATCTTCCATCGTGTCACTTTCTACCAAGCTTCCTGCCTACCTCTACCTGTTCTCTCCTCGTGGTGTTTCATCTTTGTTTATCAGGCTGTGTTCATCTCTTGTTCTCTCCTCGGTGTTCATCTCTTGTTTTGTTCACTATTTTCTTGTGTTCACTATTTTCTTGTGTTCACTGGTGTTCTCTCCTGACAGTGACCGAGAAAGAGAGAGAGAGGGGGGCAGGAAGGCTATGTAAGACTTATAATAATGGTAATTATACATTACTTAATGGTTGAAATAATTAGTGGTTTATTGTTATTTTCATTATTAATGTTATTCCTCTTTATCTTGCTTTCCTTCTTCCTCGTATATCTGAGAGTAGATGTCGGTGCTTGTAGCATGTACACACAAAAAGTGACTTAGGCAAGATTGGCCTACATTCCAACAGAGCTGGCCTTGTACCTTGTACCCGAGAGTAGTCATTAGGGGACCGTAGCATGCGTATGTCTTAGACATGAAGACTCACAGCTCCTGCACGTCTTAGACGTGAAGACTCACAGCTCCTGCACGTCTTAGACGTGAAGACTCACAACTGTTTTATATATTCATCTTGAAATCTCTCAGTTTCTCTGTGCCGTAGACATGAATACTCGTATCATTGTTATGTCTTAATCTTGCGTTGGGAGGAGTTTGCCTAGTGTTTGCTAGTCCGCTATAAGACCAGTTGATGTATTCGCTAGTGGTGTGCTTGCCTAGTTTTTTATGACCTGTTTGTAGTCACACGAACAGGACTATTTGTTCGCTTTATTATTGTTTAAAAAGATTAAGAAGAAAATGTGTGGAAGTGTTCGAAAGATGGATGGCCTGAACCAAACTGAAGGGACTCACAGGCAAGAACCTAAAGATGGCCAGGTATGCGATATACGTTTGGGTGCATGCGCGAAAGGTGTGGAGGTGTGAGAGAGGCGCGGTAAGAACGACTTAGTTTCTACCCCTGGTTCTTGACATTTGGTCAGCCTTGGCTTCTTGCTGCCTCCTGCCCTTACCTCCCTCCACCTCCTTACTCTCTCTCTATCTCTCCTTCCTCCTTATGATCGTCCTGCTTCACCTCCCTGCTTCCTCCCGGCTTGCTCCCTTCTTCCAGCCTCCTCCCTCACCCTCTTTTTCTGCGGCACACCCCGTTTTTCTACTTTTCCTTTCTTCGCTTTCTCCTCCTCTCTTACCGGTCCCTCTACCCCCGCTCTTCATCCCTTCCCATCTCCCTCCCGTTCTTATCAATGCCCCTTTCCCTTTCTCACCATTCTTCTCTGTTTTCATCTTATTTTTTCCCGTACCCTCATTAATATAATAATTATAATATCTTTATTTACTACAAGTACATGTACAAGGTATACAGGCCTAGCTGACATCAGTGACATACTACTATATAGAAAGTCCCTTGTTATGCAGACCATTTCGGGCAAATTAGGTCAGTTTTGTCCCAGGATGCGACCCACACCAGTCGACTAACTCCCAGGTACCCATTTTACTGATGGGTGAACATAGACAACAGGTGTAAAGAAACACGCCTAGTGTTTCTACCCTCGCTGTGAATCGAACGCAGACCCTCGCCGTGTGAAGCGAGAGCTTTAGCGATAGGCCTGGATTATCTGTGTGGCACAGATGACGCAGTGCCCAAGACTTACTAAACAGTCACAAGTAGGATCACAAATTAAACAAGGGAGCTGCATAATCAGACTCAATTATCTGTTTTAAGTGAATTATTCGCACTGTCCGCAGTGTATTGTGTAATTCCTATTGGGATCTACACATATGTATAGAATTGAAAGTGTTCGTTTGCAGACTGTCTTAGGGTTGTACCACTGTAGTAACGTCCAGGACGTACACAGACTTGAACCTTCCCCCTGTTGTACTGCACCTCCTCTGCTTCGTTTCCTCCACTGCCACTTCTCTCCTATCACTTCCCACACCCCCTTCTCTCTAGACCACTTCTCCCCCTTCACCTCCCTCCTTGTGAGGGGGGGAGGAGGGCTCGACCCGCCCGCCACACAGGTATTAGTGGCCACATATCTTAGTGTCTTGTTGAGTGCCTCACTGTGTGTGTCTCAGTGCCTCACTATGTGTGTCTCAGTGCCTCACTTTGTGTGTGTCTCAGTGCCTTACTGTGTGTCTCTCAGTGTCTGTCTCATTCTGTTAACATCTCACCTACTGCGGCTCTCTTAGTGCCTCTTTTATTGTACCTTATAGTGTTTATCCTAGTGCCTAACCTAAAGAGTCCTGCTGTGCACGTGACAATGCCTCTTTCAGTGCCATCGTCAGGAAGTAATTCCCATTATTATCCAGGTGTATTAGTGCCCGCTACAGTGCCAACGTTACTACTTTCAAATATCTAAGGATGTCCACCTGATAATAGCCTGCAGGAACAGTGCCAAAACTCGTTACTTCATTAACTCTTGCGTGAATTGTATTTCTCTTGCGTGTCTTTCACCTTCGGGATGTTCCTGCGTAAGCAGTAATCTGTATCCTCCTCTCCAGTATTTACTGGCTTACTTCCAGTCTTACTTGAGACAGTGTCTCCAGGTATCTGCGGGAAAACAAACATGTGCTAGCACTTGTTATCATAACCACAAGTGTTCCCTAGTCTGGGAGTTTGTTCCTCTAGTGTTATGACTATATGGGTTTGACCTGGAAAGTCTTGAAGCAGGTGGCCACTGCGAGGGGAGGATCCAAGTACAGTACTGCCGACTATAGTGAAGAAAAATATACGCTAGATTGGTTGTAATTGTAACCATAACTTTTAAAGGGATGGAGGGGTAAACCAGTGGAAGGCCTCGGTCAGATGACCAAAAGCTCCAGCTGCGGGTCATCATATAGCTAAGACCCTCGTCAGGAAACAATTGTCATGTTTCCTAACAAACCTTACCTATAGTGAAGAAAAGGCACAAGGCGTAGAGCAAGCTTTTACTCTGGCAACGTTTCGCTCTGTGTAGTTTCATCAAGTCGTGACTTGGTAGGACTCTACAAAGAGCGAAATGTTGTCGCAATGAAAGCTTGTTCTGTAACCTGTTCCTGTGATTGTCTTGACTCGTGGAAGCCCAGAGTCGATCATGTGTTGTTTTGGCACGGTGGATATCAAGCCCAGAAAGAAACTCTATACAGTTGATTCAGGTTACATCAACTCATATTTAGAAATGATATAGGAAGACACTGGTTTAATGGTCAAGATGAGTATTTCTTGAAGATGAAGTAGGTGAGAATACTGCACTGAGTGCTTCTCCTAGATCATGGAGTGCGACGAGCTTGCACTCTGTGAGTGTTGCAAGGCATGAAGCACACCGCACGCCTTGACGACTTTGATTGGAAAGAATTGAGTTTAATTATAGCTGTAACAGCTATGTGGTTTTACTTGATGAAGCGGCAATGACACAGGTGTAGGTGTGTGTGTGTGTGTGTGTGTGTGTGTGTGTGTGCGTGTGTGTGTGTGTGTATGTGTGCGTGTGTGTGTGTGAGTGTGTGTGAACATAACAGGTCCTGCCTGCACCACGGACTATCTTATATTTCTCCTTCATTTCCCCCTCACCACCTTCCTTCCTCACACGAGGTCATCATCTCAGCCTCGTCATCATCTCAACATGATCATCACCTCCCCCCCACATTTCCACTAGTCACCTCTCACTCTCCTCAATCCTCCAGCCTTTCCCCAAAAAATTTTGCACTCGTCGTTTACTCCATTCTTTTCTACACAACCCATCACTTTCCTCCCGTCTTCCATTTTCTGATGATTCAGCACCTCTCTTCGGCTATTAAATTAAGTTTTGACAATCTTGAAGAATTAACTGGTTGACATATTCATCTCTTCTCCCAGTGTGACTCAGAACACTTATTAAGTACTAACACCTTCGAGTAAGAGTGCCTTGGGAACCGCACATTCCAAGGGTGGACTCAAGTCCTTGAGAACTCGAGACTATAGAGAAATCACTCTTCGAGGAAGAGCAGTGTTGGAGGAGTGACGTGATGCCTTTAAGACGGAGCAAGAGCGTGGCTGGGCCGGGGTTGAGTGAGAATAAGAAGAGCAGCTTCAGCAGGGAGGTGTGGTCATCGTTGGCCTTGCTCACCTCCCTGCCCAGGGCTCACTTCTCGCGCAAGAAGACGCACCATCACCACTACAACAACAACAATCATTACAGCCCCAACCATCACTACAACCCTAACTACCAGTACAACCCCAACCATCACCACAACCCCAACCATCACCACAACCCCAACTATCACTACGCCAACAAGAACAACTACCAGCAGCAGCAAGCTCCCTCTCGTTCGTCAACTTCGCGACACTCGGCGTCCCTGAAGACGGTGAGCTTTCCAAATAACGGCGCTTCTCAACGCCATGTTTATGTCAAGAAATGTTTATCTCAGCCTGAGAGTGCATTTCTCATAAAAAAACTGCTTTTCCTCTTTATCCAAGTTCCATTTCTATCTCAGTTGTGCACTAAGTTCACCTGTCCTGGTGTACAAGTTACTCAGAAGGCTACAAGTACCATTATCTTATTTACTCTCTTACCAGTAAGAGTTCTTGCTGAGTGTATGTAGCATGAGGGCGTTAAAAACTTGGCTGGAAGTGGTTTTGCTGAGGCGAGGTGCATGACGTTTACACTTTCTCCTGCCCTCAAACCTCACACTTATCACATGCCCTCACATCAATTATATATATATATATATATATATATATATATATATATATATATATATATATATATATATATATATATATATATATATATATATATATATTTGTAAGTTCAGTCACTGCCAAATTATTTTAAATTGAGTCACAGCCACATGTGAGTGATGTCAGTGTGAACCTGGACTAGCTTCACCCCTGACATCTGGTGTACACTGATACCGACCTTTATAGATTCTATTGTCTCACTGTAAAAGTTGAAGCATAAAGTTAACCTTTAATAATAATAATAATGACGTGTGTTTTTTTAACTGACATTTTTAATCGCAGTAAAAAAAAAGCGCAAGTTACCGCCTAAAAGTATATTGTCTTATCGTTTTCTATGGAGTTCTTAATAATAATAATAATAATAATAATAATAATAATAATAATGCACTCAACCGTTAAGTGGATGAACTGGTTGATTGTCTTCTTAAACAGTGTTGTTTTATGGCGAATCATTATACTGTTTCATTATAATGTTCCCGGCATTTTAGTCGCCTCTTACAGAGGAAAGAATTCTGCTCCACTTCCCCATGGAGATAAGAGGAAATAAAGAAGAACAAGAACTATTAAGAAAATAGAAGAAAACCCAGATGGGTGTGTAAATATATATGCGTGTACATGTATGTTTAGTGTGGCCCTAAGTGCAAGTAGAAATAGTAAGATATACCTGTTGCCCAGCGTGTTTTATGAGACAGAAAAATGACACCATCATGTAAAATAATTACAGGTTTCAGTTTCACACTTAGCTGGAAGGTAGTACTATAGAGAGAGAGAGAGAGAGAGAGAGAGAGAGAGAGAGAGAGAGAGAGAGAGAGAGAGAGAGAGAGAGAGAGAGAGAGTACCACCTCTAGAACTGAACTGGGGACCCTCATCCTCAGAGATGAGAATAAACGTACTTCAGGGAAAACTCAATGCTCTCCCCGGAGCTCTTTGAACTTTAGACGGAATACATTAACAAAAAAAAATACAAACATGAATACATTGGTACAGTATATCAAAGATTATGAATCTCCTCCAGCTCCTCCGAAGCCGGACGTGAGCCCAGTATGCAGCAAGCATTTCCCCTCTGGATGGCCATGCTGAGGTCCTGGAAATTGAAAGTCGCTGCCCTCGGGTCCCTGGTGGTGTCGATGAGTCTCGAACTCGGTTCTTTAAGGAAACATGTGGCTTTTTTTCCCCATGATCCCAAGGTCTCTGATCCCAGTGGGACAAATTGATACTGTTGGCTTATGTCTCTGTACTTGCCGATCTTGTACTCCTTATGATCAGCAGCTCCTCCCTGTCGCCCGACATGGTGATGGATGTAGGTGTCAGCCAGTGTCGACACGCAGGTATAGTCCCATGTTAAGAGTTTGCCATTCTTCCAAGGATAGATGGTGATCAGTCGGGGCGGTTTGCTGGGTTGTGAGTATTGTTGACTGCTAGTGATCGGAGCTCTCTCTCGGCTGGGCATCCAGCTGTAGCAAGGCTTCTCTTTATGATGTCGTTGACTTCATTGTGTCTTGCGTGCCACCCCTTGTTTTGGAGCAGTTATATATATATATATATATATATATATATATATATATATATATATATATATATATATATATATATATATATATGATAGATAGATAGATATAATGAGTATTTCATGTACGTCATTTGTCTCAGTTTTAGAAAAGCCTAATAAACCAACCAGTAAATATGATTATTGTATTCACTTTACATGGTTAACTGCTGTATTTCATCGTTTATGCGACTCTTGCACTTTCATACATTAATCTTTAAAAATCTTACCTTTATGGGCTAATTTTCATTACTTTCTTCTTGTTTTTGTACAGAGTTCCCGCGAAGTGCATATGAAAGCCCTGAGTGACCTACAGGCAGCCACCTCGCGCCTTCCTCATCCAGGTGAGTTATCCCTTAAACTATGTACGTACTATTCTTCATCCAGGTGAGTTATCCCTTAAACCAATTATTCCTTCGTCTAAGTGAGCTATCCCTCAGAGCGCATCTTTTCCATTATTATAAATGAGATATAAATGAAGCAAACGAAAAGAGGAATACGTAAATGATGCAAACAAAAAAATACAGACAGGAAGCGAGAATTGTTATTATTAATTA
Source organism: Cherax destructor (assembly GCA_009830355.1). Lineage (NCBI taxonomy): Eukaryota > Metazoa > Arthropoda > Malacostraca > Decapoda > Parastacidae > Cherax > Cherax destructor. The sequence continues at coordinate 98,105 of WNWK01002698.1, forward strand.
TTATTATTATTCTTACAATAAAAACTAAACGCTAAATCCTTACAGACGAGAAGGGTGGGTGAAGAGGAAGAATAAAGGGAGATAAGGTGGATGGAAAAATAATGATTGAAAGCAGTATGGAAGGAGTAGAAGGAAGAGTGAGACAGAATATACAAAAGAAGGGTGAAGGAAGGAGAGTAACGAGTGAAAGAGGGAGACAGAGAATATATGAAAGAGGGGTGAAGGGAGGGAGGAAGACGTGGAGACAATGAATGGAAGGAGGAGTGAAGGGAGAATTAAAGGGGTAGTGTCAGCGTGGGGTCGTCCCTCTTGTTTACATTGAAGTCAGCGTTCGTCATGGTGACTTCAGAATCCGGGTGAAGACGCTGACGTATTGGTCTTATGTCTGAGTCTCACCTGCATTGATTTTAATAGATTTTAACACTAGTTTGACGGGTGTGGACATAGATACAATGTTTGTAAATAATTTCGCCGAGTTTGCTAGTTCAGTTTTGCTGGGAACTGAGAGATATATAGCAAGATATATACCTGCAACTGAGTTACGTACGATATTTGTGTTGTCAGCCATGTTGTCTCCAGTGATATAACGTGACGTCAGAGTCGGCGGTCATGTTGCCTCCAGTGATATCATAGCATGACGTCAGAATCGGCTGCCATGTTGCCTCCAATGATAACGTCATAACATGATGACGTCAGAGTCGACTCCTCCAGTGATGACGTCAGAGTCGACTCCTCCAGTGATGACGCCAGAGTCGGCTGCCTCCAGTGATGACGTCAGAGTCGGCTGCCTCCAGTGATGATGTCATAGCCTGACGTCAGAGTCGGAGGCCATGTTGCCCCAGTGATGTCATAGCGTGACGTCAGCGTCGCGGGAGAATCCATTTTGAGCTCTGGGTGGTCCTGGCCAGTCGTTCCTTCATTATTTTCGGATTATCTCAGAGTTTGACCGTGTTCTGTGACCATGTTTGTTGTTATGAAAGATGTTTCAAGGCTTTTGGAGCAGCGATGTGTTATAAGGGAGGTTAAGGCGAGTGAGGGTGATCAATAGTCTTGAACCTTGATCATGGCCTCGTTCATGACCTTGGTCATGACAGTGACCCTGCCAGGCACGCCCACGCCCAGACCAGCCCATTATTACACCCACACCCACTCTTACTTCCAGAAGAGGGTAGTTAAATAAGGGAAGAGAGTAGTTAGAGAGGAGAAGAGGGTATGTAATTAGGAAGAAGAGGGTAGTTAGGGAGGGGAAGAGGGTAGTTAGGGTGGAGGAGAGGGTAATTAGGGAGGGGGAAGAGGGTAGCTAAGGAGGGGAAGAGGTTAGTTAGGGTGGAGAAGAGGGTAGTTAGGGAGGGGGACGAGGGGTAGTTAGAGAGAAGAGGGTAGCTAGGGACGGAAATACTTCCACCTGTCACTATTAACTTTTATAAATGCTTAGTACAATAGAATATTGAGATGGATACATTGAGAGAGGGAGGTGATCAGTGTACGATATCTGAGATCCGTCACGCCCAATTATTAGAAAGGTTTGTGAATGTTGACACGTAATAAATTGAGCTCAAAGAATACTTGCTTACACTGTAAGTCTTTGGCTGGCAACACTACTAATACGTGCACTGCAGTCAGTGGTGCACTGCAGTCAGTGGTGCACTGCAGTCAGTGGTACATTGCAGTGAATGAAAAACAGTGCCTCACCCACGGAACTGCAGCAGTGCCTTGCAGTGTGACTGGTAACTCACAAGTCTTATCTCTACCTCCATTCTCTTGCTCATATAAAGGCTCCACACTTCCCGAGGTCACATGAGAACCATATGCTCGATTGTAACCAGATATAAACATGTAAATAATTCATTACCAGTGTAACCTGTTCAGCTGTCAGAACTTTGCGGCCCAGTTCCTGGACCCATTAAGTACCTCTGTAACCTTTTGACTACCGCCCACAGGATGGGTATATATTAAATATATTAGACTCAGAGATGAAAATGCCGTCTCATAACACAAGGGAAATTTTCACACAAAGATAACTTGGACAACAACAAACAAGAGGGACAGAGGGAGGGTAGTTTAGGAGGGAGGGTAGTTTAGGAGGGAGGGTAGTTTAGGAGGGAGGGTAGTTTGGGATAGTGGGAGAGTAGATTGGGGAGAGAGGGAGGGGTGTTCAGAAAGGGAAGGACGATAGGTAAAGGAAGATGGATGGTAGATATATTTATGGCTCCTGCCCAGAGCCAGAGTCAACTGGGCACTGTTGGAGAGGCGAGAGCCAGAGTCAACTCGGCACTGTTGGAGAGGCGAGAGCCAGAGTCAACTCGGCACTGTTGGAGAGGCGAGAGCCAGAGTCAACTCGGCACTGTTGGAGAGGCGAAAACCAGAGTCAACTCGGCACTGTTGGAGAGGCGAGAGCCAGAGTCAACTCGGCACTGTTGGAGAGGCGAGAGCCAGAGTCAACTCGGCACTGTTGGAGAGGCGAGAGCCAGAGTCAACTCGGCACTGTTGGAGAGGCGAGAGCCAGAGTCAACGCGGCACTGTTGGAGAGGCGAGAGCCAGAGTCAACTCGGCACTGTTGGAGAGGCGAGAGCCAGAGTCAACTCGGCACTGTTGGAGAGGCGAGAGCCAGAGTCAACTCGGCACTGTTGGAGAGGCGAAACCAGAGTCAACTCGGCACTGTTGGAGAGGCGAGAGCCAGAGTCAACTCGGCACTGTTGGAGAGGCGAGAGCCAGAGTCAACTCGGCACTGTTGAGAGGCGAGAGCCAGAGTCAACTCGGCACTGTTGGAGAGGCGAGAGCCAGAGTCAACGCGGCACTGTTGGAGAGGCGAGAGCCAGAGTCAACTCGGCACTGTTGGAGAGGCGAGAGCCAGAGTCAACTCGGCACTGTTGGAGAGGCGAGAGCCAGAGTCAACTCGGCACTGTTGGAGAGGCGAGAGCCAGAGTCAACTCGGCACTGTTGGAGAGGCGAGAGCCAGAGTCAGGTGGCACTTTTGAAATCTAAAGAATCACCTGAGCCACAAAGACGTTAGAATGGCTCTCTTTACTGATACGTAACTTCTCTCAGAGGAGCTGCATGAAACACCTTCCATACACAGCTTTAAGAACATGTACGATGGGAAGCGCTAAACCTGTAGGTTTCATACAGACCTCTTGACGTGGCGAGTGACCTCGTGATCTAGTGAGGGTGACCTCTGACCTGTTCCTCAGTCCTCGATGCTTCGTCCTGCTCTTAGCAGCCTTGACCCTGATCTTGACGCGAGGTCAACTGACCAAGGTAGACATGAGAGGCTAACCCGAATGAAGCAATCACGTGAGAGTGACCTATGCTCATATTAAATATTATATATATATATATATATATATATATATATATATATATATATATATATATATATATATATATATATATATATATATATATATATATATATATATATATATATATATATATATATATATATATTATATAATATATATATATATATATATATATATATATATATATATATATATATATATATATATATATGTGTGTGTGTGTGTGTGTGTGTATTTTTTTCAACAAGTCGGCCGTCTCCCACCGAGGCAGGGTGACCCAAAAAGAAAGAAAATCCCAAAAAGAAAATACTTTCATCATCATTCAACACTTTCACTACACTCATACATAATCACTGTCTTTGCAGAGGCGCTCAGATACGACAACCACTGTGAAAGAATAGCGAAATTCCAAACGTCAACAGGAAGGCATAATCGTGAGATGTAGTCTTGACCCTTTATATGCCTTCCCGTTGATATCTTTTTTATAGTTCCTTGATAATGTGAGAAGTCACGAAAGTGCTTAGAATTTCGCTATTATTTCACAGTGGTTGTTTTGCATATTGTGATATCACCTGTTAACTGTGATCTTATTGCATATATATATATATATATATATATATATATATATATATATATATATATATATATATATATATATATAAGAATCTTCCCTCTCTCACATACCTTAAGGAATGCCCTTTCCCAAATCTCATTTGTCAATATTGAATTTTCAGAATAGTTGAAAAGTTTTATTTTTCGCAAGCCTTTGTGGCGGCTTCCTTTGATGTCATTGTTGGGAGAAAGTCTTAAGTCTTAAGCTGTCCCGTTGACGTATTTATGTGTCCGCCATTTTCTGTGAAGCACTTAGAGACGTACTTTCCATTTTCTGTGAAGCATTTAGCAGTCTATTCTCCATTTTCTGTGAAGTACTTAGCAGCATACTTACCATTTTCTGTTAAATATTTAGTAGCATGCTTACCGTTTTCTGTGAAGCATTTTCTGTGGTCGTGACCTGAGCAATGCTTTCTTAGTCGACAGGGACACTGCAGGTCGTCTCATGTGTTGGAAGACACGCCCAGCTAGTCCCAAAGGTGATCCAAGCTGGAGTTCCTTTGAAGCCTCTCTTATCGTACTTTAACATTAATTTCCTCCAGTTAGGTTAGTATTTTTTTAAGTAGATATAGTGGATACATCAGTAGTGTGCTGCTACCTTATTCTGTATGATAATTACACACTGGGAACAAAAGGTGTTTCCATTAACATATTCCAACACGCAGGATGAGACTCATACAAGGTGTTGAAATGTCTCAGCCTGAGCTGGGAGTATTCCAGTAAGGGTCCATCAGCTGCGGCAGGTTCAAAGGTTAGGTTATGGGTTAGACTTGGTCTGGTTAGGTTACGCTAGTTAGGTTAGGTTATGTCTGGTTTGCCTAACCGAAGTGCATTCACTCCGAATATAAAAAAAAAATGTATAGGTATATTCTTAGCTGCCGCCATGTTGACCTCAGCGCTCCACTTCCTGACGTAACAACAATCGAAGCAGCAATTTCCACGTCACCTTGATAGTAGCAACTCCGTAACTGTTAGTACTGTCAATTAAATCTTGTTCATGCTTACTCTTTGATAATGGTAACTTATTGTTTCAGCGAAGCATTTCACGAAGTCAGTTTTATTGTTATATGTAAAACTATTTGATTGCTACATCACCTACAGAATATTTCATGGCGCAACTTTTATCATTGTATGTCGGTTAGCACTCAATTGTTGTCATGTCCATGGTGAGGTTCATAACGAGGTGGGTCATACAGCGCCTGGGGGCTGCCAGGTAATCAACTTTGATTACCATCTGTTAGATGTTAGGAAAAATGCCACAAGAGCAGCCAATGAAAACGGACCCAACAGGTTACTGAAGGATATACTATATATATTGTTTTTTGAAGTGCATCATCTTATTACAGTTTGTATTCACAAACTTTCAGCTTATACTCTGATGTGCTCTTATTTTCCACTGTTATTGTTTAAAATTTATGAAGGTTTCCGACGCTAGGAATTTATATTATTGATAGGCTAGTGACTAGTACCATGTCACATGTTTGTTTAATATTGATCGTTAACATTGACGGTGGCCACACAGAAATCCGTGAATTTGTGATATATTTGACCTTGACAGTAAGGTAATTTTGTCATGACGATAAGGTCACTTAGCGGTGAAAATAAAGCAAGGATACCGTGACACTAAGACAACCTTGACCGTGACACCAAGGCAATAAGGTCAGTAGCATCACCCAGCCTAGTATGGGAGCACTGATCACCCCGAGAAGAGCCTCTCTTTGACCTTGAGTTTGGACGACTGTGTTGGCAGAGTCCTATTGCGGCCCCCATTGATCCTGCCTCTCCCATCATCCTCCCTCCCCTACTCGCTCTCACAGTCTCCCTCACTCTCTTGCTCTCCCCCTTACTTCTCTACTCCCTTACTACTCTCTTCCTCACCTCCGCCTTTCCACGCCTTGTTCCACTTCCTCGTTGACCCAATTTCAGCAGCCTCGCACTAGTTTGACCTAAATTTTGAAAGCCGGAAAATAGCACATTGGCTTTTGTCTTGAAAGTTTTGTATTTTTATTTTAATCCATATTTGGTTTGTTAAATGGATTTGTAGTATATCTTTCTGATGTATATACAGTATGCTCATATATCTCTGATGTATATATAGTATGTTCGTATATCTCTGATGTATATACAATATATTCATATTATTATATGAAAAAAATAACCACAGACATTAAATAAAAAAAAATTCCTGAGACATTATCAGTGAATAGTTCTTTCCCACATTTTATTCAGTAAGCAGAGAGGAACAAGTCAGCAGTGAGGCTGTTATGGACGGTCATTGTTGAGAATAATACAGTGCGTTATCGTCGATTCTCTTTGTAGCGTCAGTAACTCATCACTGTCAGTGAGAATTCATTCTTAACGGGGTGGAAGAGGATGGGGGGGAAGGTTGCGGGCAGTAATTCATGATATACTTAACTCACTGTTTAATTCTGTCATTTGTCACTGTCATTTGCATGGATCATGGTGGTGATAGTCTTTTATAGTTACCCCTTAAATCAGTTTTCTTTTGGGGGATTATATATTAAAGTTCAGATTTCGTTAAGTGTGGCTCGTAGAGGTCACAGTTGAGTGTCAAGGTCATAGTTGAGCGTCAGGATCAGAGTGGAAAACTGTGGTCACAAAAGAAGGCAAGGTTTACAGCACCACAAAAACTGCTTAGGGACAGACAGTCCAAGGTTACAAGGTCAGGTGCGTTACATCAGCTTATTAGCAAGCCAAATAATAGTAAAGGTCAAGTTGGAAGTAGGTCAAGGGTAGGGTAGGGTAGGTAGAGTGAAGGTCATGGAGGTAGGTAAGGGTACAGGTACACATCAATACAGTTACACAAATTATCATACATAGTAAATATATGTAAATAACATAGTATAACAGCAAAAAGTCAGATAAAGTGACATATCCATTGGGCTCACAGAGATAATGCAGCATATAATAGGTCAAGGAAGGTAGCAAGGCAGTGTGGAGCATATGAGGAAAAGGTCGTGATACTAGGTCAAGGTTACCGCACAGGAAGCAAAAACGGCCGTCCAAACTTTCTCAAGTTACCCCTTTATTTTTATTTTTTTACCATTTTCTCTATATTGTTGTTTACGGTGTTACCATTGATCAAATATCTTATTGTGGTTTTGAAATTTTGAAGCCGACCAAAGGAGCCTGTTGCCACCTATCACACGGATACAAAACATGGGATCATATGACGTAGCCTGACGTAGCCTTGTGCATTTTCAGATAAACCCATGATTCTTGCACTTGATACTAACACTACATTAATAATGAAGGAGAGAGACAGTTGTAGCGCAAGCTGTTATTAGGACAACGCTTCGCTCTATTTAGTGCTTTATAAAGCTTTACACAGCTTTATAACGCTCCACATATTCCTTCTCATTCATGTCGGCAATACGGCAGGTGAATACACAGAGAGGCGTATGTCTCTCAGTGTATATACACAGTGTACTTTAAATCCCTTTTTAAGGGATTTAAAGTGTTCTTGACTGGTGGTGAACAGGTTACATGCAGCTCTAATGACCCTCGTGTAGTCGATAGGCTTTAAACAATTATACAGAGACTAGGATATTTTTTTCAGTCCACGGTTGTAATAGTTGTGACTTGATAATGGTCCAGGACCGACCGAAACGTTTAAAGTTTCTTCTCCTGAGTCTGGGCTATTTATTTGTGAGTTCCCAGTCATAGTGGAGGGGAAGGGAGGGAGGTCGAGTCTCTGCTCCTAGCCCCATCCCACTGTGTTATTAGTATTGAAATAACACACATTAAAAGGAGATAGTGAAAATATTTTCGGTCTAGCTAGAGACCCTTTTCCGGCTCCTGGAGGTCTCTTGCTAGATCGAAAATATATGTGATACCACTTACCCTGTAATATGGATTGTTATTGTAATATAACCACGTATGGTTCGTGTATGTCCCGTTCAAAATGTGTATATACAACTTGTGTACGTATATGTACATGTACACAAGTTATACATATTTGTATATGTAAATGTTATGTATACACAGAATGTGTACATGTCTGTGTTATTTAAACACTTATTGAGTTGTAGGTGGGGATTTTAAGCTGCGTCACCCCCAGTTGATAGATAAAGTGAATGAAGGTAAAACAAGGGGAAGATAGTAGTGCCTGTGAGAGGAGGAGAGTTAGCTCAACCAGAGAAGATGGGGTGAGGGGTGTGTAGAGTGGGATGAGGAGGGTGTGAGGTGTGTAGTGAGAGGAAAGGTGTGTAAAGGGCGATAATAGGCAGGGAGGTTTAGTAAGGGAAATAGGGGTGTGGGTGGTAGAGAGTGAGTTACCTCACTGTGAACCCTCCCAATCCCACATGTTTACATCCACCACCATCACCATACATCATCTGCTGTTAACTCTCGCCTCCTCACACACACGTCTGTTCTTGTGTTTCTCTCCTCCGCTTCTGTTTCATCACTTCGTTTGAACTTTATTGCTTTTGTTAATGTGTCTTCGTTATCTCTTCTCTGCTTCACTCAACTATACTGAGGAGTAATGACCACCAGTGTCAGTGTAACTCTACGGTACTGACTCACCAGGTTACACTGTATTCTGTTCTCATTACTGTGAGCAAGAGAGAATATACTGCGTATATATATATATATATATGCTAGGAATTCGCAAGAGCAGGTGAAATATTCACAAACACTGACACTGATCTCTGGCCGAAGGAGACTCGAACCTACGAACCTTGCAACAAGGTTCGCAGTACTTTACCGACCGTACCACACTGGACCAATACCTTGGCGTCCAGCTCACGCTAGACGTTGATCCAAGGCAGCCAGCTTTCAGGCAGGAAGGCTTACAGCTTTTCATCTCATCCCCTGCATGCATCGACACAACTAGAGATTTTTACAATGCTAGGAATTCGCAAGAGCAGGCGAAATATTCACTCTGTGTGTATATACAGTGCCAGTGCCAGTGTGGGAGGTTGCAAATGGAGAATATTCTACACAAGGTATATTCACCGAGAGGTACATACTTCACGGTGTGTGTATACCTTGTGCAGAATATTCTCGGTTTGCTCTTGGTATAGCCTCCCCCACACCGGCACTCCACACTCTATGTGGCACTACTGCCGGAGTCCAGTACCACGCACCACCTTAGGTGGTCAGGAGATGGAAAACGAATTCAATAATAAAAGGTGGTCCCCTCAGGTGGGCAGGTGATGGTCCCCTCAGGTGGGCAGGACGCTTTATAGCGATGAGAGGTGATGGGGAAGCAGGGTGTATACAGAAGAAGAGGTGAGGGACGCAGAGTGTAAACAGAGAAAGAGGTAGGGGAAGCAGGGTGCAAACAGGGAGCTAAGGGACAGGTAGTGCGGGGGGGGGGGAAACGAGAGGAAAGAGAACGTGCAGAAAAAGTAGACTAGAATAGAAATATCGAAGAGATGAGAAGAAGAGAAAGAGGGAGCTGAAGAATGTTAATGATCTGAAGGTAGAGGAGAGAGGAGGAGGGGATTCCGTTCTTATAAATGGAAAGGATAGTGCAGATAAATGCATAGCAAAAGACCCACGGGACGCAGGAGGAAAAGAAAATAACAGTATTAATGGACAAAGAGGAGATATTATACGATAAGAGTAACACGAACTTTTACCAAGACCTTCTTGTCTGCAGCAGACAGAATCTGTCTGGTGGGAGGCACTAGCTGCTGTCTACAGCAAAGTCTGTCTGCTGGGATGCACCAGCTGGTGCCCCTCCCTTGTATTCTTCCCAGCTTAGAGTGTCCCTCGCTTGTAGTCTTCCCAGCTTAGTGTGCCCCTCCCTTGTATTCTTCCCAGCTTAGTGTGCCCCTCGCTTGTAGTCTTCCCAGCTTAGGGTGCCCCCTCGCTTGTAGTCTTCCCAGCTTAGTTTTCCCCTCGCTTGTAGTCTTCCCAGCTTAGTGTGCCCCTCGCTTGTAGTCTTCCCAGCTTAGTGTGCCCTCTCGCTTGTAGTCTTCCCAGCTTAGTTTTCCCCTCGCTTGTAGTCTTCCCAGCTTAGTGTGCCCCTCCCTTGTAGTCTTCCCAGCTTAGTGTGCCCCTCGCTTGTAGTCTTCCCAGCTTAGTGTGCCCCTCGCTTGTAGTCTTCTCAGCTTAGTGTGTTCTTCCCTGCAGTCTCCCCGGAGGGTAGGTGGCAGGAAGCAGGTGGCAGGGGCAGGTGGCAGGGGCAGGTGGCAGGGGGCAGGCGCTCCCCAACACAAACTCACCTTTAGGTTCGCGGAACTTACTCTGCCAACACATTTTTGATGTCAATACCGTGCAGGAGGTGGCCACACACGGAGGAAGGGGTCGAGGCACAGCTCTTGACCCCACGTGACGTTCCTGAAGGTCTTGAGGGAAAAGGGTGACCTCTCTGAAGGTCTTGAGGGATAAGGGTGACCTCTCTGAAGGTCTTCAGGGACAAGGGTGACCTCCTTGAAGGTCTTGATGGACATGGGTGACCTTCCTGACATTACCGATCCCTGTCTTTTTGGACCCCTTGCCATACCTGCTCTCGAGACTGTGTACGAAGCTTGCCTCCGGCACTTGGTTCATCGTAGGGTACCGTATCAGAGGCAGTCTTGCAGTCTGCAGTCAATCCCTGCATGTCTTGGCGACTCTTAACACTAGTTTTAGGGTCGTCACATTTACAGTAACAACAACCATCACCTCCGCTGCTACCACCCACAATCCTACCACCATCCATGCTGGTGCCACAACCATCCATTCTCATGCTACCACCATCCACACATAGTAATAAGACGCCTCTACATCACCACAGAATCTAGTACAGTTACATTGCTACTGTCGCAGTCAATAGTAGTGCCCATGACCATACCATAGTGCAACACAGCCTTCCTCTTCCCCTCCCCACCACACCGCTATCACAGCACTGTGTTGCGTGGCAAGTGAAGGTGTTTCAAAAGCTGTGAATGAGATGTAAAGGTAACAGGGAACAGGGAAAGGTCGTTGATGGTCATGTATAGAGGAATTTCTGCGGCCGTGTTTGCTAACAACGTCAAAAGTTGACGTCCATTTTCCACTCCCGTGTTCAAGCACACAAACACACACGCCCACGCTCAAACACAAACACTCTCCCACCCACGCCCGCGTGCAGCAAGGCCAATCTTACCAGAATAAACATGGGCGATAAAATGGGACAGGGAGAAAAAGAGGGTTGAAAGAAAGGAATGGGGAAGGTGTACGTAGGGGGGGTGAGGGGAGAGTGTAGGCAAGAGTGAAGGGAGTGTGTAGGCAAGAGTGAGGGGAGAGTGTAGGCAAGAGTGAAGGGAGTGTGTAGGCAAGAGTGAGTAAGAGGAACGTGTAGGCAAGATTGAGGGGAGCGTGTTGAGGGAGACTTGTTGTTATGACTTCCCAAGAACACTAACCTGACACCCGTCATTCCTATACAACACTCTCAGTACTATTGACCTGGTCATTCTGTGGCTGACCAGGTCAAGCAAGGTCACACTCTGACCCCTGTCTGGCGCCCAGGCCAGGCAACGTCACTCTTTGACCTCTGCCTGGAGTCCAAGTCAGGCAAGGTCACTGATCCCTGCCTGGAGCCAAGGTCAAGCAAGGTCACTGATCCCTGCCTGGAGCCCAGGTCAAGCAAGGTCACTCATTATTCGGTGCTTTGCTGGGAAGGGAAGACAGTTCGTGGAAGTAGAGTGAGTTTTTGTCGTCGTTCCAGGAACTGGAGCTTGTTCTGTGCCTGTGACCTACCTCTGTCCTCTCTACAGAGTTCATCCACTCTTTGCTGCGTGATCAACCAGGCTGTTGCTGGCCGCATAAGCTATCACAACTTGGCTGATCGGGCACTCTACCTGTCGATATAAAGGCTTGTTGGAGAACAAGCTTTCACTCTGTGTAGAGCTTTATCAAGCGTTTCACTCTGTGTAGAGCCTCACCAAGTGTTTCACTCTGTACAGATATTTTTTTAAGTTAGTTCACTCTGTGCAGAGCTTCCTCAAAGATGTTTCACTCTGTGTAGAGCTTCACCAAGTGTTTCACTCTGTGTAGAGCTTCACCAAGTGTTTCACTCTGTGCAGATCTTTTTCAAGTTGTTTCACTCTGTGCAGATCTTTTTCAAGTTGTTTCATTCTGTGTAGAGCTTTATCAAGTACTTCACTCTGTGTAGAGCTTCACCAAATATTTCACTCTGTGTAGAGCTTCAAATGGCTGAAATAAATCTACTTGCCCACAACGTGTTGCCCACACAGTGAGCTAAACGTTAACCTTAACGAAGGTACTCACTGCATCTGAGTGTCAGTCACACCATACCAACCACAAGTGAAAAATTAAACACTCAGAAGGGACAATATGCAGTGTAGACATGGCTGCCCATCAGAATATGCTGGACAATCAGAGTGATTTCGTTGTGCTTACAGCGCCTCACCCATCACTTGTGGGATTAGGGAATCGGATAGTGGGAGTTGTCACCTTTGCTTTTTGCTGATGACTCGGTTCCTTTGGGAGAAAAGATTGTAAAGAGAAGTTGCATAAAGTTGGTGGAGGAATTTGGGAGGGTTCGTAAAAGATGGAGATTGACTGTGAATATTGGAGTGGGGGTGACCAACGGGTGGGTGAGTGGGGTCACTAACGGGTGGGTGAGTGGGGTCACTAACGGGTGGGTGAGTGGGGTCACTAACGGGACAGGGTGTAGGAGGGAACTGTCTGCCACAATTGATTGTAATGGAGCACCGCTGTCTGCAACACAACCATCTCATTACTGCTCACCCAACACATGGAAAACAATCAGAGAGAAATAGAGAGAAAGAGAGAGAGATGTTAAAGAACACTGGAAAGAGAAAGCATAAGGAAAGCTCTTTATTTTAAGGTTATTGCAAAAGTATATTGTGAGATATGCTGAGCTGAGAGAGCGGATATATTTCCCTCAGTCACTGTATGTTATCTAACCTCATCCAGTAGTTCAGTGTTCTCTGATAACATGGTATCCAGTTCTTCATCCAGTGGTTCAGTGTTCTCTGATAACATGGTATCCAGTTCTTTATCCAGTGGTTCAGTGTTCTCTGATAACATGGTATCCAGTTCTTCATCCAGTGGTTCAGTGTTCTCTGATAACATGGTATCCAGTTTTTTCTTCTTCTTGGTTCACCGGTACTCTCCCGGCCCGGGCCTTTTCCAAGTGGTGGTCCGGCCTCGGCTCCCATTCTCAGGAGTATCTCAGACTAATGTCTGCCATGGGAGGAGGTACAAGTACCTCCTCATCGTTGGGAACAACTGAAGGGCTGGGCATGGTGAGCGACCGTTCTTTGAGGGAAGGGATCCGAGGGAGTAGGGGACTGATTCTTTTTTTTTGGATAATGAACATGAGATTTATAAAAATATTAAAGAATTTAATAATGAATCTGCGTTATTGCTCATCAAAATCATTAACATTTTAAAGGTTACAAAAATGTTTTGGTAAGAATATTTTTTTTTTTTAGTTCAGAAATTTCGAATTTTTCTCTATCTCATTACAACAGTGATATTATTAATTTAAAGAATTGTGGTATTTTTTACTTAAATTTTAGTTTTATTTAAATTAAATATTTTGTAAGTAATAAGTTGGCCTGCTCATGGACCGGGCCGCGGGGGCGTTGACCCCCGAAACACCCTCCAGGTATACTCCAGGTATAAGAAGTGAAGATGAAAAGTGACGGTCTTGTTGTTCGTGGACTTGTAGAGACGCTGGTCTCGTCCCTCCTGGGAACCTCGCACACAAATTCAACATTTTTGAGTTGCTCCTTGCCACTCTTGAACTAGACGCAGCCTGTTAGGCATTTTTCACTTGATTGGGTCTCATTGTGTTCCTTAACCCACTCTAGGACAAACAATTACAATGTTATTTCCTCATCTCGTACCACATTCTTCTCATCTGGCTGGAAATACCAACATTGGGATCTGTAAGACAAACAGACGTGTTTTGAAGAGGCTGAGAAGAACACCAGCACCAGACCAACACACATAACATTTATTTTAGTGACCGTAAAGGTGGTAGTAGTTGTTGTTGTGGTGGTGGTTGTTGTTGATTATGTGGTTCACCTTGACTGCAGTCTCGAGAGAGACAACCTCAACAACATCACATCACTTGGCTAATTCATGTGGATGATATCCTTGCCATATCCCCAAGACGACTTATCCTGAGTGAGCTCAAGGACCAGTTAATTGCAGTTGATCCATCCATCCAATTCACACTAGACTAGAAGGATGACTCACTGCTCTTACTTGACGTACTTCTTTTCAAGGCTGATAACTCCCTTAAACACCAGCCGCACAGAAAGCCAACCAACAAGGATGACTTTATACACTGGTTCTTATATTATGACCTCTAAACTAAGCGGGGCGTCCCTTTCTGTATTTTACTTCAGGTCCTTCAGGATCTACAGCAGTGAGTGCTTGCATGATGAAAGCCACCATACTGAGCACAGCTTTACCACCTTGAAATTTTTCCACCATAATCATAACATTTTGTAAACATAAAGCCAGATACAGTCTCGATCCTCCAAGGGAAATGATATAACTCAACGCACGGAGCATTCTTCCCAGAGGCAATGCTGTTTTTATTGCTACACCCGTCTTACTGAAAGTCAACACGGCGGTGGCACCATTGACTTCCCCGTGTCCCCTAACACCTCCATTTGTACAGCTGGAGTTTACACAGCTTTTTGCTCCTGGCTGTGACAATATATATGTAGGTGAGGCTGCCCGTGAGCTCAGTACACAAGCCCAGGAACACAAATATACATGTTCGACAATGTCAATAACACCTGTGTGATATATAGAAACAGCTAGTCACATCTCGTGACCTGGAGTAAGACGAAGCTAGTGCTACACGAGGGTGACAGGAGCAAGCGAAAACCTGTCGAGGCTGTCCCCACCCACGTCTCAGACATCACCGAGAAAAACCATGGCACCTTCACTATTGGAAAACTGTTCACACTCAAACCATTCATGGTCATGTTCCATGGAATTCTTCTCCTGCAGATATTCGAGTCCCTTGACCCAGTGTGTGTCCACCGTCCACTAGGATTCAGTCGCACCTTCCCCGTCACCTGTCCCAACTTAGGAAGGAGTGTCTAGTTTTCTTTGTAACCGGATATAGCTCTCACTGAACCAAACGTCGTTTTAATAATGGTTAATTCTCTCTGTGTATCTTTGATTTACTACTGATGTTGTTACTGTTGATGATGGTGTTGTTGTTATTGTTGATGCTTTTGTTTTTTATGTTGCCTGGGAATTAAGTATGTGTGTGTGTACTCACCTAATTGTGGTTTCAGGGGTCGATTCATAGCTCCTGGCCCCGGTGTGTGGTGTGTGTGTGTGTGTGCATGTGTGTGCAGTGTTCGTGTGTTCTCGTGGTATCATCCCCTGGACGCATGAAGGCCGTTGAACAATACACAAAGCACAATATCATTTGTGCTTTGGGCAGGAACAAAGTGTATTAGTTCGTCCTCTCCTTCCCCTCTCTTCCCTCTCCTCTCCTCTCCTATCTCTTCTCTTCTCTCCTTGGCCAGAATCCTTTCAAAATTGACGTAGATCATCCCCTTTAAAATTGCAAAGTTCGTAGATGAGACGAACTTGGGGCAGCCCGCCGCCACAAGGAGCCAGAGGAACTTGCTCGCTCAAAATGAACTTTAATGTTGATGAATGTAAAGAGAAGCATTCTGAATGCAAGAATGTTGAACATAAGTTACAAACCCGCAAGACGAGATACAAGAAAAGGAGAAGAACCTTCCAATGATTATTACTATTGGCGTCATTTAATTAATTAATAATAATAATAATAATAATAATAATAATAATAATAATTTTATTATTATTATTATTATTATTATTATTATTAATGCTTTGAACAGCTTTTTTGAGTATTTCTCTGGTAATATGTGAAGTGAAAACCACTTGGATCTCTAAATGTAAAAAGTGAAAATTATATTTCGATTCCAGTCTGAGACCGTCTTCAGCAGCCTCAGACCGAAATATAGAGATTTATTTTACCTGCCCTTAATTGATCAGTATTAAATGCTAGAAATCTTGAGAAAGGTTTCTACGTTTGCTACTAAGAGTGAGCAGTATATTTGACCCTAAATGTTATTGAACCTTTCTAAAGTTTTTTTTTTTATATTATTGTGAGTCAGATTTATTTTGTCTGAAATGCTCTGCATAACTATGGGCTTTCTGGATACATAGATCAATGTCACCCATCTATGTACAAATATTATTATTATTTCTGCTATTGTTATTATTATTATTATTATTATTATTATTATTGCTGCTATTATTATTATTATTATTGCTACTATTATTACTGTTATTATTATTATTATTATTATTATTATTATTATTATTTAAAGGACCTTCGAGGTCACGTTTTTAAAATGTTTACAAAATTTTCGCTAAAATTCCGCAGGTGATATTGTTTGTTGCTTCTGCAGACACTTGGTGATAAACCTGGTGAGGCCGAGTGAGTGTAAAGTGCACTCTGGGTGGAGGGTGAGTTCGCTGGAGAAGCAGCCTTGTTAAGAGTGACCTAATGAAGATTAACAGCTGCTTGTTAGGTTCCCTCACGTCTACACCTGCTTCCATAACTCCTTGTAGGAGGGTTACCTACTTCCTGCCTTCTTACTACCACCACCACCGCACCTAGTAGATCACCACCACCACCATCACTATCACCACCACCGCCATCACTATCACCACCACCGCCATCACTATCACCACCACCGCCACACCTTGTAGATCATAACCACCATTACCACCACCATCACCACCACCACACCTCGTGGATCACCACACCACGTGGATCAGCACCACACGTCGTGGATCACCACCACACGTTGTGGATCACCACCACACGTGGATCACCACCACCACACCTCGTTGTTCATCACTTTATGGTGCCATTAGACCTACAGATATGAGTGCCTGACCAGCCTACATCTGGCACTACACACTCAGAACATCACAGCTTCAGGTCTGTACAACACCTGTACTGGGTGGTGTGCCTAGTGATCAAGCTTACATATACGGAGAGCTGTGAATCAAGCTTACACGGAGAGCTGTGAATCAAACTTACTCACACGGAGAGCTGTGAATCAAGCTTTCTTATAAAGCTTCTCTATAATAGTGCATTTCAAGTAAATGCGATTGCAAATCTCCATTCAAGATTGAAGAGCATGAGGCGAGGCCTCATAGTGACCATGGTCACTTCTACTTCCACTTTTTAAGTCTCACTTATACAGTATCACACTGTATTTATACAGCATTACTGTATACAGCATCACACTGTATTTATACAGCATTACTGTATACAGTATCACACTGTATTTATACAACATTACTGTATACAGTATCACACTTAATACAGTATTACTGTATACAGTATCACACTATTTATACACTATCACACTGTATTTACAGTGTGATATTGTATATTATCACACTATACAGTATTACTGTATTTATACAGCATTACTGTATACAGTTTCACACTGTATTTATAGTGTCACACTATATCTACAGTATCACACTATATTTACACAATGCACCCCATATAATAATAACTGTATATCTGAGTGTATATAAAAGAGAGAGAGAGAGAGAGAGAGAGAGAGAGAGAGAGAGAGAGAGAGAGAGAGAGAGAGAGAGAGAGAGATATAGAGTAATCCTAAGTAAGTTTATTCAGGTATACATAAATACAGTTACAAAGATTATAATACATAGCAGCACATGTGTAGAGAACCTGGGATAATTTGGCGTCTCAGATATTAAAGCATTCTTGACAGGTGACGCGCAGCCTTGGTGACCCTCGTGTAGTAGGCAGGACGCGTAGCCGTGATGACCCTCGTGTAGTAGGCAGGACGCGTAGCCTTGGTGACCCTCGTGTAGTAGGCAGGACGCGTAGCCTTGGTGACCCTCGTGTAGTAGGCAGGACGCGTAGCCGGGGTGACCCTCGTGTAGTAGGCAGGACGCGTAGCCGTGGTGACCCTCGTGTAGTAGGCAGGACGCGCAGCCTTGGTGACCCTCGTGTAGTAGGCAGGACGCGTAGCCGTGGTGACCCTCGTGTAGTAGGCAGGACGCGTAGCCGTGGTGACCCTCGTGTAGTAGGCAGGACGCGCAGCCTTGGTGACCCTCGTGTAGTAGGCAGGACGCGCAGCCTTGGTGACCCTCGTGTAGTAGGCAGGACGCGCAGCCTTGGTGACCCTCGTGTAGTAGGCAGGACGCGTAGCCTTGGTGACCCTTGTGTAGTAGGCAGGACGCGTAGCCGTGGTGACCCTCGTGTAGTAGGCAGGACGCGTAGCCGTGGTGACCCTCGTGTAGTAGGCAGGACGCGCAGCCTTGGTGACCCTCGTGTAGTAGGCAGGACGCGCAGCCTTGGTGACCCTCGTGTAGTAGGCAGGACGCGCAGCCTTGGTGACCCTCGTGTAGTAGGCAGGACGCGTAGCCTTGGTGACCCTCGTGTAGTAGGCAGGACGCGTAGCCGTGGTGACCCTCGTGTAGTAGGCAGGACGCGTAGCCGTGGTGACCCTCGTGTAGTAGGCAGGACGCGCAGCCTTGGTGACCCTCGTGTAGTAGGCAGGACGCGTAGCCGTGGTGACCCTCGTGTAGTAGGCAGGACGCGTAGCCTTGGTGACCCTCGTGAAGTAGGCAGGACGCGTAGCCGTGGTGACCCTCGTGTAGTAGGCAGGACGCGTAGCCTTGGTGACCCTCGTGTAGTAGGCAGGACGCGTAGCCTTGGTGACCCTCGTGTAGTAGGCAGGACGCGTAGCCTTGGTGACCCTCGTGTAGTAGGCAGGACGCATAGCTGTGGTGACCCTCGTGTAGTAGGCAGGACGCATAGCCGTGGTGACCCTCGTGTAGTAGGCAGGACGCGTAGCCTTGGTGACCCTCGTGTAGTAGGCAGGACGCGCAGCCTTGGTGACCCTCGTGTAGTAGGCAGGACGCGTAGCCTTTGTGACCCTCGTGTAGTAGGCAGGACGCGTAGCCTTGGTGACCCTCGTGTAGTAGGCAGGACGCGCAGCCTTGGTGACCCTCGTGTAGTGGCAGGACGCGCAGCCTTGGTGACCCTTATCGTGTAGTAGGCAGGACGCGTAGTCTTGGTGACCCTCGTGTAGTAGGCAGGACGCGCAGCCTTGGTGACCCTCGTGTAGTAGGCAGGACGCGTAGCCTTGGTGACCATCGTGTAGTAGGCAGGACGCGCAGCCTTGGTGACCCTCGTGTAGTAGGCAGGACGCGTAGCCTTGGTGACCCTCGTGTAGTAGGCAGGACGCGTAGCCTTGGTGACCCTCGTGTAGTAGGCAGGACGCGTAGCCTGGTGACCCTCGTGTAGTAGGCAGGACGCGTAGCCTTGGTGACCCTCGTGTAGTAGGTAGGACGCATAGCCGTGGTGACCCTCGTGTAGTAGGCAGGACGCGTAGCCGTGATGACCCTCGTGTAGTAGGCAGGACGCGTAGCCTTGGTGACCCTCGTGTAGTAGGCAGGACGCATAGCCGTGGTGACCCTCGTGTAGTAGGCAGGACGCGTAGCCGTGGTGACCCTCGTGTAGTAGGCAGGACGCGTAGCCGTGGTGACCCTCGTGTAGTAGGCAGGACGCGTAGCCGTGGTGACCCTCGTGTAGTAGGCAGGACGCGTAGCCGTGGTGACCCTCGTGTAGTAGGCAGGACGCGTAGCCGTGGTGACCCTCGTGTAGTAGGCAGGACGCGTAGCCGTGGTGACCCTCGTGTAGTAGGCAGGACGCGTAGCCGTGGTGACCCTCGTGTAGTAGGCAGGATTGAAATCTAAACAACCAAACATCCTTCACTATCTCCTTCATCCCTCTCTACCTCCCCCCTACATCCCCTGCCATCACATCAGGTTACCCTTCCCTCTGTTACCGCTTGTATGTAAATCACCCGTATCTCTCTCTCTCTCTCTTTCTTTCTGCCTCTTCATTCGTGTCACCTTTTCCTGCCTCTCTCGTCTGACTCCTCTTCCTTACTCTTTCATTGTGTCTGTGTCTCTCCCTCTAGCGTGAGGGAGAGAGAGGAGAGCAGAGAAGTGAAGAAAGAGAAATGCAGTGATAAACAGGAGAGGGTGAAGGATGTGGAAGGGGAGAGGGATGAAATGGAGGGATGGGGAAAGGGGAATTAGGAAGTGAGGGAGGGAGAAATGAGAGGTCATGGACAACAAAAAGGGTGATTCAGTTTGTGTAAGGATAAAGCAGTTGTTAGTGAGATGATGGTGGTAGTGGTGGTGGTGGTGGTAGTGGTGGTGGTAGTGGTGGTGGTAGTGGTAGTGGTGGTGGTAGTGGTGGTGGTAGTGGTAGTGGTAGTGGTAGTGCCAGTAGTTGTGGTTGTTAAGAGTGTGTTGAGAAGTGACAGACTGCCGTAGTGTCTGTCATTGATAGTCTTGGCAACCCTTTCTGTGCTGTCATTACATGTACTTCTCTGTACGTGAATATACTTGACTGTACTTACCAGCTCTTGTCTGTAATTTCTTGTACTTGCCTGTACTTACTTGTTCTTGTCTGTAATTTCTTGAGCTTGTCTGTACATGTCTACAGACTTATCTGTACTTTTACTGTACTTGCCTGACCTTGTATGTACTTGCTTGTACTTGATTTTATTTGAATGTACGTTTTTGCACTTGCTTGCTTGTGCCTGTAATTTCCTGTACTTTTCCGGATTTTCTATACTTTCCTGTACTTTCCTATACTTTCCTGTACTTTCCTATACATCCCTGTACTTTCTTATATTTTCCTGTACTTTCCTATACTTTCCTGTACTTCCCTATACTTTCCTGTACTTCCCTATACTTTCCTGTACTTTCCTATACATCCCTGTACTTTCCTATATTTTCCTGTACTTTCCGATACTTTCCTGTACTTTCCTATACTTTCCTGTACTTTCCTATACATCCCTGTACTTTCCTGTACTTTCCTATACTTTCCTGTACTTTCCTATACTTGACATGTGTGCATTTACATGACATGAGAGAACAGTGTGGCAAGATGTGAGTTTGGGGCATTTCCTGTGTGTGTGTGTGTGTGTGTGTGTGTGTCCCCAGTCCTCGCATGGTGTGTATAGTACTGTAAACTTTGTACCAAAGCTTTGTAAGGTTGAGTCTCCTCCACCGGTCTGAGATGATTAATGTTTATAAATGTTTCTCTTGTTCAGCTCAGGTTTTATTTCCAATTTTCACTGTGGTATTTTCAAACGCACACACACACATGTATGTATATATACACATGTATACATACTAGAAATTATACATTCACATATGTGCACACAAGCATGTATACATACGTATATAAATACAGATTTTACATATTGCTGACTTATAATTTATCATTACCCTGCACTATTCCTTTTGCTTACATGGAGGTAGCGGTGACTGGGCTTATCAGACAGGGAAGGGTACTGTCCAGGTCCTCGAATCAAGAGTCCTTCACCATGGTGACTCAGTATTACCACACCTCATAAACTAGCAGACCTTCACGCCCCGAGTCATACTTTGATGGCGCAAGCAAGGGGTTGCTGGCCGTGAGGCTCTGGCAGCAACTTTCATAAAAGCTTAGATCCATTCCAGTCACTGCGAGATCCGAGAGGGTATACACAAATAACCCACAGCTTAGGAGAGTGAAACGTATGGTATCCCCATATTATGCAACGTATGGTATCCCCGTATTATGCAACCCCAGTCCTCTGTGCCTCAATGCGTGAAGTTGGAATCGTGCAGTGCGCTATAAGTTTGTAATGCAGTTAAATATTAGGCATTCCAGAATGCTGGGAATGGTGTCAACGTCTTTGGTCATAAGGCACCTGCATATGCCAAGTGTTCCTAGAATCTGGTCCTAGTTACCATGAACAAGCGATTAAAATTTGAAGTCCTCCTTTGGCGAAGCCTAATTACGTGTTTTGTATACGATAGAAATTTAAGGGATATTACCTATGGTAAAATGGTAAATCAGAAGTCCTATGGTGACATGGTAAGTCAGAAATCCCTATGGTAACATGGTACAGTAAATCAGAAGTCCCTATGGTAACATGGTAAGTTAGAACTGCCTAAGTTATGGTAAGTTAGGTGTACATTGGAGAGTTATAACTTCCTAGCTGTGGAAGCGTGTCACTGCTACATACGAGGCTGGTTCACACATTAACGGATGCTTGCATAATTCATTTACACCTGTTGATTTTTACAAGCCAGGGTCTCTCTCTCTCTCAGTCTCCTACATTTGATTCATTCACGTAAATAATACAAAATACCCTTAATCTAGGTAGAAATGGATGATTCTCAGCAGATACCTTCGGTATGGACTTCCAGGTCCTCCACTGTCTGTTATTCCCCTGTACTCCCACGTATTATCTAGAGGCTCGATCCTCTATCCATTAAGAGCTAGACAGTAACTATACTCTCGCAGCCAGAATTGTTGAGACGTATGGTGTGTTCCCACAGCCTCTTCATTTTACCAGTCAGGGTGTACTAGGACAGAGACAAGATAAGCACTTTCGCATTGGTGCAAGACTGTTATTATCAGTATGAACTCCCATGTGCCTGCATGGCACTATGTTGGATAAAAAAAACACCAGAGCTATTAACTAGATGTTATGGCCACGATTTGCCCTCCAGAAGTTTATTAAGCTAATACAAATAATACAAGGACACAAAATCTAATACAAATAATACAAGGACACAAAAACTAATACAAATAATACAAGGACACAGAAAAACTAATACAAACAATATTATTATACAGTGTTCGTGTTCTTGCTTGTGGTGGTGGTGTTTCCACTTGTGGTGGTTAGTGTTCGTGTTCCTGCTTGTGGTGGTGGTGTTTCCACCTGTGGTGGTGAGTGTTCGTGTTCCTGCTTGTGGTGGTGGTGTTTCCACCTGTGGTGGTTAGTGTTCGTGTTCCTGCTTGTGGTGGTGGTGTTTCCACCTGTGGTGGTTAGTGTTCGTGTTCCTGCTTGTGGTGGTGGTGTTTCCACCTGTGGTGGTGAGTGTTCGTGTTCCTGCTTGTGGTGGTGGTGTTTCCACCTGTGGTGGTGAGTGTTGTGTGTTGGTTCTCACATGAACGCTCCACCTGTGAACGTGCTGTAGTATGCTTAACACTGTGAGTGTGTTGAAGGCTGTCAGAGTGCGTAAGACACGCACACCTCTCACTGCCAGTTAACACATGAAAGTTGTGTACCTGAGCGTATACACGCTTTGAGTCTTTGACTCCACATACTCATTGTAATACCAGGTGTAGTTGGATGGTATTGGAACACCAGACACGACCCTTCCAAAACTTCCTCGTCGCTTTCTATCCCTAAATATTGCCTCAGGGCCTAATTTCCCCATCATAGTACAATATATTCGCTTGACTAACTCATCTATTAAGGTAAATTATTATTATCATTTTCACAAAAATGCACCAAACCCACGTAGTCTATACTTTGTCTAGTTAATCTAAACACATTTAAATCGAAAGAATTTATATGAAAATTTAATACGGGCCTCAGATGAGTACCTTGAAAAGTCGATTTCTCCTTTATTTTTTCGCTGTCTTAACCAAATAATAGGCTACAGTCCAGTTAACGTTCCGCATTTATCACTTTAGTAGTCAGTAGAATGTGATACTGCAGTGTTTATCACTGTTTACTAGTTAGTAGAATGTGATTCTACAGTGGTTATCATTTAGTAGTCAGTAAAATGGGATTCTGCAGTGGTTATCATTTAGTAGTCAGTAAAATGTGATGCTACAGTGCTTATCATTGTTTAGTAGTCAGTAGAAAGTGATGCTACAGTGTTTATCACTTTAGTAGTCAGCAGATGGTGGTTCTATCATGAGACTGTGGCGAATTACTTGTGCACCTCATATAACGGTGATTTTTCATGGTGTCTCCCTAGCCTAGTAGTCAGTCACCACTTTCTACTCATGTTTGCTTTCGCATGACTTACCGTCCCACTTTATATTTGTTTATTAATTTGCCCTTTCCAAATAGTACAAATGTAATAAGTAAGTTCAATCCTATAACAGTATTCAGCGTTCCAGCAGGTACTAATTTTTGATGACTCAGGTTACGTAAATGGGGAGAACATTTCGTGAAAAGGATACCTAGAGAGGGTTTCGGGGGTCAACGCCCCCGCGGCCCGGTCTGTGACCAGGCCTCGAAGATAGTTGAAGAATAATGAGGGTTGCTTTTCTGGATGTGGGATGGAGGATGTACTAGTTAGGTTGAGTAAAACATTGAACAAACACTGTCATTACTTGCGTCGATCCCAGAGGTAGTGTAAACATTGCCATTGTCTGTGAATATAAAAATGTAAACACTGCCATTATCTGTGAATATAAAAATGTAAACACTGCCATTATCTGTGAATATAAAAATGTAAACACTGCCATTATCTGTGAATATAAAAATGTAAACACTGCCATTATCTGTGAATATAAAAATGTAAACACTGCCATTATCTGTGAATATAAAAATGTAAACACTGCCATTATCTGTGAATATAAAAATGTAAACACTGCCATTATCTGTGAATA